>VFFE01007601.1:279394-426693 GCA_008921705.1 Burhinus oedicnemus
GAAAAAAAAAAAAGTGCTATGGAAAAACATTTCCCTTGAATGTAATCCTTAAATCTCTGAATACAGAAAGCATCAGAAAAACAGCCAGAATTGATTATACTTAAAACTCATGAATTTAAGTTATAGCTGCTGATTTTGATGGGACCTGACTCATAATTTTTTAAATATTTTGCATGAGTGCTGCCATAAACTCACTTTCATAGAAAGAACGTGAAAAATATCAGAAGCACAAAGACAAGCTGTATCTGAAATTTAACCAAGAAATCTATCTATCTTCATCAGGCCTGCAGTAATTTAGATGCACAATGTTTCTGAATGGCTGAGAAGAACTGAAGGGCTGCAGATAAATTAGCCTGAAAGCAGTCTCAAATGTCAACATCCACCAGTGAAGAAACTAAATTCAATCTAATAACATAATCTGAACTAGCAATGCAGGTTAATGACCTTCTACTTCACTGTCTAATGGGGCACACATCTTACAAGAATAAATGGATCGTAGAACATAACTACGTATACTGGAATTTTATAAATAAATTATTATAACACTAATTGGGACTAAATTACCATGTTTTAAAGTCATCTAGTAATTAAACTTTCTAGTGGCACAGTGCCTAGTTCTTTTATGCTGTAGAAAAATATTTTCCCTGATTATAGTACTGACAAAACATTACTGACATAATTTCTGCCTAACTGTTTTGATCCCCAAAACAAATTCCCTCCAAATCCATTACCTTATATTGAAAATATCTGGAGGATTAAAGGAAGAGATTGAATGCTAACCCTTTAAGTCTTTATAGGGAGAGATGAATTACGCTGCTTTAATACAGCATTAAGGTGTCCATTATAACATCATTCTTTCAAACGCTTATCCTGCACAGAATTTAAAGTACAAAATTTGGTCCTATTTCTCACGTAGCACTAACACAGCACTGCTGGTGGCCTGGGAGGGTCAGGGACGGTGTGGGCAGCTGCAGCGTCGGGCGTTTGGGCTCTGACTTCCTGCTCCACTCTTCCTTCGCACCGTTAGGTCCCAGCTGGCTCCATTTTCTCCCAGAATTTGGGAGAGCTCACGTCCAGCAGCTGCTCTTTGTAGAGGAGCAGCTGTGAGGCCCAGCTTTAATGTCTGGATATTATCACAGATTCAGTCATTTTGGTTACTTAGGTGAGATCTGCTTGCGGTCTTAGTCTTTAGAGACCACGTGAAAAAGGCCACTATGCAACCTGAGATCTGATGCTTTCTACCAACGTAGAATTTACTCTGTTTAATCAACAGGCAAGGATTCAGGTTTTATAAAATGAAGCATTAGCAAAACCTAAGCCACATCAAAATATTACTACCTGTGACACCTAGATTATCCCCAAATATCCTCAGGAGCACTGTTCTTGCCAGGCAGACCTGACATCCCTCTCACTCCAAGGGTTTTCCACAGAGCTTTCTTTTCAGTGCCGGAGCCTCTGCTGAAGCTGTGCACACAGCAACGTGCTCCAGAGACAGTCCCCTCTGTTTTGTAAAGGCAAACACGACAAGCTCAAAGAAAGCACGAGAGTAATTTAAAGTCTTTTACTCCTAAATACAGCATTAGGAGGTAAGGGAAGCACTCAGCTTTCTGAGCTAGCCTTCATGTACAAAGGGAAGGGGTCAGGAGGAGAATATCCTTCACTCCCAAAGGGCCCAGCTGGGATCCTGACTTCATTTGGGGACATGCAAAGAGACAAAGCGAAGGCTCTGCGATTATCGACATTTTGCAGGTGCAGATGTGATCCTGGAGGAACAACTAATCCGGTCACGTCACACAACAAAGCTGCCATCAGGCTATTTTTCCTCCAACCAACACAGGCTACCTCAAAGCACAAACTTCGTTAGCTTTTTCTTAAAGTTACTTCTGAATCTAGGGCAATAAATCAATTTTTTGATGCCTGAGTTGCTTCCGGGGCTGCAGGTGCCGTAGTGGCAGTCCCCCTGCCTCCCGCAGTGGTGCGGTGTGCCAGGGTAGCTCCTGTCCTGCCTGGGTCTACTTCTCTTGCACCGACCTTCAGGAAAGCAGAGCTGACAGCAGGCTGACCGGTAACGGTAGTGAGATGTAATCCTTAAAACCCACAATGAGGATATTACAGCTCTTTGGTTCTGCAGGTCAACTGACGTGTTTAGCTTGAATTGCCCACTAACATGCCTTAAGCAAGACTTTTATTCTTTATTTCATTGCCATTTTTTCTCTCACCTCAATTCCTGAGTCTTTAGACAACTGGGAATAGATCAGAAAAGCATCAAACACCATAAAGATTTATTTTATCAGTTTTCTTTTCAGTGTTTAGTACTTTACAAAGGTGCAAGCTTGATAAATGTCAGAGGGTTTATTCGATAAAAGCATCCAGAAGCTTGGAGTCTTATCTGGATTTCTGGAGTATGCAAAATTGGATTGCCAGTCCCAGGAGAGTAATCTCATATGGGATTTTCTAATCCTTCTGTTGGCAACTCCAGCCTGCAAATGAACAGGAGTGGAAAGCTGTTCACCCAAAGCTATTTAAATCTTGAAAGCTTCGCCCTCTACCAGTGTGGCTGTCTCTGAGAACAGCCTCCTGCTGGAACCACAAACTATTCACAGCACTTCATGCAGAAATACGACAATTTCAAAAACACGATTAGAGCTGGTTTGTTGCCTACTTGCACACAGGTGTGTCTGCTTTTCTACTGGTGTATAATGGGTTTCTGGGAAAGATGCTCTGCTTTGCATAGAAAGCTCTTCCAGGAGCAAGGTGCTCTGGTGGCTACTGAATTGGTTCTAACTCTGGCCCCACATTTATTCACGCCCATTTGTTCTGAAAACAAGACATCTTCCTTGAGCTAAAATAACACCTTTCCTTTGGTAGTGAATAAGCGGAAGTTCTGCAGAGATCCTTTAAGGCAGAAGGCAGCATTAGGCATCCATTTATTAGACATTAGTTATTTGGTGTTAAGTGGTTAAAAAGCTCCTCTTCCCTTGCCAGGATATAATTCAACTCTTTTGAAATAATTAGCAAATTGTTATCTCCAAAAAGGTGTAATTCTGATTAAGTGAGGCTATTTTTCTCCTACACTGTGCTAATCACTACCTTTCACTCACAAACAGATACAACCACCTTGGAAATCTATGCCGTACTGCGGCATCAGACCCCAAATAGTGCACGCAGGAGAAGCATTCACATGCTCATCTTCATTTTTCCTGCATAGCTCCCTGCTCGGTGGAAGCTGTCAAGCCCTTCCTCTCCTCCTCCCACCCAGGGACAAATAGCTTGCAAATCAATAGTCATTTCAGACATTGTAGTTTTAGTTAACAACCTGTTTTATTAAATTAGGAAACCTAGCACGGGAGCTGGTTTGGGTCGGGTTTTTTTTAATATGTTATGAAAGTATTTTCTTTTTGGCTTGAGTTTTCAAATTAAAATGGAGATGCATTTTTTTGCTCAGAGGTAAAACACAAGCCTTCACAGTACAGCTTCTCTCTCTGTCAAGCTGCGAGGGTGAGTCAGCAGAGGAGTGGAGGAGAGAGCTCTTCCGAGGCTGCCAGAGAGGGACTGGAGTCTCAGGGGGCAGAGGGAGTTTCCTCTAAAGCCCTACACTTCTGGGTTTCGAATTTGAATCTGAAACCATTCAGGGCTAGTTTTCAGTAATTTGAAGGAAATGAATAATTCTAAAAGAATAAGCCACAGAAAATCAAAGAGTTAAAAATCAGAGTCTGGGAAAGTGCAGCGCTGTGTAATGAATGAGGAGACCTCCACACAACCCTACATTTTTTACTCTTTGTGTTCACAAGGTCCTCAACATGCTAAAGCTCTGGTGTCAGATACAGCATTTCTGTAAGCCATAGTTAGGATGATCAGAGGGAAGAGTTGTTTAAGGGATCTCCCTCAGCCTCTTCCATCTCCTGTTCTTCCTAACATAAGAAGGCATCAGGTAGATGAGTAAGTCAGGGAGCTGGATAATTCAGCTACCTGGATTTTACCAAATAGATAACATTAAAACTTCTGTCAGCACTCACTGAAATGAAATCCCTTAGGCTGTGTTCGCTCATAACCATTGCACAGCATCTTTTGTGTAATCACGGCAGTATTTTTCTCTGAAGAAGGAAGCAAAATTTTAACACTATCAGAGGTAGTTCCTGAAGATGAAATAAGGCAGCTTTCATACTACTGAATTCATGCTCCGTGCCCATGTTGGTATATTGGATTAATGGGGCTTCAACAGAATGTCAGTATTCTACTTGACTGGAGGTTCATAACTTTCTACGCCAAGTTTCAGGGTCTGTTCTTCAGCTCACTGTAATTATAATTGGCAGGGGGAAACGCTTTACCAATGACCCTCCTCCTCAAGTGACATTCCCACAAATAGACCTGAGCTTGGTGTAGTTTGCAGCACTTAGGCAGAGCTCTGGACTGTATCACAAAGTCTCCTTTAATAGGTTCGCCTCAGCAGTTGTAAAGTCCTATTGAATCTTAAAGGAAAGATCATTTGAAAGGCCTATAGACGTTTCACTGATTGCCTGTCACTGAAAGGCAGCAAGTAAAAGATTTGAGCGAAAGGGTCCCTAGGAGTCTCAAATCTGTAAATCTGTCAGGCTACATAGCCCCTGTGTATTTAAAATTAGGGTAGTTTAAAGAATTCATCTCTCTTAGGAGAACGCTGAGCATATTATGCATAGCATCCTCTGCTATGCTGCTGGTATCCTGCACTTTTTTCATGACAGAATCTATTCACTTAATCCGGTCTCCTCTGATTTAAAGCTTGATAACATATGGCAAGTCATCAAACAGAAATTATCGCTAATA
Organism: Burhinus oedicnemus; assembly: GCA_008921705.1. Taxonomy (NCBI): domain Eukaryota; kingdom Metazoa; phylum Chordata; class Aves; order Charadriiformes; family Burhinidae; genus Burhinus; species Burhinus oedicnemus. The sequence goes on from VFFE01007601.1 coordinate 284,198, forward strand.
GATAACTGCCAATCAATTTCCATTATGCCCAACAAGATGTGACTGAGTCTTTTTTTTTACAAGACATATTGATTCGCAGAGCTGATTTCCCTGTCATTTCAAACATCTCCGTGGGATATTTCTATTGAGCTTGCTGTATGCATTTGCTGCAATGAACCAGATGCTTATTTTCTTTCTGGCCTGAAGATTATTTATTTTGCTTTTTTGAGTTAATCTGAAGGCCATATATCAAAGGACCCTATCTGTTATATAACAGAAAAGTCAAATCCCAAAGGATAAACAGAGGAGGATGACACAGATTTAGTATTGAAATGGTTTAAGGTGACATAATTTCATAGCTTTCCATCCAAGCTACAAGTCATTTCTGCGGGACATGAGATTATTTGCTTGCTGGAGTATGGTCAGGGCAAAATACAGCCACAGCAACGTGGGTTGTGTTTTCCCACCTGGTGCAAGAGTGCTCCAGAGGGGTTGGGGATGTACTGCCAACCACCTGCCCCCTGCTATGGGACTGAGTCCACACAAAATGCCCCTTGGAACTGGGAGCTGGCACTGAAGGTGATCATTTGCTGAGTATCTAAATGGCTTCCTGATTGGGAACGGCTTTTGCCCTGCTTCTTGGGTGCACAGCTGGTGCTGAAATAAGGGAGGACAGTCATAATGTCCCTAAGTAGTCACAGGAAGAAGGAAATAGAGGAATACCCTGTCCATAGGGAGCCTTTCGGACAGAAAGAGGTGTCCACCTTCCCTCACCAGGTTTCAGACAACACTTCAGTATCTTGAGGACAAATATGAAACAAGGGAGCAAGAGCTGCCATTATTGCCTGTGCTACCAGGACACTAGTGTGTTTGGTGTTGGAGAGTTATCTAGGGAAGCAGCCTAACCCTTATCAGATGTTGTTTAAACAATCCAGGGGGGAGCTGTCATCGTATTATGGATGCATCTCTGCTCTACTTCAGGTGGCTGGGTCAGGGCGTGAGTGAAGGTTAGGTTAGTGAGGCCTTGGACGATGCAAAGTCTACTTTGTCATCAGTGTAAGATTTTGCCCACTAAATCCAACACTAAATTACAAAAAAGGTGAGGACAAGGGGAAAAAAACCCTTCCAAGCTCTCAGCAGCAGAGAATTTCCAAAATGGATTTGATCATACTCTCCAATAAACCTTCTCTGTGTGTTTTTAATGTGAGTAACACTATCTCTAACCCTTCTAAAATCTACTAACAGCGTTTGACTCAGTGACTCTCCTAGGGAAGTGAATTTCACAGCCTGACTACTTTTTAATTCTTTGAAACCCGCAAACCATTAATTTAATCAAATGAACCATTATTCTTCTGTTCTGGGACTTAAAAAGAGGGGACTGATCAGTTTTTCACCCTGTCCATCAATCTTGCAAAGGAAATTATGGTAGAATTTCAATTAGAAGCAGCCACACTGCTTGGGACTTTTTAGAGTGAGACTACGGAAAACCATGGCAAATATGTAACATGGGGATATAGTGTCTGGGTTGGGGGGAACCTCCGTCAATGAAATTAGTGGAAGCAAAACCATGTCTGTGGTTGGTGCTGCTTCTTCATTTCTACCATATTCTTTATTTCTGTCTGTTCAAGATTCTTTGGGGAAATCTCCCACACCAACAAAATTACTTCCAAAATGCATACATCACTCCAAAGACTGGAAATGTGTGTGAAACCAGACCCAAGAATACAGTGGGAGACAATATAAGAAGCCAGTTAGAAAGGGAACCGAAGCAGTGGGTGGTAGATGAAAGTATGTTGGATGAGCGTGATGCAACCTGGCAGTGTGCAGCAGATCTCTGCTCTCAGGGGCACACGCCAGGACCTCTTACTCTGTAGCTCTTTACCTAAACATCTAGGTTATATGTTCAGCAGGTAATTTACCATGCAGTTTTCTTCTTAAGTTAATTTGCAAAACATCTTTATTCTGCAACAGGTAAATCTTAAAATGTATGTGCCCAACAAAGACTCAAACAGCTTTCAGGACTAAACAGTCCCAGATACAAAAGGCACCTCTGATAACAGTTCAAGACTCAGAAATGTCAAGAACACATCTTCAGTGCTAGTTCTCAGGGAGCTGGAAAACAAGATGTGAAATTATTTGAAGAAAGAAATTTGATGCTCCATACCACTTCTGTAACTGGGCTGGCTTTATTGTGTATGTATGTACATATGTATGTACATATATTTCAGCATTGCAAAACCTAGAGGTGTTACAGGAAGAAAGATTGTGGTGAAAGAAAATTGGAAACAAAGTTACTGGGGAGGACAGTAAAAGAGCTGAGTATTAAATGGAGACTTCATAAATGTCCTTGCACGGGGATACACTGAAAATATTGCATCTAAAATAATGCTAGCTGTGTCTCTGCTAATGGAAATAAATCTAGGATGAGTAAGGCAGGTGCTTAGTTTAAAAAGTAATGCCAAACAGTAAAGTCACTAGGAAGAGAACGGGAATTAACTTAAAGTAATAAATGTGTTGTTACGAAAAAAAAATCCTTGCAGTCTAGTGTACTCCTCCATAAGAATGATGGGAAAGCAAAATAAGAGGACAGGTTTATAATAGCACAGGCTGAGACTGCAGGCTTGATGGATCTCTCTTTGGTTCCTTGTTCCCCACACGTGATTGGAAGTGATTAAATTACATGAAAAGCAAATCCTGGGGTCCAACACTTTCCTCTTTTCCAGGGCCCCAACATAAGATACAAGGTACAAGACAGATCTGAGATCAATTTCTGCGGGAGGTGTAAAGTCCTGTGGGTAATAGTAGGGTGGAGACGGAAGATGTTCTCTGAGTGGAAGCAACTGCCACTGGTTTTTCATTAATTTTCTCTCATACACCTTGAGTGGTTAACAAAGCCACGTAGGATACTACATAACTAAGTGGCTTTGGGGGAATTAAGATAAGGATTTGTTCCTGGAGATACACAAAGACACCTTAGTGTTTCTACAGTAATTGGCAAGGTTTAGGTAGAGGACTGGGTGTTTCTTTTCATAGGAAAAGATTCTGAATGCTCTAAAAGTCTACTTGGTTTGCACATTCAAAAGAAATACAGCTTTATGTGTGAAACCAGACAGTTACAAGAAGTTTCCTCTGGCTTAAACTGAATGTTCATTTCAATTATCTCTTCTTAGCTCTACCAAATAAAGCACATTAAAAGCAATGCAGTCATAATCTTTTTTTTTCATGTGCATATCCACAGGAAGATGCTTCTCATGGTGCTCCTCTGGCCCAAGTGACCGATTTTGGTTGGGGAAACTCTGTTTTCTTTTTGCTTTGTACTGGTTTGGGAACTACTGTTGGACAGAAGTGTGGGAGCCCACAAAAAAACAGCAGATGTGCTCTTGAGATGACAACATCTATCCTCACTCTCTGATTCACCTCTCTAGGTGAGAGTGTTTGCTGGCACATAGGCAGCGGCCGGTGAAAAGCTGGACACCTGGCTGCCTCACAAACAGGGCTGGGAACAAGCAAGGAATTAGATCTGGTTTTGAGATATGATTTGCTAGATATGACTTTAAATTGTATGTGGTTTCCCAGATACAAAGTGGTGGCATCAGCTGCAATTCCAGAACCATGGTTAGACTGTGATTTGTGCATTAAAATAGGACCAGACATACTTTGTTTTATTATATTTAACCAGAGATTGAACGCAGCCCTTTGAGGACAAGGATGTATTGATTCTGGTAAGCTTTTTACTGGCTTGTTTTGAAATTTGTCCAAGATTTCAGATTTCTGAGAGAAAAGACAGATCCAAAATCCCAGCAAGTGTCTCTCCTATGGATCTCAAACAACATACACAGCTACTTTATTCTGTTGCATTTCACACAAAAACAACCAATGGGTTATTCTTGTTTTCGTGATTGAATTACCTGAAGGAAAATAGCAGGTACCTCTCTTGCTCATTACCACTTTTCTCATGGCTAGGTACCAGGCACTGCCTAGGTCTTAATCTAACACACACGCCTCATTGTTCACTTGATTTGGGCAACAACATCTGTTTATATGACGATTCTCTTCACTGCAGTGATTTTATTTTACAGGAAATTACTTGGAGTGCCCATGTAAGTGGGATATTTTTAAATCACAACTGCAGTGAATCACATCTTTCACTTTCTGAGGCAAAACACATCAGAATCTTCCTTTTCTTCTTGTAAAATAGAGTCATGTGGTCACCTGTGCAGACCTCATCTTGTTGATTTCTTCACTCCTCCTTAGCATCTGGGATGTTCCAGGTAAGGACCCTTACAGGGTTCTCTGCTAATCCTCTTCAAAAAAATTTGGAAAAGGTTTTGGGAAAACCTTGCCTGATAGGATTGCATTTGCATTTTTATAGGCACATCTCATTGCTGGCTTATAGAAATCCTGCAGTTAAGACAGTCAAGCCTTTCTCTTTCCCCTCATGTCCAGCTGGTGACCTCCCTGATGGGTCCATCGAGAGAAGAAATCCCTTTCATTAGTCCCTATACACATGACTTTGCAATCTGGGCAATTACATTTCATCCCACTATATTATTCTAGCCTGGTTGTTCCAAAATACCAATTCAGGCTTCCTCCACTCTGGAAAAGCTTTCCTTCAGTATTTCACCAGCACAGACTGACTCTTCATGCCGAAGTTGTTATGGAAAATATCAAATATGATCAGTCCCCAGAACGACCCTTGAAAAAAACTTCGCCTCAACCCAATTAGCTCCCCTTCCAGCACAGTTTTTTCCTCATCAGTTTCTTTATGCACCTGCAATTCACCTATTCGTCCTCCTTTTTTTGGCTTGCCTACTCATGTCCCATGCAGCCTTGAAGCCAGCACTTTGCTGCAGTCTGGTCAGATTAGTTCCACTGCATTTTTCTGGCCTAAAAAATTCAGGTTGGACAGAGAGATCCCACTATTCTGCAACACTCACCTCAGGTAAACCCAGGTTATCTTTTTGTATTATTTTCCCATTTATCTCCACATCTTTTAATTATTCTGTCAGAATAGCCCTAATGGTCTCCATACCTTCAAGGTCAGAGTAACACCCTGCTGTCTGCTCCCTTCCCTCTCCCTGCCCACCCTCTTCTGGACACCATGTGTGTCAGTAGCTGCCTGTTTGGCACTGAAACACTCTCTTCCTTTAAAAGTCCATGACTGCATTCTCTGTGCCAAAATCTGTCTTTTCTCCAAGAGCGAGAGTGCCAGATGTCCCAAAGCTCAGTCATACTGAGTTCTTCTGAATTCTTGTTTCCACCTCAGACGTAATGATTTCCATTTCCTACATGTTCATTCTCTGCAGGAGCCCTAACCTTGCCTCCATACTTTGCATCTTGCAAAGAATTAAGTCAAAATAGTCACTATACTTGAGGCCATATCGCAGTTACCTCTAAACTTGTCCCTGTTGTGTCATAACCTATGTCCTCATTCCTTGCTATCTTTTTATCTATTTTACTGTAATGTGAGAAAACAGATTGCCAGATTCTGAAGAAAATAATGTAGATTCTATAGTTTTTAGACAATCTGTGACTATGAACTAAAACGGTCCAAATTCATCTAAATTAATAATATTTAATTTCCTGGCACTTAGGAATTTTGATGCTTAAGAATAGTTTGAGATATTAAATACCCTTCTTTTAATTTATTTAAAGATACAAAATCTCTCCTCCAGGGGGGTAGAAGATCTTATCAGCCAGTATTTATGGAAATTCTAGATAGGAAAGTTGCCCCTTGGAACTTCTCTAATCCTGAGAGGGATTTAGGGGCTGAAGATGCTTTCAGATGCGTCCTGTATGTGCCATCAGTCAGACTCAACTCTGCAGACTCTGCTTGGCCTATTAATTACGTCAGTCTCAATAACCAGAACCTCTTATGAAAGAATAATGTGTTGCTCAAGCAAGCTGATATGTTTTAACCATGTGTATGCCAGCCCACTTGTGTTTTACTGTTTCTCAATAGAGCCATAACTACTGCAGCTTACCTGGCACTGATTTATCAGTGATACTTTCCTTTTAAATCTGGCTTTGAGTCATTTTGTACCTGACAGAAAAAAAACAAGAGGCCTCTAAAACTGAAAGGCCCACACCATGCTTTATTCATAACCAGCACATAGAAAAAGGCCAATTCCTCAAACCCAATTTCAGTCCAATTCAATTTATAAATAAAGAGTGGCCAAACAGGAGAATTGAGTGGGGGAGAGGGTTTAGAGGGAGGGGAAGGAGCAACGTCTCCCCTGAGGGCTGAGATTTCATCTGCTCCTTTTGGCAGATATCTGACAACTGATAAACCCCAGGAAAATAGAGCTGACAGTAAGAAGGGGTGAACGCAGCTTGTTAAGCAGAAGACCAAATGACACTGCTGTAATTTGCCAGCATCTATTTAAAGAAGCAGTTACAAGGACTTTGCACAGTCCTTGACAGGGAACTCTGGGTTTCCCTTCTGTTCTTTCTAGGAATACAATTTCCAAAGGTTGTGATTGCATTAAGTTAAGGGTGTTGAAGGGAGGCAGAGATTAGCACTGTGAGGTAAAGTTAGAGGCAGTGAAAAGTGTCTTGAGATGTGCTGTTGGGGAAAGAGCACTGGGGAAAAGCACAGGAGCATGTAAAGAAATTAAGACCTTGTGTTCCACAGACAACCTTCCTTTCCGCTAATATCCAGACTCAGAAACTCTTTCTGTCTGCTGTTGGGGGTAGTCCCCAACCCACTACAGTGCAACCTCTCATAACTAAAAGGGATTCTTTCTCCCTCTTCTCCCCAAAATTAAACTTTTATCATTTTTACCCTTTTTTCCCTGTGAAAAAATTAGAGGTTTGCACCCGTAACACTAATCTTTTGCATCCACGTTATTCCCAGGACAAGTGGATAATCTGTCCTCATCTATGCATGGACCCATTTTCCATTTTCTCACGGAAGACCAGGACTTAGTGCGTCTCAGCCTAGACAAGTTCCTATTTTCACTTAAGAAAGCTGGCATCAGGAACCAGGATCCCGGGCACCAAGCATTAACATTCAGCCCCCATGAAGGCAGCCAGCAGCACTCCCTGCTCCACGTGTGTGGAACAATAAATTCCTCTATTTTACACTTACATGTTGTTGAGTTCAATTTGGTCTTAAAAACAAAGAGATTACCTGGGGGCAAAGGAGATCAGGCGTTGAATTGCATAGGTCTGAGTATTGCTGAGAATACAGTCCTAAATGACTTGATTATGTCATACCTTGGTCACATCATAATTTATCCTAATCCCAAAACTGTAGTGGAAAGTACTATATCATATGCCCGTGATTTGAAAGAAACGGTTTTAATCTTCTGTATTAACAAGTCATCTTTTTTTCTTCCCTCCCTCAGGCTCTGCAGGTGTTTGTTTTACAGCCAAAGATCTTAGAAATGATAAGAACCACTTTCTTTTCCCTTTCTTTTCCTCTCCTCCCTCCCGCCTACCACCAAGCTACTCAAAGCACCAAATTCACTTGCAGCAAATCCAACCCTCGGTTTGGGGAAATTTTTCTCCTCCTGTTCCCCCGCACTATTGGCAGCAAGGCCAGCATTTTGCTGGGACTTTTCAGTCATCTCCACAATGAAGCAAGAGGTGAAGCACCCCGAAACAGCTGAAGGGACTTTGGGTGTGGGAACTGGCCCTGGGCCATGTGAGCACAGACTTGGCCATCCAGACACGGAACCGTGAGGCAAGAGGTTACCATGCATCAGCTGCATGAGTGTAGGTCAGCTGAAAGTTTATAATATTTCCCTCCAAATTTCACATTGCATGCAAGATTTTGAAGACTTTCTACCCTCACCCCCTGAAAAAACTCTCAAATATTTTTGCATAACAGCAAAAATTGGGCTGTGATTATATAAATACCAGGAAGCTAAGGCCATGGTTGTTTCACTGAATACACGGTGCCATTGAAAGTATTTAAACTAACATTTATTTCTGCACTTCTAAAATTTCTAGGAGTGGGATCAAAGTTCAAAATTATAAACTCTAGCAAAAAGAGGTCCTTGTCATATGTTTGCATAACACCTAGCAAAATGGAGGCCTAATCCTGCTTAATTCCCTAAAATTTACTATATAAAAAAATAATTATTTTTTAAGCAAATATAAATCCACACATGTAGAATATGAAATGTCCAGTCCTGCTGCTGTGGAATACTACAGATTCTATATGAAATTGCTTCAAAGGTGAGACTATTGCAGAACCAAACCCTAATCCATTTTGTATTCCTATTTACTGAAAATAAATCATATGTAGACCCTCCATAGGGTTTTTAAGGTGCTAATTATTAATTAGCTGTGTGCTTCTGAACAAAATAAACATTGCCTCCCATTTTACAGACTGAAAAGCTGAGAAAAGGATGTGAAATGAGTTTCCCTGAGCTACAGAGGAGACGTTGTTGAAAATCAATGTGAATGCAAGGATGGGGCTTTGAGCAACCTGGTCTAGCAGGAGCTGTCCTTGCCCATGGTAGGAGGGTTGGAACTAGATGGTCTTTAAGGTCCCTTCCAACCTAAACCATGCTATGACTCTGAATTCTATGATTAGGGTGTTGCTGTGAATGACAGACTAGGGACAAATTTTTAAACTCACTGTAGTAATTGCAATGACTACATTAATTTTTTGCATGTGAATTTCTTCTCTTGGCTCATTATTCCTACAGCTGATGAGCTCAGATAGATGAGCTCAGATACTTCACTGTGCCTATGGTGGGCTGCTTTCAGACCTTGATCACACCCAGGTTTCTTCAGTCCTGATTGGCAAAATGTGACATTTGTCTTCAAAGTTCAGCCTTAGGGTGAAAGAGTTTGCATTTATTATATGCAGGCAGCAAATGATAAATTGAGGGTACACAATATGTTGGGAGAAAGGAGGGACAGATCTGAATTTTCCACACAACTTCACATGCCATCTCCCCTTGTGCCTTACTTTATTTCCAGTAGTCTTAATTTTGCCAGATCTCTGTTACCAAGAGATCCCCTTCATCCTCTTCTGTCTCCAGGGCTCACTGGTTGGTCAGTGTGGCTCCCCATTGCATGCGACTTGTCCACACCATCTATTTTCTCCTGTTCCCCACCTTATTACTTGTTGTTTTACTTTGTAGATAGTTGCTCATTCATTGATTCAAGGCCATTAATAGAACAGTGATCAAATAAAAAGACCCCAGTCATAAACATGACAAGAGAAAGAAGGAAAAAAAAAAAGAAAAAGAAAAAAGGCTGTACAGAAATGTTCTAAAATCATATTATTCCAGTGGTAGTGTACAGTTTTTGACCTTAAGCAAAGGAAAGTTGATGACTTTAATAGAGTTTCCCCATAAAGCTTTGTCTTTCTCTTTCCTCCTGAAAAAAAAAAAAAAAAAGAGAACCACAATCCTGCTGATTTTTTTTTCATTCTTTCTTTTTAAGCAAGACACTGTCTTCTGCCCTATCAGAGCAATCAAACCTGTGATTCACAGGGCTGGCTTCAAGCTACTAGCCTGGGCATTAGGCAGCACTTAAAGGAAATTATTCTGAATTTTGCTTCATAGAAAGGGCACATTTTCACTTTATTTTTAAATTAAAGAATGAAAAGTAGAAAGAAGGGGGAGCAGAGGGGGATGAAGAAGGGTGGGGCTCATTATGAAACTGCAGGGCAAAATTGGTTCACATTAGAAATGCTTCAGAGCTCAGCATTAACTTTGTTCCTTCACAGTAAATAAGCTAGTGAGCAATAAGAAATGTGTAAGTACTGCCAGGGGGGTTGTAGATTGGTAGACACAGGGGTTTGTTTAATGTCTCCCTCTACGTGCATATTGTAGTTGATATTAAAAATTGGATATTAGAGTTTGCCTTGGACTATTCTATTTATTATTTGTGCTGTGATGGAGAATGAAATTCTGCATCCCGTGTTTTATGGGTGGTTAAGCTAGATAATTTAATCATCCCTCCTGGCCCTGCACTCTGCACAGCTGGATGTTGCAATAAGGATTGGAAGGCTCCATCTTATTAAATACCAGAGCAAAGCCACCATTATTATTTCTTGCTTTGTAAAAATACATCAAGAGGAGGGCCCTGTTGAGTTAGATGATCTACAAACGCCGAGCCAAGGTACGGTCTTTGCTGAGAAGCGTTTACAGCTTAAGGTGAGAGAAACATCTCTGATGTCAATCAGTGTGATAAGCTTACATCCTGGCTTCATAAAAGTCCTTCCCCTGAAGTTGTAGCCATTCACCAGACACTTAAATCTTCAATAGATCTAGGATGGCTGTCCTGTGCCCCAAGGGCTACACCTAGACTTCGAGAGAAAGGGACCACAGTAATAACAAGGTTGGATGGACGTGAGCTGGTCTCTGCAGAGCCACTCAGGAGTCTCTGATGCTCAACGGTCTACTGACCAAATCCCACCCCTCCTTTTCCTTGGATGTCCAAGGGTGGGAGAGGTAGCCATCCCACTGGCTTGTCCTTCCTCTATAGGGCTGGCTAGAGAAGATGGACTGTAGTACAGAGGGGCTGACACCTGGTCAGGAACAGAGATATAAATGAGACACATCTCAAAGGTTGGTTGCTGAACTGTGTTTGATTGGAGGTCTGCAGATTGTCTTTTAGCTTAAGTTGTCGAAGCCCAGAGAAAATGGACAGGCTTAAACTTGGTTAAAGGGCAGCTACAATGAGGGAAAATGTCAAAGGGCCACAGAATCTTTGGAGACAGGTAAAATTCCCCCAAAAACTGAGTGAATGCTGCTCAGAAAGCATAGTAGCCTTTATTGGGCTTTGATGTGTGCTACCTAGTTCTTCTTAACGAATTTGTGATGCTGCCGGGTGATTTTAGTGGTTTTTCTATGGCTCCACGTAAGTCTGTTTAGGACTGTGAAGGACTCAAGAATGAGATCCAAACACTGCCAGAGTCTTAATTTGGGGCTTTCAGACACTTATTCACAGTTTGTGTCCCTTATCCAATTTGCGGCCTGTGATGGACAACTGAGAGCCACGATATCTCTCTCCTGTCCTGCAGTCTTGCCTGCAGCTCTTCCCAGCCTTTATTTCAGTTCTGCTACCTAGGAAAAGCACATTATCTGTTGTGCATTGTGCTATTCACAAGTGGTGACCTTTTAGAGGAGTTAACAATTTTACTGAGGGAGAAATAAAAAACAAGGAAAAAATGTTTTTTATCTGATTCTAACATTTTTAAAACTTTCACAGATGGAGATCGTATGTGCCATGTTATTAAGACTTGGGAAGATAGGGAAGGACTGATATTTGAACAGGCCTTTGCTCTTTTCTCTACAATGGCAATGAACCCAAATTCCAGATTCTCTTGCTGCTAAAGGTCAAATAACTTTTGCAAAAAACATGGGAATGGCCACATTGTCTGATACCATCAGCACACAAGCCCTCAGGGAAAAGTAAAACTGCGCAATTATATATGACTTTTTCCCTAAACGTCCTGTGGCCTGCCTATTTAATAAGCCCCAAAAGCTCTCTGTTCCAAGTATTTCTCTAGCCTTCATTTGAACCCATGTAAGTCTGCACCCAGAATATCCCCAGGAAATGGGTTGCACAGGTTTACCACAAATTTTGTGAAGAACCAGCTCCTTTTGCACATTTTAAATCTGGCTCCCACTACTCTGGGGAGCTTGGACTCTCACTCTTTGGCCCCTTGCTCTTATTTCAAAGTAGATGGTGAGTACTAGATCCCTTTCTGCCCTTTCTGGATAGTTATACCCACTTCTGCTACTACTTTTTCTTAATATACTTCTTATCATTTTAGTTTTGGAGACTTCTACTCTGGCCTCTCCTCCCTAACTGCTTGTTCAGCTGTGCCTTAAAAGATTTCAGGCAGCTTTGATTCTGTCATTTCTCTCAGATATTGGCTCCCTCCCTCAAGGGTTGATTGTATGTTCATAACTTATTTTCTTTCCTTTTTTTTTTTAAATTGTAATTATACTTCCCATAGGATAGCTGTTGTGTTTTATATACACAAAAACATCCTGAAAATTTAATGCCAGCATAGCAATGGGGAATTCAGAATCTAAATGCAACCATGCAATCATTTCCCTTCCACTGTTCATAAATTCTTACTATAACAAAAGCTTCCAAGTAAGTCGACTACCTTTAAGTCACCGCCTCTCAACTCTTCCTTTATTTTGTCATCAGTCAGGAATCATGTCCTGGATTTTGGGGAAGGCAAAAATCTTATGTAGAGGGGGAAGGAAGGGGGAAGCTGCCTTGATTTTCTTTTCTATTTTGTTTTAAATGTCCTTTATATTTGTGTGGCAGAAAGCCACACAACTTTATACAGCAGGCCAGGACAAAATATGCAGTGCTATTCCTTTCCCTTTTCTCATTTGTGCAAAACCAGGAGGGTGCTACATTATCCAAAAGGCAGAACAGACTTATCTGTCACTCGCAGAGCTTGGCTAATGTATGTTGCCGTTGCCCCAGGAATACTGCCTCAGCGATATAAATGTAATAGAGGCAGTACAAATGCATAGCATTAAATCAAACATCAACTCTGACCTTTAGGGGTCAAAGAATCAAAAGCAGGGAGTCGCAGATGCTCTTTTTGAATCTCCCTGGAGATTCCCTATACTGCGTCCAAGAAAAGCTCATGACACTTTGAGCATGTTTGCAGACTGTGGGGTGCTGAGGGCTTATCCCTGCTGGCTCTCAAGGGAGCTGCAGAATTCCCTTCAACCCCAGGACAACAGCACCCCTCCTTCAAGAAACCCCCTCAGCTGCCCCTTGAGTAGTGAGAAGTTTGTCCTTGCTGCAAAAGGGAGGAAGGAGGCTGCAGTTGCTGTGTTTTAGCTATGAAAGTCACGCAGCTCCTTTTGCAGGACAGTGTTTTTATCAAAGTCTTGTGGCATTTTGCAATAAGAAATAGCACTGCCTTGAAGGAACTCCGAGAAGGAAGCTGGTGTTTCCAGAGCACATGCTGGAAAAGGGACTAACTTAGAAATAGGGTGGAGGAATCTTCAGTTCAAGCAAATCCCTGGCAGAACCAAGGGCTGAAAGCCCAGAGCTTGATTTAACCACAGTATCAATCTGTCTCCTGAAACAACAGACGCTCCGTGGAGAGCAACAAATCTGGACGTACACAAATAATGCCTCAGCAGATCTGAAACAATGGAGAGAAATGTAAAAATACCATCCAGGAAAGATTCCCCAAAAGGGGGGAGATCTTGGGACTGACTTGAAGCTTGACCAAGGAAAGGTCGGTCATCCCATCAGCACATTGACACACATCTCTGCTCTGTCCCACAGGGCTAGCAAACATCAGCCTCAGGGGCCAAACAATGGATGCCATCTCCTGCCTGGGAGGTGGTCCAGGGATCAGCACAGGTGGACCCAGGGGTGACATAGCAGAGGACCAGCTCCACCACTGCAAAGTGACCACTGTGAGGTCACATCCATACACAGGTGTTGTATTTATTTCTTAGTTTCTCCACTGTCAGTTTTGTGTCAGATCAAGAAGCTGAACTGATGACACCTGCAACTGCTACAAGGGAAGAGTGGAAAGGTGTCACTGGAGCTTGCTCATCCCTGTTGGTATTGGCCTGCATCATTATAGCCAGTCACAAAACAGGCATCACAGAAGTATCAGAACAAACTGAAATGTGGGGTTTCCCATGAATTTTTCTCATCAATGTATAACATTAATTAAACCTGACCCCGCTTAGCTTGTTGAAATAAAAGGTTTTGTTCCTGGATGTGTCAGGTCTTTAGGCTAAACAGATTAACAGACAGGTAAGATATAAAATATCGCACAGCCCAGAAGGGCTAATACTCAATTTGATGTTGACAGTGCCTTTCCAAAGTAGGTTAATTAAAGTAATAATTCAGTTTTCTCCTGTTTATATATATTTGTTCAAAGAAATTTGTTACTTTGAATATTTCCCTGTCTTTTCGTTAATTATGCAACCCATTACAACAAGAAACTAATTAGGAAATATATCTGGGTTTGGAAACAAACTGCATCAATGCATTTTCACAAAGGCTTTTCATCTTCTTGAGACAAAGATCGCTTTCAGCTATAATTAAGGCTGATAAACCTGGTAAAGAGGAAATTAACAAAAATCGCAGTGTGCTGAGCAGCTCAAAGGGCTTATGAAAATACACTTCTGAAAATTAAAAAAAAAATCAACACACAAGTGAATACTCCTTATGACATTCTTAATTATACCAAAAAGTCATGGATTTTTTTATCAAATTGAGCATTCCCTCTTACTTTCTACAGTTTGATGTTTCATGCCATTTAATTGCTGCCGAATAAGAGTGGAAGTCAGTTTTCCATACACATTAAGGGAAGCAGCAATCAGCAATAAATTCCTAGAAAATGGCTTGTACAAATCATTTCCTTAATCAAGAGAACTCGGAAGCACTGTCTGATTTACTGCTCCTTTTTTAAATGCATATTTGTCTTTTGGGAATAGGTGTTAACACCCCAAGGTCTTGTCCCAGGTTCTGCCTTGATTTATTCTCAAGCTGTGGACAAATCACTTAACCTCTTTCAAACTTACTTTCTCTTCTTATAAAATGGACACATGAATTTCTTCACCTAAGTCCTGGGTTGACTCTGCCTGTAACAAATGTTTATAATGTTCTCTGAGAATCTAGTACAAAAGGTGGGCTACCATATAAATGACAAGTATTGAAATATGAGGATGTTTCAGGTGCCAGCCAGGTTCCCATGGGTCCCTTAAATAGTGAAGAATCTTGTGCCAAATTTAGCACCACCTGTGAACTGTCCAGGAAGAGTAATCACCTAAATTTAGCCTGTAACCCTACAAGGTAGGTTCAAATTGGAAAGTCTCTTAAAACTACACAAAAAAAAAAAAGCTGAAAATACCATCAGAACAGATGTTGTAAGTCTTAGACATGACGTCTTCAGCATGCCAGCAAGAGACATTCTGTTCGAGCTGACAACAAGGTGAGCTCTTTCTCTTCACCTCTCAGGTGAGCACTTTCTGGAAGACCGTGACTCTTCCCTATAACATTGTCAGCCGCCACACTCAAAAAACCTATGGACTGAATCTAAAATGTTGCAGTCTTCATGTTGTCAATCCTGCCGCAGTACTGGATGTGAGACACTGGTGTAAGCAGACAGAAGCAAGACTAATGGGATGCAGAATTAATGGGATGCTGACAGGGCCCATATGCTTAACAAGCACCTCACCTGCTGAGTCATTAATGGGGGTAACAAATGGCATTCCTACAGGGCCTCATCCCCTAGCTCCACAAGCCCGGGGGAATGTACAGATCTACCTCAAATTTGATAAAAAGGATAAATGCAAGGATCACCTCACTCTTGATTGAGTTTGAAATTGATGTTAGCCTGCCCCAGGAGATGTTGTTGTCTATCCAGAAAGGTAGGAGCAGACAGCTTCTCCACTGATGCTATAGAGAAGATGGATTCCCTGGTATTTCCTTAAATAGTGACTGTTGTTGTTGAGAGGGGGGTGTAGTCACACTGCCTTGGGAGAAATATGTTGAAATTCAAAATAACATTGAGCTTCGCAGTTCCTCAGTTTGCTCTGTGAAAACTGTACCTTTTGACAAACTGGGCAACCCAAGGGGCCATGAAACACCGCTAGCTTCTCAGAGGGAAGATACAGTTATGCAAAGTGCACACTGCCAGGTCTCCTAGAGACTGCTTCTGCCACTCAATATGATGGTAGGGGTTAGTGCTTTGTGCAGCACAGGTCAGAGACCAGAACTACACCCACTGTTGGTTTTGTCACAGCTTTCCAAAACCACAATAAATACTGCCTGAAAACATCAAAGGATTTAGGAGACAAAGAAATGACAGTGCTTTCCGTCCTGAAAAGAACAGGCCAGAAAATAGTAGGTTTTTTGCTCTTCTAATAATGTGTATCAGTCAACAAAAAGGTTATTAACCACCCCATTGAAACTCTTTTTCTCTATATATACTTAAAGGCTGCATGTGTTGATCAAAGGATGACATAATTAAATGTTCTTCAAATGCTCAGGCCACATTAACTGAAAACCTCATTTTGTTCTTGTTGTTGTTTTTGCATTGTATTTCAAACAAATCATGAGCTGATTAATTATTCAGCAAGTACTAACCTCCCAACCATCCCCTGCACACAAAGTGAATCTGATTCAAGCAAATGTCTTTTTGACAAATGGCTTCAGCCTTCCTGATTTATCAGCATGATGTAAATGGGGTACTTTGACAATGTGGCATTGGTTACAGACTTTTCTTTGTGTCGGTGGTCTTATATTCCTGGCCACTTGCAAGGACGTGGGGAGAAAGGGTTTGGTCTGAAAAGAAAAGATGTGATCTAAATCAGTTTGGAAATGGGTGTCTTGATAGCACCCATCCTCAAAAAAGCATTAAGACGCACAATTTTGGCTGTGCTTTCGGTAGTGAAAGTCATCTGCTGACTCTAAGGCAAGAAAATCAAGAATATCATTGCAGTTGTGAGACTATTAAATTACCAAGCACAAAATAACTTCTCAAATCATAAATCTCTTCCAGAGAGGCTCATGTGAAGCAAGATTTTACACAGGCTGTGATAACACGAGAGCAGGTTAAATTCCACAAGCAAAGCCTTTCCTCCTCTTGTGCAAATAGGGACAGGCAGTCCCACTGTAGGAATTCACTTCCTGCAGTGGGAATCTGTCCTTTTCACCCTTGTTCCTGGGGTTTGCAGTACTATCACCTTGGCTGAGATGAAGACCCTTTGCCCATGGGACACAGCTTTCACTGTTGTGGGTAAGGTGCAGCGTCCTCTACAGCCAGCCAGCTACAGAGCTGTTCTGACTCAAGCCTCAGGTAGGAGATCGTGATTGTCTTCTCCTCGCAAATCTCAGACCACAGTGAGAGCATATGGCGTTACATCTGCGGCAAATGCCAGAGCTTCCTGCCTGCCTGCCCTTCAGCCTTCTCCAACACCACCACCTCCAGCTAAAACCATTATACTTGGAGACTGGGGGCTTCCCAGTAAGAGCAAGACATTGGCCTTGTGGAAGTCAAGGTTCCTGGCTATGGCTGTACAAGTCCCTGTCATGCAATCTAATGGACTGGAACTACTCTACCTGTTGAGGTACCTCACACAAGGTGGTCTTGGAATGAGAGACACAACTCTTAAGGTGTCTGTGAATTCACATCCACACTGAAAGAGGTAGGAACAGAGTACAGCACAGTTGTCACTGTTGTATAAAGACCAATTGCTGTATCAGCATCAATTTTCTTGGCAAGCAGGATATGAATGACTAGGAGCAACCTGCAGACCACATTGCTCCTTCCTTGCTGTGTCCTGTCAGGCTTCCCTGGAAACTGAGGGATGAATTTAGGATTATGTTGCCTGAACAGAAACAACAAAGCAAACCTTTTCAAACAGAGCAAAAAACAAGCTTCCTTTTCTGAAGAGGAGACAGTCGAGCAATCTGGGACTACCAATCACTTAAGGTGAATAGCTGAACCATCGCATGTTTAGGAACGTGCTTCCTATACCTTCCAAATACTCTCTGTGTGGACAGGTGTCTCTTTTGCATACATAAGGCAGAAAAAAAGGCCAATCCATGAGAGACTGAATAACCTGAATAATTTATCTCATTCCAATGGCCCCTGGGCATGTGGCAGTGGGAACTTTTCAGCTCTTTCTAAAATGAACTTGGTTTTAATTGAGTCCCAGACTCAATTCAAGTCAAGGGAAAGTCTGTTTCTTCTTAATCACCTCTAATTGCTCTGCCTTTTCTCTTCCTTCTGCCTCACTGCTACCTTTGCACAAGTCTCCACTGATTTCTCAAAAGAGAAACTTGAAAGAGTGTGACCATCAGTCAGCCCTCACACAGCCTGTGTCTCAGCCACTCTTTCTTACCCCTCTGACTGTCAGCACAAGGTCAAACACAGGTTAAAGCAGAGCTCACCTTTCACATCCTCCTTGTCACCCCCTTTCTCATTTTCTGTGAATCTCACTCCTGTGCTGCCCATGACTCCAACCAAGGACCCGAGTATCTTCTTGCAGACCTTAGATTCTGGCAGTGTCTAAACTTTGCAGGTTGCTTCTGCCTTCATTCCTCAAAGATTTTTCCTTTCTTAGCCAGCACTATAAGTAAAGTCTATCTTTCCCTGCTTATATCAGCATTTGCCCCCAGCAAATATGACCCTTTCCTACACATTCAGAAGGCTCCCAGAAAGAAACTGCGCTAGCCCTGGCACAGAAAGCCAAGCACAGACCTTAGGATGCTGATCTGGTACCTAAGTTCAAGATATTTTTAAGCAATTCCTTTCACTGCCTACTTGAGAATGTCTGACTGTCTTTCTGCAAGGAGAAATGGGCTGGGCTCCAACTCCATACCTCATGTACGTAACTGAAACGCTCCAGGCCCTGCTGTTCACTGACTATGCAAGGAGGCAAGTCCGAGTATCCTTGGGAAGGAGGATGTTTGGATCATTCCTGACTGCAGGAGCCATAGGAGGAGCCACAGCTGAAAGCCTGAATATGTCCCTGTGCTGACCCCAGCTGAGATTTCCTCCCTTGGTTTAGAGTTCTTTCCCTCTTGGGGGCAAGAATATCTGATTTGGACATGCACTATAGGAAAGCTGTTTATTTTGTCTTTGTTGTAACCCAGTGCAGACCTCTTCCTCCAGCTGAACTAGCAGATGCAGTTACAAAAATAAAATAAGAGAATGTAGTTGGTTTCACAGAAAAAGAAAACATTTTAAAATTCTCTTCCTTTGTCTTAAATATACAACCATGGGTCTCCAAACTTCTATTCTCTGTGCTCCCATCTGGAGTGTCAGATCGTAGAATAAATGCGCAAGGAAAGTAAAAGTCTCTCTTAACCTCTCAGAACCCTAATTTTTTTTAAAATACAAAAGGCTGGAAAGGGACTGGGCTTACTCTGTTGTCAAAATACTGGTATTTTACAAGAACTATTGCCTATATTCATCCTAAGAGAACTGTGAATAAAAATACAGAATCTCATTCATACCCATAGGTGAAAAGATTTCAAGGTTTAACACAAAGCATCTCAGTAGCATGGAAGTAAATTTGCTACCCTTTCTCAAAGGATTTTATTATTTTTATCATCTATAGTTGCCTCAGGATCACACCATCCAAGGTACTGTGCAAACATGGAGCAGGTTTCTGCTAGAAAAGATTACTTTAAAGCAGACTCCAAAAGGCAAAGTGTCAAAGGAGGGATATAAGAGGGAAACTGAGGCACAAGGAAGGGTGGTTAGATGTCCAAAAAGGAATCTCCAGCAAATAGGCAACGACTAAGAACCATCTGAGGACCAAAAACATGAAAGCATCCTTCCTCTGTCAGATAGATGAGGCAAGGAGGAGAAAACCTGCAGCAGATTCCCCTTCTCCATGAGACCTGTTTGGCTATTGTTCTGTTTGTCAATTTGGAGCTAAAGGCATGAAAAATCAGACCACTGGGAATAACAGTCCAACCCGTGTGCAGAGGCTGGAGGGAGGTCAGGCAAATTCTCCTGGGGGACTGCATAGGGGTATCGGTGGAAGCTTTTTCCCAAGATCAGAAAGCTGTCAAACTGTACCCCAACAAGGCAGTTTACTGGACCAAGAATCTCTCATTTAGTGGAGATGTGCTCATTTTCTGCCTCTGGCTTTGGGATCACCTGGGATGCCTTCCCTAAACATTGTTTTTCCAACATTATTTTTTCCTATGTTACTTGTTTAGATACTTCCATGACTGCTGGTGAAGATTTTTCCATAAGATACATGTAGCATTATTCTTGAAAATATGCTTTTAAAGTATTGAAAAGGGTTCATAAATGCAGGGTGATCTTCTGCAGGTGAAGACACAAGGGATGTGTATTTCCTCAAGTTCATCCAGTAAAATAGGAATAAAACATCATTTTCACTACAACACAGGAATTCAGTTGGTAACGGCAGAAAAAGACACAGAATTGACAGTGCATTTGAATCACAAATTTTTCATTCAGGCCTATTTTTATGAATAGGATGGGTTATTCTTTTCCTTAATGGTTTAAACTTCACCCATGGAACAGCATTTTAGCATGCAAACATCTTCTGGAAAGCAATTGCTCCATAAACAACCCCACATTCCATATCATTTACATCTGAGAAACACATCCCGTTAGGTCAGGACTAAAAAAAACCATAGAGAGCAAGCTCAAAACGTACAGCTAGTTCTGAGATATATGCTGTTGTTCTTCCTAATTATTCTTCTAGTTGCAAACATTGTTAGTTCCAAATGCCTCTTTCCCTGGAGTACAGAAATGAGAAGCAAGTTTATTTTGAACAAAAGCAAAAAAACCCAACAGCTACTATATATGAATGATGCTTTTTTCTTGAATTCCATCTGCATGTATTGGCAGCATTTCCATAAGCGCTTTTTTTTTTTTTTAATTTCCCTAATTTTCCATCGGGAAAAAAAATGCAACTGAATGGGCCTGAGTGCATTAATGGGATTGGAGGCAACTCTTCCTATATTCCTGCCAGATAGAGACACTGAGGGAAAGATAAGCAAGTACAGTTCTGTTCCACAGGTTGAGACAATAATAGCTTCATTGAATTTAAAATGTGTTTCTTGTTTCTGAACAGGCTCAGCTGTAAAGATGTCATGTTAGGGCCATGGGAACATCTAACCATCCCTGAATACCCTCTCCAGCTGTTAGCTTTTAATCTTGTCCTTATTTTCTACCGGTCACTGTCTTGCAAGAATGGCAGAAAAGATGTTTTACGAAGAAGGAACATGCAATTTGGGCTACGAATGACAATTTTGGAAGCTTCCATTTTAGAAGCAAAAAGGTTAACCTCGCAGAGAAAACATCCGTTCAACCAGGAAAGAGGTCACTAAATGTTTTGAAGACTGCTTCTATTTCAAATGGGTAAACTGTGTACAGTGATCTAAGCCTTTATAACCTTTTCTTTAAATCTCTTATGCTATTAAAATCCTGATGTAAAAGACTTGAGAATTTCTGTCATTGGCTCTCCACTTATGGAAAATGAAGGTGCTGTTCCTCTTTTTTTAAAGAAAAGCATCATTAAACTGTTCTAACATCTAGCAGACCGTACTGCAATTCTTTCACTCCCTGAATTAATGACGAAATGAACAAGGGCAATTTTCAAAAAAAGCTAGGATCATGCAGCATAAGATGCACTTTATTTCTTTGACAAGCATAGTTTATTTTTAATTATTCCTTTTACTTTACAGTACATTAATAAATGCTCTGGAGTATATTTAATGTAAGTAATGAAATCTTAGTAATACAAGGCTTCACTACAAGCTTCTGATGCTTGCTGACAAAGAGGCAGGGACCTTGGGGGAGATTTTGTTCACAAAAGATACTTCCATGGAAATTAGCAGCCCATAAATTCATCAGGTTTTCCCAGAAGGGGATCCCAGTTAATATGAGCTCTCCAAATTTGGGTACCCTTTCCAAGCTAGTATAGAGACTTCTTTGAAATTCAGTGGAGAAAAAGACTGACTCATCCTTATCCCATCCTGACAGAGGAAGTCAGACTGCAGAGCCAGCAGAAAGTGCCTCCGCTCTGAGTACAGACCCAGAATGGTGTCATGGGCTAAAACACCAACCTCTACGGTGCTAACATTAGTCACAGTCAGTGCTCATCAAGGATTGTTTATAATGACAGCAGCAAAATTCCCACACCTTTCCTACAGGAATCCCAGCACAGCAAACTTGCTGTTGGATGAGGAGAGGCTCCAGGGTTGCCCAGCCCCAGGACCTGGGATATCACTACTCTGAGGTGACATCTATGACAGAAACCTCCAGGATTTCAGCAGGATTTCACTGCCAGAGCCCATGGCCCACACCACACACCTTCAGTCACTTTTGGCTGAACATGCCATGTGTTGCAAAACTGCTACGACCCAAAGCAACCACCTTCTACCCTCTGCAGCCTTCCTGGCCCCTCCCCAGCAGAGGAGGAGGATGGGGAGAGGACCCTCCGAAGCAGGGCGAACACCCACTGAAGCGAGTGTTGGCAGTAATTTGGAGAGCCCATTCATGCAATAGCACATCAGTCTTCCTTCAGCAGCAATCATGGGATGCCCTAGGGTGGGATGAAGGGAGAGAGACTGCAGTGGTAGAAGGAAAATGAAAAGGAAATGGAGAACAAGCAGGAGAACAACTCTGCAGCTGAATTTCTAGTCACAAGGGAGATAAATGACAGCCTTCGGCTTAATGCAGACAGCAAGGCGCTGAAGTCAAAATGGAAACTGAAGCTGGATAGAGCCAGCAACAGACACACCAACCTCCTTATCTTCAAGCTGACATGATTCAGTTTCCACCGGTGTGATGGAGGAGTTTGACACACCTCTGCGGGGATGGATGCACCTTCAGCTTAACAGGCATTCCTTCAGCTGCAGGACTCCTTCTGCATTGGCCTGCTTTCAGCTCCACTTACACAGGTTAGTTAGTGCTGAGATGAGTCAGGGTTGCATTTCAGGGTGGAAGGGCCTGTTTTAAATCCCTTCATCTTATATTTCATGGTCCCTGGGAATCTATTTAATTATAACCTCATCCACTGAAGGCTGGTGCACATATAACCTCATTCGCTGAAGACGGGTGTTTGCACAGCACCTAGCCTGTTTAGGCTGTCATCCATAAGTAGATGTCCTAGAAACTACCATGTGCCAGCAGCAGCAATGACTGTACAAGCTCGCAATTCTGGTATGAGTTTCTGAAGAGTTCAAAGAAAAAATGCAGTTGATGGCATAAACTTGTGCTAAAATACCTTCTATTAGCCTCTCTGCTAAAAATGCAGAGGCTTACTGTTACCCTCCTTCATTCCCCTGTGACAAATCTGTGAAGGGGCTAGTACAGTCAATTATCTAACTGAAGAGTATCCATCCTCTATCTCCCTCACCAACCGATTCAGTTTGATTTCTTGAACTGCATAAGCATGATTCCTCTCTAATTGCAGTTAAAATCAGTCACAAGGAGAAGGCAATCACTCAAGACAAACCCAGGGCAAAGACTTCCCTACACTTCATATCTTCCAATGTGGCAAAGTGCCTCTGTTTGGAAAAAAATAAAAAATAAAGAAGCCCTCTTAACTGCAGGATAGTTCAGAGCGATCACATTAGAAAATCACTTGCCATGTTTGGCAGATGCCAGTTTTCTACCAGTCAGAAGGTGGGAGATGCAGAATTAGTTCCTTAATGTCTGCTTTTAAATTATTTGCATCCAATATTTCTCATACCAGCAAGAAGAAGTCTCCTCTGCTCTCAGTTTATTTCACTGAGACACGGACCTGACCAATGTCCCTAGCAAGTGTTGTGCCATTGAACAGACTGCAGTTTGGGGAGGGCTTTGAAAATAGGAGATGGCAGGGAGAAGAAACACCTTGCCTTCAGCTTTTGGAGAGAAAATGTGTGTGTGAAGCAGCAAATTATACATAGCAGTTTGTTGTGCAGGATTCCCTATCCAATTCCAACCTTTGACATGATTTACATGACCTGCAACATATTTATAGGAGACTGCATGTTTTTTCTTACTTCTTTGAGGTAATTATGTTTATGACCGAGGTAATTACGTTTAAAGTGAAAATACTGTCCTTTATATAACTTCTAGCAATAAAAATAATGTATAACAAAATAATCCTAAATTAAGATGAGAAAAAAGGTCAAACAAGAAGCAGGCTAAAAGACATGTTCTCCATGGGACGATATTACACCCAAGGGTGAGATTCACAGACTCTTGGGGACCAAAAGGGCCAAATTTTCCTCCTCTCCATAAATCCTGTTTGTGTCACTGTAGCAGCCCTAAGGGGACTGCTAAATGCTGTTGAACAGCAGGTATGGATTTCCCTCACATGGAATACAACCAGCAAAGCTCCCATCCTCCTCTTCCCTATGCACATCCCTCTCCAAGATGCAACTGTGGAGGAGGAAGTAGCACTGCAACAGATGCGAGGCTGTGAGGCACTGTGCATTAATTAAAATAGCCCTGAGGGACCTATTTTAATATGAGGGACACTCGTGTCATTAATGTCTCTCTCCTTTCCAAACAACATCTGTCCCAGCACAGCCCTTTCTGTCCCCTACCCGGCATGAACAAGGTCCTCCAGCTTTTGTTTTCCTGTCCTCGTACCGCAAACCATCTCCAAGGTCTCAGATCATACTGTGCAGATACACGTTTAGGTGGGAGGAGAATTAAATACAAAACATTGTTTTCTGCATTAAAGTCCATCTAGGCATACCAGAAACAAACTCAGAGGCATCTGAAGCACTATGCTGGAGAGACACAGTGATGTTTGGCAGCTTCCAAAGGACCAGCTGACTGCAGGTCATATATGCAGGTTCCTGACACTGAAATTCAGCAAAAGCAAGAGAGCTTTTCTTGAACTGGAGCTTGAATCTTGTGTTACAGGATATAGCCCTGGAGGGATTTGGAAACAGAAGATGATGCTGTGATGAATATTCCCAAGTCCCAAGCATAGATAACCACACTGCAGTCCTACCTAACAGAGCCACTAGTCCAAGTGTCCTACCATTTTATTCATCAGTGCTTGGCTTTTGGAGAGCTTCTGTGAGAGACCTCTCCATGGGGACATGCAATTAGCTCAAAGGTCCTGTCTCAGTTCTCTGTCTTGCTGGAGAAAAGACGAGCCCAGTGTGATACTGGTTCAATGATATTCAATGACTCTCATATTCAGTGAAACTTAGCAGCAGGGTGAGAAATTTCGTTGATCCCTACTGTAATGCATCCAGTATAAACACAGTTTTAAACCCTGCTGTGACTTTCTGAATAACAATACATCAAATAATTTTTTTGTTTTTAAACAGTATTTAATCCATCCTCTATTTGGTTTTAAAAGCAAGCAAGAAACTGGCTAAAATGCAGAGGCTTTCAGTTCTGTGATTTAAATTCAATAAAGAAATGAAAGAGTAAAGATCGTGTGTAGACTATACAGTTAAGCCTAAAAACTTTGAATAAAAGCAATAGCACAGCGTCACATTGTTGCATTATATAGTACTAGACAGGTACAGTCTTCCAGTCAGGAAAACTGAAGAACTTTCGTTGTCATAGCTTGGTCTGTTGCTGATACCTATATGATAAAAGAAACTGCATGCATTGTGTATAGACATGATTTGAAGGAAGCAATTAGTTCCCTCCTGGATCTGCTAGGAAGAGGTTGTACCCCCATCTGCACTGACCATAGTCTTACACTTGTATCTTGCAGCTGTTGTTCTTAGCCTTTATCTCAGACAGAAAAGAAAACTAGGTCTGAATAAATCCCCTCCAGTTCATAATTTAGAAATATATTACGTGTTCATCACACACTTGGTCAGAGGATTCCAGTGTAGCCTGATTGCTCTTGCCATCATTTGAGCAACAGGTCAAGTATTAAGTATTCCAGATCTCAGACTTTCTAATTCTGCCACTGATTTATTTCACATCATAATCTCATTTCTCTGCCACAAAGAGAAGTTGTCCCTGACTAAATCCATCCTTCTAAAGCCTTTTGCAGTTCCCTCATCCCAGACTTAATGCAGACATGAGCATGTGTATGTGTTTACAATAAGACAAGTGTGTCATTCAAAGCTGACTTTTCATGGTAGACCTCTGGCCTTGCTAGCATCCTTGGTTCAGCTCACTGTGCAAAATACAGCCTGTGCTGCTGTCTCTAGGGAAGACCTGGATTTACAGTATTTTAACTCCAGCCACTGGACAACACTAAGCATGAAATTCATATCAACCAAGATGTAGTAACAATAAACAGGATGTCTTATACAACTGTGATTTTTCTGCCTGGCTTTCACAGAGCTGTCTGGTGGGTTATGGTTTTTTTTTTCTTTTTTTCCTATGCAATTATATAGATGCAGGTATCCAGGAGCAATTTGAATTCCTCAAGTTCCTGAGCTTGAGGTGCTTAAATATTCAAATGACCTCTGGTGGAGAAGTGATTAAATTCCCTGAAGGAAAATGTACCTTGTTATGCCAGGTAAAGAGACAATATGATTGGAAAGTTGACACCAAATTCTTGGCTCCTTGGTTGCCATGATACCTGACTGATAATGCTGTCATTTTCCCTGTTTAAATCTAAGGCTTGCTGCTCACCTTCATCAGCACTGGTATAATTTTCGTTTTCTTCATTTCACTTAGGAAACAACTTCAGCATTTATCACGTCTTTCATTGCACATGGTTGTAGACCTTGAAAATCCTGCTGTACCCAGAGGAGCTAAATGTGTTTTGAACAGCAACTCAGTGCCATTCAGCCTGAAAGGCAGGCAGAAATTATAGGCACCAGGAATATATGGAACACTAGCATTTTGCATGTGTATGGCCATCCTCATTCAATCAAAGAATGATCATTGATTACCATAACCTTACTACCCACCCTCCAACAACCGGGGGTGTAACATGATCTCTGTTTGAAAGAAAGAGAAACTAAACCACAGGAACTAATTTATGGCATATGAAAAGTCTGAATCAATGCTGTGACTGAAATCTAAATTGCTAGGTTTTAGTCCATACTTATATTTTAAAAAATCAAACATTTCAAAGAAAATGAAATAATACTGAGAAAGTGAGGCCACTAGTATACAGTTTATAATGTCTTAATATAAAAATTGATGATGTTCAAGTGAAATATTTCCATAAAGACCATTATCAAAAGACAACGTGAGAGAGAAGGGAGGGTTTTTTTCAAATTTGTATCATTCCCTGGTGTATTGGCAAGATGCAAGAAGAATGTTTCAGGTCAGAGCCGAAAGAGGGAAGATGCTTGTCACAGAGCAACGGGATGGTCAGGGGAACCCACAATAACTGAGTCACTGAGCAATTTAGAGACTGGGAGACCGTCCATTGGTCACAAGCAAGAAACGGTATCTGTGGTCTTTCCTGCAATCGGCCTAGGTAGATAATGAGATTATCCCAGGCAGCAGCTGTCAGTGCGAGCCTTTAATGGCAGAGAAAAGAAGGCAGCAGACATGTAGACTCAAACTACCTGTAACACCTTCCTTTGAGACCCCCTAGACTTGTCTCCAGTAGTCCCTGAAACTGTGATTAACAAGTGTCAATGCTTATTTTGCTCCCATGGCTGTTAAGTACTAGGAAGGTTAAATGATTTGTGCAGGATGGGACAGAGGGTTTTAGCTCACCTCTAATGCCTTTTATGAACACGATTGTAGTTCCAAGAGCTTCTGTTCTGATGTCCTGGGCTCCTGGGTCCCTCCTGCCCTACCCTTCATGTGAGACTTCATCCTAAACTCCAAAGTCAGGAGGACACCAAGACGCCTGGAGAGGGGATCTGTAAGCAAGCCAGTGAACTTCAAGCACAGAATCAATGAGGAGCTCTCAGGAGCGCCTGCCAGACATTCACCCCATCATCTGTTCCCTCCTTCCATGTAGGCAGAGCTGGTAGCAACTAAGCTGCAACAAGATGAAATGGTACACGAGCTCCATATCTATGCACCAGCAGAGTGGTCATGCCAGACAATGAGGTCTCCAGCTGAGTCACAGGGAAGATTCACCTGCTACACAGGTGAGAATGAAGGAATACAAGCTGGAGCCAAAAATACCCTGTAGGACTCCACATTTCAGAGCTCTTCTGAATCAGATACACTAGCCTCCCTACTCATTTCCCTCTTACTCTTTTTTTCTTATGCAATTAGCACCTTATTAACTATCTACCTGCAGCACCTCTAGTCTCAGCCATATTTAGCCCCTCATTACATGACACACAGCTTTGTAATCCTCACTGCAGGGGGTTCGGCAGATGTTCTGCAGAAAAATCCAGCTCCTCCAGCCGTGACCCTGAGTTCTCCTGGAGATGATCTCTTTGTTATGACTTTGTACATACGCAAACAGCCGCAAGCAACACAATCCATTTTCAAGTTGTATTTCCTTGACAACAGAAGTGCAGCCACCTATGCTGCAGGAGGAAGGAGCATATTACTGGGGATGCTGGAACACCTTTCCATTTCTCAGTACTCATGTTTCCCAATTCATCATTTTTCCACCTCACCTCCTTAGACTGGTGTTAGCAGCACAGATTTATGTTTTTTCCCTTAGTTTCTACCGGAACATCTAAGTGCTATCTTTTAGGACCACAAAATTGAGCACTTCTGCAGGTTGAAGACAATGATGATATGGACCGTGTTCCACCATTGTAAAGGAGCTCAGGAGAAGAAATAGGCCAAGTTCTTGAGAATTTCTTGGCCTAAAGTGGGTCAAAAGTGTTTGCAATTTTATTTTTTTAAAGGAACAAAATGCAGGGTTTAGTCCTTGAAATAAACATCCTGAGATCTGTGCCAACTGTTTGCTTGGAGATCTTCCACAGTCATTGGTCATCCATTCCAGCAACTGTGGAGTTAGAAAGAGAAGACGAGAAAGCCTAAAGCTCACAGATGTGCAACCGCTGTCAACATTTCTCAAGACTTTATGTCAGAATACGCTTATTTATCACCACACGTGTGAATCACATGTAGATCAATCTGAAAGCAAAGCCTGCTTCACGGTCAGGAGGTCAGCAGAGAAACTCCTCAGTTTCCCAGGAAGACTCCAGTCTATGTATATGTAGTGTTAGCACTTGCTATGAAAAGCTGCTCAGTAAGGGGCTTCCTGGAAGAAACATCAGGCATAAAGTTCTTGCTCTGTGACATGTACACCTAAACAGACAGTAAAATACAGTATGATACAAAGATGGCTCTTTACTTCCAGACTGAATTTGAAGACCTTGCCTCCCGCATACACAATAAGAAACCATCACACCTTCAGAGTCCAACTCTGTCCACTGAGTTACTGGACTTTGGACCTCCAGAGATCTGTCACGCAAACTTGGCCATGTCCCGGGGGAAATACAAGATCTGTCTTTTTCTATTGCTGCTCTCTCTATGTAGCAGCTGTTTTCTGATGCAATGTATCAAAAAGAAAAAAGAATACAAACTGAAAAAAAGAGAAAATAATAGATATATAGGAAACAAAAGAAAAAGAGGATAATAGTTAATAGATCATTATTTAATCAACAGAAAGCTGACTATATGTTACAGACACAGATTTGTTACATTACACAATGGGTTCTTGGGGTTCTTAGAGTCACAATAAATCAAAATATGATATGATAGCCACCTGAAAAAAACATCATTGGGGCAGATATTGGTGTATACACATGTGAAATAGCCAATTTACACTAGCTAATATGCTTCACAATACTGAGAATCATAGGGGTAAGGAAAATCCTTGCAAATGCAAAATGGGGATTACCGGTTGATAGCAAACATTTCTGTTTTGCCCCCAGACACAGGGCAGCTAACCTGAGAGTCAATTGCCACAACTCCAGCAACTCATGAATAAAGTATTATGGTATAAAATATTCAGGAGTATATGGGTTAATAATGCCAGTACAAACCAGGAGAGACAGCCCCGCATTCATCATTTGCTAATGTTCAGCCTTGAGCCAGACCAGAGTGGGAGACACAAGATAAATGGCAAAGAGCCAGACAGGTTCGTAGTTAAAAACATGATAACTTACCACAGTCTTCCACTGGTGCTGAGCTGGAAAGGAGGGAAGATGATTTATTGACATTATCTCGGTTTATTTTTGTTTAAAAGCTTGGCAATGGAGAGTGAAGTGATACTGAAAAAGACTGTGCAGGGTCCTGGTAGGAGACTTGATATATCCTTCTAAAATAGAGTTAGCAAATGTCTCTGTGCAGTCTTTCAAGCAAAATGGTGAGCAAGGAGGGAAGTGATCTTTAACTGATCAGTCTTTTACTGATGCTTTCACATCTACGGTGTAAGTACAAGTCGAGGGAAGAGAAAACCAGTGAAATGGGTTACTGTGAGGGCATGCTGAAGTCAACCTTTTCTTAGATGTACCAAGCTGGAGATGCTGTATCATGGCATCCATGACTTTTGTGGTCCCTGTCAATTGTTTGGGTGAAATCTGTGTTCCCCAGAATGCAGATGGAGATCATACTTGACAAGTTATTGAAGGAAAATCAAAGGGAAAGGAAGTGAGCTTGGCATCAGGCAGACCTACCCAGCGGCAGAAAGTTTTGCAGTTCATTTTTGCTTCCCTGAGAGTGAACTCTTGGTTTTTGTTTAAAATAGTCCATATAAACTTTTAGACTCCGAGCTTGCCTTAGAACAACCTCAAAAAAACAACACAGGTCCTAGGAAGTCTTTTGTAAAAGGTGGTGAACAACAAACATTCATGAGTGAAAATGCTGAGACATGGCTAAGTAGAAGGCCTTAGCCTTGGTCACACAGGCAGAGTATGAGGACACAGTCTGAGGTGGAAAAACCTCCTTTGACTCAGTGCTTTCTTAGTAAGCCACCTCCCAGTGCCTGGTACTGGAGGCAAGCACAGGTTAGGATGGAGAGCCAGAGTCAGGAGACAAATTAGTGGAGAAGAGGATGTAATATGTTCTTTAAGTCTCAAGATGACTTGATATGGAGTAACACAAAACGTCATTTTCTGAAGGTGAAACATTTTGGGTATTTTACTGTTCTTACTTTTTAGAAAAGAAAAAAATATCCAAGTTAAACCCACTCAATTTATCTTGTTCTGTTCAAATACAGCAAAAGGTTTATGTAAATTCGTTATTTTCTCTAGAAGTGTTATCTGGCTTTACTTTTTATTAACTATTGATACATTTGTCTAGGGAAAAAAATTAAATTCCTTCCTTGGCAAAACCTCCGGAAGTAGAAAGTTAAACTGGAGGAATTAGAGCTAGTATTGTCTTCTGGGGAATCTCGTCAGAGTAGATCTTTTTCCTGGGCTAACTTTCATTCCATAAAAGCTGTTCTGTACTTTCCACAGCCACAGTAAGAGAGAAGTGAAGCAATAAAGTGAGTACAGGCACTGACCGTGGAATCAGAGCTTACAGCTAATCTTCTCTTTTCACTGAGAGGGGGGAGGAAGGGGGGTCAAGATGCAGTTTTGTAGTCACTTGCTCTATTGTTTTAATTTAAGCAATAACCTGGAACATTCTGCTTTGGAAAACGTGGAAATATCAGATTACTCCCACACTTTCTCTCCTTCCTTCTCCATGACTAAATAGAAAATGGCCATGGCTCTGTGAACTCCCTTCCTTCACTGTCACTTGATAACCCTTGGCACTGCATTTACTTACCGGACACATGGAGGGGTAGATCCCTTCCCATGTATTGGCCACACAGACCTTCAGGTTTTGCCCAAACACCCTCAACAGCATTGAGGTTGAACAATTCCATCCGCCCATGGGGATGCTCAACAACATTCCCACATGCTCTTCTCTTCACCAAGCCAAGCTCCACCTTGCTCCTGGTGGACACTGCAACATTTGACTAGGCTGCATTTCTCAATACCACGCTGACCCTCACCTATCATGCTCTGTGCCATCCTGCTCCTCCCTGGCCTTTGGACAGCACTAGGACAGAGAAGGCCATGGTCAAAGAAACTCAGTGGTCATATCAAGCTGTCTTGTTACAATTGAGGGCCAGGGCATTTGTTCTGTGTCACTTGCAGTTGGTAACAATATTAAGAAGAAAATCAAGATTTCCTCAAACTGGAATTCAAATTTTATTTATTTTTTACATTTAAAACTGTTCATTTTCAGAGTCTGCATCCAAGATTTGCTAACATCCATTTGCAAAAAAGAAAATAACATTTCATAGCAAATTGTAGATGAAGGCAATTTTCATTGCTTCAATGACTCTTCAAGAACAAACAAACCATTTCCCAGCCATTTTGAATCTCTGGCCCGGATCCCTCAGACCACAAACATACAGCTATTTGATTCTCTATTAGGACTTTCCTGTGTAACCCACAGAAACCCAGCCATCCCCATTCTGTTCAGCTTCGTGGCTCCACACTCTCAGTGTCCCTTCAACTTAACCACTTTCCAGGCTTCTCCCATTTCTTGTTTCTTTGCATGACTGGTTCTTTTTCCATTTTTGGCTAAGCTATCTCACTTTCTTTCCCCCCACACACATGCACCTCTTTCCACAGCCAACTGGCCCTTTTCTGGACCAACCATTTGTTCTGTGAGGTTTCCACGTGGATGATCTCCCTGCTTTGTCTGTCACATATCACTACAACAGTGTCTGTATTGCCAAAATAATCTCCACATCTCATGCCTGACCTTTCTCTTTGTTCTGATGAGAGGGGCAGAAAAAAATTAAAGGGCAATAAAAGACATATCTTCTTGTGCCTTTCTTGCACACTGGATGCCTTCTTTTCTATTCTTGAATCCTTTCTGCATTAGAGATTCTGTATTGTTGTGATCTACAATAAAAGATCCATTTTCAGCACCTATGATGTGACTCTATTTCAGTCTCTCTTCCTTTTCAGCTCACACATTTTGTCCCTTTTCTTCTTGCCATTTTTGCAACAAAAGGAACTCTCTGTGTTATATCAAAGCAAGATCTTCCCAGGAAACCGTTCAATTGACTTCCTTAAAGCTTCACGTTGTGAGTGCTGCACATAGAGGCTCTTTGAAATGTACCAACACTAATATTTTAAGAGTTCCCTCTCCCCTTTCCTCCTACTGGTTCTGGTCAAGGAATCTGGACAGAGTAAGGACTTGGATATTTTCCCTCTTGTCTTTGTAAACAGTTAATCGGGAATAGGGCTTGGGTGTGCAAACCTGTGGTAGGCACTGAACAGAAACGAGACACAAGCCTGGATCCAAATATCAGCGATATCTGGAGAAGACTGGATCAAACCCCAATCACAGTGAGAATTTTCTCTTGCTTTGATTGTCAGGAAACAGGTGTATTGGCCCTGCTCACCAGTCAGGTACTAAAGTATCAGTCTTTGTTCCATTTTTCTTCCCCAAAACAACAGAAATACTCTCACATTTGGTTCTCTGACACTGGAGTAGAAATCAGATGGTTCACAATGACCAGAAGAAACAGGACTTCGGGCTAAAGTCAAATTGCTATTTTTATAAATCTTGCTGTAACTGTAATGATTCCCTTCCACTGGCACATATTCAGCAGTGTGAATATACCCTGCCTGTTGAAGGTCTCATTTTTAGAAGTCGATTCTTTTGGATGGGTGGATGACTGCACTCTCCTGAGCTCTGGCTGACAAGCCAACAGTCATGGCCTTTGCCCATACAGGAGAACCTGAGGCAGACAAAGTAAGCTCCCCTTCTCCTTCTGAGGTTACCACTGTACAGGGTCACTTTGGGCTGTAGTCAGTCTCTCTAAAGAGAGAGAAGATGGTGTATCCAGGAACGTGAGTGTGTGTGTGTTTTAATATCAAAAGAAATTAAACTAATGATGCGAAGTGAATATGAAAATTTGCAACAGAACAATTTGATTGTTCTGGGAAAACACATCTCCCATTTTTAATCATGGTAATTAATTTCAAAGATTAAGAGGATTCATAGATGAAAATAAAGCATTAAGATTAGAAGAAGGATATGCATTTTACTGGGCATTTGGGTATTCATAGGAATTTTTTCATATTAATTTTAAAAGCATAGATGATGAGGATATAAAAATAATCCTTAATATTTATATGCTGTAGTGCTTTTCATCTTCAAAGTATTTTGCAAACATTACCTCAGTTGCACAAGACTTGAGAAGAAATGGATTTCTCTTTATAAAAAATTATTCAGTTACCTCCATATTAGACTGCAGACAACGACACCTCTGCCATTCATGTCAAGTTACTGGTAAGTATTAAACTGGAAACAGATGTACATCAAGGAAAGTTACTACTGAAGAAGAAAAAACTAGGTATTTGAAACTATAAAAATGAAGTCTTAAGGAAGGGGAGATAAGTATTGACACATCTTCATGGGTCAGACAAGGTGAAATTCATTCCTGTGCACAAAGGTCTGAGTGGGATGTAATTGGTGCATAGATCCTATCTGGCCCTCTGATGAATTTCACCCACAGTCTCCAAATAAATGGATGCACATTAGCTACTGCACAGTTCATTGCAAAACCAACCCATCTTTCTCCTTGGCTCATCTCAGCCCAACCATGAAAGTGAACAACCTAAACCATTCTTCCCTATTGTCCCTGTTAAAATGGGCATGCAGACTGCTTCATGAACAACTGAGTTTCTGCTTAGCATGCCCTAACTGCCACAATTTGGTAACCTCCATTCAAGAAGACCTTCCCCAAATATTTTCATTCCTAGCTATGACTTGCTGTAAAGGTCAGTGTCAAACTGCCTTTTGTGCCGTTCACAAAGTAAACTGCAGACATGTTCCTGCCATACCTCAACAACACTGGGCTTGCCTTCCCGTTTTGTTGCCATGATGTTGCGCTACTGATTTCCGGTATTTTGTGAATAGAACAATGGAGCCAAGATGTTGCTCTCAAAGTGCCCCTTTCACTTTTTATGAGTCCCTTGATACCTAAGCTCCCTCATAACTCAGGAAAGGAGGTGAACTGCAGTATTTCTTTGCTCATAATCTTTGATCTCAAAGTACCCCTTTCTCCAACTCAGCCTTAAACTCATCCCTGAGCTCCCCACTGGAGCAGCTCCTGTCGGTCTCTCTGGAAAGCCCTCCTTGCTCAGCTTGAGAAGAGCGCTCCAGTACACTGAAATAATCTATCTGCACCCTCCAAACACAAATTGCATGTCAAACATCCTGCGATAACTGCAAATCGCTTGGGGTACTCTGCCTGGACAGTGCCCGAGCCCTGATCTCGAGCAGCTACTGTGGTCCATCAGAGCAGCACAGCTCACAGCGCTGCCCGCCGTGCAGCCTCGGGCTCTTGCAGTACCACCTGGTTCACAACCACAAATCCTGGACAACAGCTGTGAACCCAGCACCTTGCAGACTGTACGAGCACGTAGCTTAAATAACCAAGAGAAAAAAATGCATCCAAGCCCTTCAGTTGCTTCGGTCTCTAAAGCACAAGGAAGAAAAAAGGAGAAAGAAGCAGCACTCTGAACTGCTTACTTACAGATACGTATATATTGAGCTTATTGCGCACACCAGTCTGTGCTTTCTAAAATCTCTCCTTATTAAGAACTCAAGCAAATTACCGCTGAAGAGCTCTTATCTGCATGGTATTATAAAAAGTCAGTAAAAGACTGATTCAGCCCTGATGGAGAAGAAGTGCCTTGCAGCTCCGCCTGAGTGTGCGAGCGGAAGGCAGGTTCAAACAGGCTGGAATAATTATAATGAGTTGTTTGCAGTTCTGCTTGGATGGAAGGTGTTTGTTGTCATGCTTTTTTAATTGCTAAGTCCTTCTGTAGCACAATTTACTTTCATTTGATCATTGCAGTCACCGATGACATTTAGAAAGAAAGAGTTTGTGTGAGATATGGCGACTACTGGAACAGTTACTATCTAGTGAGCACAGTAATATGCTGCAGAAAAAGGAAAATTCAAAAGGGGTTGCATCTATGAGACACAAATATAAAACCTCATTGCAACAGTTAAAGACAAACCCCTCAAGCACCTGAAAGTTAGCTAGTGACACAATGCAGTAACTCTAATTTGATCACATTTGCCATATGCAGAGAAAATACAAAATCCAAACCAGGACTCCATCTACCTGCTGCTTTAAAAGGCAGTATAATAAGTTGCTCTGCACTGAAAAAGGTTATGCGCCAAATGAGCTAGAAGGGAGCATTTGAATTGGGGGGCAGTGGAAAATGGAGATTTGGAATCATTTAAGAACATTTCATAATAAAACCTAAAAGCCACACTCCTACTATCAGAAAGCTTACTGACTAAAAAAAATAACTTTTCTTAACTGAAAAATGAGAGTAGCTAAAAGGTATGTGAGTATACATGCACGTAAATCACATATACGTACATAGAGGGTAGATTTAGAATAGATATTAGGAAGAAATTTTTCACTATGCGGGTGGTGAGCCATCGGAACAGGCTGCCCAGGGAAGTTGTGGCTGCCCATCCCTGGAGGTGTTCAAGGCCAGGCTGGATGGGGCTTTGAGCAACCAGGTCTAGTGGAAGGTGTCCCTGCCCATGGCAGGGGGTTGGAACTAGATGATCTTTAAGGTCCCTTCCAACTCCGACCATTCTGTGATTCTATGATTCTATGATACCCATTCAAAGGTAGTGTACATACATGGATATGTTTTATAGATATATTGCATATACATATGCACTTACTGGACCAGAAAAAAAGGAGTTAATAATCATAGAATAGAATCATAATAAACACATAGTTCAGATTCATTTAAGAATACTGCTAAGACAAGGAACATAACAAACAGTATCAGTAGTTTATGATGTTTCCTGCTCTCTTCTGTTATGCAAAGGAGTTTCTGAGGGTTTTGGTCTAATGTTTCCAAAAGGTCTTAAGCTTGTCATGGGATGCTGACAACTATTTTCTGGACTGTCTTAGGCTGAAGACTCAAGATGTTTGCTCTTGTGGGTGATTTTGACTTCAGCCTTTGCTCCATGGTTTCCTGAGATTGAGGGGAACTGGGATGAATTACCAGGTTGTCCTCTCTAGTCCCGTCTAGTCCAGCAAAAGGAATCCTAACTGCCGTGTTAATTCAGTATTGCAGGAAAACACTGTCACAAATGATCCTGGAAGAGCAGAATTGTTTGATACATATTTTTTCCAATGTTTGGGGCAACGAGTCAGGGACATCTTTCTGATCTAGTAGTAATGTTCCAGGACGTTAAACATCAGCTATTTAAAGTTCAGCCTTTTCAAATCAATAAGAACAGATCACTTGCACTCAAGAGCTTTAACTCAGAATAAGAAATGTACCCTAGAACGTGACAGCAAGCACAGAGCATCAAGATGCAGGAGCAGAGCCAGCAGTGATGATTCAGCCTTGGCCACAGTCCAGTGCCCAATTTCTGACACCCTGGAGAGGGGTCACAAGTACCACCAGGGTCAGGGCAAATCCCCTGTTTGGGGAAAGGCACAGGGGAACAATATTTCCTCCTCCAGAGAGAAAGCTCAGGCCTGGCTTAATTTTTGTTGGCAAGGGCAGAATTCATCTCTCTGCGTGTTATCCGCCCAGTATTTACATATCTCAGCCCAGCTGATCTCAGAGGGTCTCCGAGCAGCAGAGCGGGAGAGGCCAGTTTGTGTGACCAGCGGTCAAAGGCGGGCATCCCCAAGGGTGAGACCCCCGCCATTCCCAGCCAGCCCCAGGGAGGACCCAAGCTGTCTGCCAGGGGACGAGAATCTTGCAACACGTGTTGCCCTTCTCCTCTGTGGACCCTTTGACATTTAACATGGGTGAGCTCTGCAAACCCTCTTCCTCTGCTCAGCTACTTGCATCCCTGGAAAACGTGAAAGTTTGATATCCTCATGCCCCCTGAAATCTGGCTGAGACAAACCTAAGCAATCAGTACAGATCTTTTTTTGGAAATGAGTCAAAAGTGGCGTAGGAACTATAGATCACTGAACCAGAAGATAATCTTATTTAGAGAGGGTTAGAGAGGGATTTTATTTTGTTGATGACATTTTTTTCTGGAACAACAGAAGGGGATATTCTGAATTTTCCACTTCCATAATGATCTATGCTATACAGCCTGCAGTGAGTCAGGATGGCATCTAACAGAATGGGCTACAAACAAAGCCTTGCTTTTCTTTGTACAGGGAATCTGTATAAGGAAAAGAGGGAAATAAATTATCTCTTTATTAGACCCACTGATTAAGCTGAAAAGCACCAAACATGCCTTGGTTGGTGAGGGGGTTGAAAGGTTCTCTTTTTCTCCAATCATATCAGCTATTGTACCAAAAGTTAAGACTTGCCCTTGCAATCCTTCTTACGATTATAGTAGCTCCAAAAGTCTGTTATGAATGCTGATATCAATATCTGCTGTAAACCTGACAAGTAGATTAAAAGGGAGGGAAGTCACAAGGCTAAGGTGGGCTTAAAGCAAAAAATATACCCACATCTGTTTCAAAATGTGAAAGATGAGTTCACTGTATCCCAACTAGAAAAAAAAATCTTGGCAGCACAGTGACTACATTATTTCACTTCTTGTACAAACACAAAATAGATATGTGAAACTGCATTGAAAACAGAATAACTGCCAATCCTCAACATTAACCACAAAGCCTATTGAAGTTTTTACCACAGAAAACTCAGTCCCATATTAGTCTAAATTTTCTGGAGAAAAATCATTCTGAAATAATTTTATATAGAGAAAAGGAAAATGCTTGATTAGATCAAGTCAACCTAAAACTCTGTCTGAGTGCATCTGCATCTGAGTGATCAGAGCGAGCCCCTATTTTTTCCTCATTCATCACAGGTTATTTGCCCACAACAGACTACAAACCCCATGAGGCACTGAGATCCAGCTCCACATAACTGGAGTATGGACTTACATCCCAAAATGTTATGATGTCAACAGAGGCACAGAGATTACCAATAACAAAATCCCAAAGTGTCAATACACTGAAACAAATTCCATCAGTCAAAGACAGTCAAAACATCTTAGAATTAAATGTGTTGAAACAATGCAACTTGACATTTATAGATCGATACATGTTTGAACCTTTTGTTTTCCGAAAGTTTTGATCGTTTAATTTTCGTCCCAATTTATAATGAAAACAAGTGTTTAAATATCAGAATTGCTCAAGGGAAACTCCATTTTCAGCCTTCTCTAACAATAAGACCAAACTTTCCTTCGTTAACCGCAGAAATCTATAGATATGTAGATGGGATGAGAATTTGCTTCCTATTGTTCAGCTAGAAATCTGATTACATACCCAGAAGACTTCACAGGTTTACAACCAATCCCAGATTTGTCCTTTCCAACAAAGCTTGAACCCAGTCCAGGTTAAAACTGGGTCTCAGATGCAGGAGCAGCAGAAGTTTCCACTTGGCTTCTTCCTTCTTGAAAACCCAAACACTGCTGCAGTGGAGCTGCTGCAGGAAAAGGTGTTGTCCATGGACACGGCCCAGGTGCCAAGGTCCCCAGCATCATCTGGGTGTTGTACTACAACCAAATCTGTCATGCTCTCTCTGTCTCCAGCTGGACTAAGGACTGGTTTCCTCAGCAAACTCCATGCGTTAGAGGAAAGCCTTCTGCTTTAAAACTAGATTAGTTCTGCTTTACTGAACATCCAAAGCTTATGATATTTAACATGCTGAAATTTTATTGCCTTTAACCTTCATATTTTAAGCATGTGAAGTTTCAGCAAAATTAAGGGAAAACTGTTTATTCTGAGAAATGCTTGGGTTGGCAATCCAATAAACTCTCTAATAAGTTGCAAATTTAAGTCATCGCTGGACCACAACCAACAGTATAATTAGCCTGGTGTACACCTCAGCTCTTAATCATTGCACAAAGACCCTGTGATACACAGCTAAGGCTAACCTAAAGGACAAGACTGCAAGGTTGGTCCTCAAAAAATGAAAGTTTTGAGCCTTCAGTGATGCAGTCCTAAATTGCTATCGTTTTCCATTTCTGCCCTGCAGTATTATTGTTATTCATTGAGGCTCATCTGTTGTAAGAAAAAACCCAGTGGAGATGAGCCCATTACTGCCCCGTACAGACACATAGCCAGGAACAGGTCCTGTTCCCAAAGACCAAGAACAAACAAAATAAAAGGATGAGAGGGGAGAGAAAAGCAGTGAGAGAAGACGTGACTCCCTATGCTGACTTGGTGGATCACTGGCCTTCACGTTGGCGTTGGTGTTTTCTTGGCTGTGCAGAGAGGCTATTCCCTCACAAAGACAGAGCAGATTCACTCATTCATTTCACTACACTCTTCACAGTTAGGGAACGGAGTGCTTGAAGTGCCACAACTCTTGTGACACACGTATTCACCATCATCACTTGTTAAGGCAAGGTGCTGTAGAAGGCATCTTGTAACTTTTCTCCATCACATGTTAACAGGTTGAAAAGTTTAGGGACTGGTACAGTGTCCTCTTGTTTTCTTCTCAACCATCTCTTAAATAAAGAACCTCAGCTTCTTGTTGGGAAAAAGAAGTCCTAGTCAATCTGGTGTCAAAAAATGATATAGTTGCACTGCGTATACCATGCAGTGTATGGTAAGAGATGAGAACAAAGCCCACCACTAGCTCCAAATCTTTCCATTTACAAAATGATTTCAAGTGTTGGCTGGAAATAATTATTTGCTGTAGCCTGCAAAGGTATCTGGTTGAATTGCCTTTTATGCTTAACACCTTCCAGGCCTGTGCCCAGACATTCTTCATACCATGTGTACAGTGAACATAAAAGACCTCTGCTGTCTTCCACCAGCTTTACACTAGATAAAATCTGTTGGCTTTAACAAAGATGCACCTTTTTTTATATCTGTGTAAGTAAAAAGAGAACTAGATCCTCTCAGTGAAAATGTCAGGTTGCTAATGGTGTTCATTTTTAGTATAGAAATAATGAGGAGGAATATCTGGCACTGAATTTCCCTGGCATAAGGAATAATACATAAAGATGAGATTCACCTCAGACATATCTACCATCCAAAAGACGTGTCCCAGCACCTTACATAGTAGATACAGAGAGGGATGTCCATGAAGGACCCAATCTGTTTTAGGTATCTGTCTTAGGACGCGATAAATCTTCGCTGGAAATGTTTCTCCCTCCCTCCATTGACTGTACAGGAAATCTATATTAGTAGCTGAGGCTGGAAAACTAAATTGACATGAATCCCATCAATGATCTCTGCATTTGTTAAGGACCTACAAGGTTGTAAATGTTCAACTTCACTGTAAGACAGTGTTTCAGCCATTCGACATCCATGGTGAGCCCGACTCAGGGAACCTGCACCAACACATCAGGACTAAGGAGGTGAGGGAGACCCCCTGCCTTTCAGAAACACCCTCTAAAGACCCAGCACCCACAGCTTTGTGAGCAAATTTTTTTCATGACAACCATACTGAAAAAATCAAATCAGAATATTCCTTTGGTTGATCCCAGATGTTGTTTGTCTTCCCAAGCTGTCTGGTGAAGTACAATGTTTTGTTTAGCCAGAAAACAAATAATTTGTTTCATGCTATTTGCTTTACTTTTATTCGTTTTTAAGTTAAGCACAGCCAGGGTTGTTCCCATCAAATTGAAAATTTGATGCCTTCTGTGCATAATAAAACAAACATTTTTTGTTCTTTTTTCCAAAAAAAATTGTCAGCCAAATAGGAATAATTTGGTTAACACGAAGTTTCAGTTTTCAACAAGGAAATTACTCATCCAAAGAGGCTCGAAATATTAGGATCGTTAACTAATTACAGCTTGTGGTATCCCCAGTGCAGAGACTGATGAAGCATCGCATCTTTTGAACATGACCCTGCGCAACACATTCCAAGGCAGCTATTTACTGAAAAGAGCATGTGCTTTCTTTTTACCTTTATTAAGACCATTGTGCGTTGGCTGCTGCATGTATTTAATCATATTGCACACTGTGGCATTTAGTGACACAAGGGCTCTGAGGTCATGGAGATTGTGTTGCTTCCTATCACTGAGACCAGCTTGCCCATTTGTCCACCAAACATCCTATGATGTTCTTAAAGGCATCTGTCCTGGTCTTGGCTGTGTTTGACATGCAGCATCCATCTTCATCTAGCTTAAAGTGTTGTTATGCAAACCGCCTCCTAATATGCTCTGTAGAGGCAAATACAATTGCAGGTTAAAACAGAAATCTACCAGGTGAGGGACAAAGTGGTCCAGAAGAAGAGAAAAGGTAATCAATGTGAGTGGTATTCTTCATGTCAGAAGCAGCCCATGAGAAGGG
Organism: Burhinus oedicnemus; assembly: GCA_008921705.1. Lineage (NCBI taxonomy): Eukaryota > Metazoa > Chordata > Aves > Charadriiformes > Burhinidae > Burhinus > Burhinus oedicnemus. Next base: position 325,741 of record VFFE01007601.1, read on the forward strand.
GTCTTTCACCGTAAAAGGGAAAGTGCTTATCAGAAGAAAAAGGATTATATAGTGCCAGCATATATCACATCAATTTATACAGTAGTGTGAAACCTCACAGGGAGGCTTTTTGCTGGTGAAGGTTAGGACAACACACAAGCCACTTTTCCAAGCAGATATAAACCATAAATCACAAAAAAGTATCTACCCTGTGGTCCCTTAGACATCAGTATCATCTCCTTCACCCTGAGCAAGTTCTCACATGTTTCTAAATTCTGATCAAGTCCTATCAGTCTTTGATTTTGGTCCCCCAAACCTCTGTCTGCTCATCTGTCTTCTAAACCTGCCAGTTCTTACCTCTCACTACAAAGTTTTCTTCTAGAATAAGGAAATCAAGACCTTAAATCAAATTTCTCTGAGCTGAGTTTTTGCACGTTGTCTCTGTTATATGCTTGAATAATTCTGAGCAAAACATTTATTGCTGAGGTCTGCACCATATAACTTGACCATTGAAGTAGTGATGCAGAAGACAGAGGAAAAGATATACTGGGTTAATGAACCATGCCCGCATCTATGCTTTCTGCGAAAAGACCTTCCAAGTGGAAATTATCGAGGTTTCCTTTGTGTCATTCTATTTATCAGAAGACCTTAATCCTTCCAAATGTTTCACCAGTGGCATTTGAAGTTGTAATGATGTCACAGCAAAAGTTTTGGAGTACAACATTTCAAGAGGTTCTGAACATTATAAGATGATGTTCTGCTTTCCCTCAAAAATCATTTCTGTGCCCAAGAACAGCTCTCCTGACTTCTGTGCTGAATGACTCAGCATTTTAAAGAAAAAACATATAGCCTAAGAAATATCATATGCAGAGACAGTTCTATCCAACCTGTCATGATCTTCACATTTTAAATTTATCCTAAAACCTTTTTTTTCCAGTTGAGTAATTCATACTTTAGCAGTTTATAAGATTGATATGCGAACCAAAATTGTTTTGTATGTCACATTAGTCAACTATTTGTATTCCTGATAATGATTGTTTTCTGTTTGTTTTGCTCCATGCACATGATCAAAGGCTACCAGAGAGATAGCTCAGATGGTAAAAAAAGTATATATTCACAGGTATTTTTAGCTGTAGCAGAAACATAGGACATTGTGTTGAATATTTTCCATTTATTTCATGAGAAATCAGAAGGCATTGCCAGCTAGCTGCTTCCTGCTACAATCTGTGTCACAAACACTTGAAGTTGCCAGACTGAGAATTAGGTCCTGCTACTCTAAGAATCCTACTAAGAAGTACAATAGTTTGCCCTGCCCCAATGAACTTCTTTCAAGAACCGAAAGTGAAAATATACATTTTGTCAGAAAGAAGTACACCGCAGTAATAAAACTGGAGAAGGACAGAAATACTTCTGTGAAGTGTTTTACTGAATACAAGGTGGGCTTCGTTTGGATGGGAGGCTGAAATGAGGGCTAAAGAGGAGGAAGTCATGTGTCATTGGTACCCCAAAATAATTGCTGTACAGGAGGCAGGAAGCAACCGTGGCTGTACCTGCATATCGTTTCACTGCCAAATTTGGACAAGCAGAAAAAAAACCTTATAAAGGTTTTTCAATTTATCTGGTCTTTCAGACGATTTGGGCACAAACTATCCTCCATGTGAGACTACCCACTCCCTGGCTGCTCCGCTACTCCTGCCAGCAAGGATGCCAATGGAGTTAGTGGGTTTGCAATACGTCGAGCTAGTGCCTTGACAATAATCTCAGACTCACTCCTCTGCCAGCAGCTAATGGGTTTTTCAGTCATCACCATCCACATAGGCCGGTCAGGCAACATTGAACCAGATGCTCAATGCTCTTTATTGCATTGCCACTCTCTAAGCCATCTACGCTTGACCGTTTGCCAATTTTTCTTTTAATAAAAAATCTCTTTCTTCCTGTTTGTGCAGAAATCCATCACGGAAAACAATATTATTTACAGTACACTCTAGCTACTGGCTATGCCCAAAAATAGTGTTAACAACAGGAGGTAAAGATCTGCCACTAGTGCCTCTGCAGAAAGTGCTGCATCTAATGCCAGCCGTGTAATTACTGCTCTTTCCACCTCCAGTAAAATTTATAGGCAGTACTGTCATTTAGGGTTTCATGAGGATGGACTTTCATGCTTTACGGTGAGTACATTAATAGCTTCTAACTACTGAAGTTTCTAATCATCAATATTGAAAAAAGAAATTTATTACCACCCTATTAGAGCTGTTTTAATGTTCTACAAGCATATTATTTGCACATTTGAGTATAAGTCATCAATAAGTCCTTTCTAAGGAGATTACTTTAATGTAACTAAATAACATAATGATTCTGCAGACTATGGGTGAACGTCAGCCCCCTGCTATCAACCAAAAGACTCCTGGAGGAGGGAAGCTCAGATGTTTCTGTAGTGAATGCTATCTTGGTTAACTCAACAAGGATTGAGTTGGAAATACCTGGAACAGAGTCACCAAGGAGCTACAGATTAAGCCAATGGTTTACAGGCAATGAAGGAAGATTATAACTTCTATAGAATGAAAACCAAAGGGCTACATGTGGAGCCTATCCTGGCCTCTCCAGGAAAAGTTTATGACATTTCTTCACAAAGGAAATTTGGAGGAGGGAGAAGGGTCTTGTTGCCATTCTTGTTTGCTGTAAAACTTCACCTGAATTGTAACAGTTTAGGAGCCTAATGCTGTTCTCCAAAATGGTGGTAGAGCCGTGAGATTTCAAGTCCAAACTGCTGCAGAGGACAGGGCCAGCTCAAACCTGATTGCTCTGGGCTGTGTCTAGGCAAGGTTTGAGTATCTCTGAGGATAGAGACTTCACCAACTCCTTGGGCCCTTGTTCCCATGTTTGACCACTCTCATTTGGGCAAACAAAATCTGAGTATCTCCCATTCTGCAACTTGTATCCACATCCTCTCATCTCATTGCTGTGCACTACTGAGGAGAGTTTGGCTCTGCCTTCTCTACACCCTTCGTCAGGCAGCTGAAGGCAACAGTGATGTCTCTTCTGACAGTGAGTTGCTCCCTGAGTTTCTTCCCTGGAAACACTGGGTATTTCCCCGGTGTTTCCAGGAAGCACAAAGGAGTCCATCAGAGATTCCGGGAGGACCATTTCTTTGGGCTATCACCTTGACTACTCTTCCCAAGCCAGGCAGGAAAAGCAGGTTGCAGTTGCCGCAGCCTCCTTACTTCAGATGCATGAACATGATGCAGATGGAAACCTTAAGATTCCTACTGCTGTTGTGCCATGATTTCCCTCAACTAAATGCATCCTCTCTGTAAAGATGTGATAACACACTGACTGTCAGCGATAAGAGATTTCCAGGTGAGACGTCTGCGTCAGCCACTGTGCAGCACCGCACCACTGCTGGCATCTAATTATATATCTGGGCACTTTCATCTGGTACCCGTACATGGCGTGGTTGGAGGCATCTCTGTCAGTTGACGTGGCTTTAAGAGTTTCTGTGACGCACTCAGAAAGTGCTGCCTTAGTCCCTGTGGCAGTACGGGGTCACGAGCAGAGGAGCACGGAGAACGGCAAGCACCCAGTGGTGGCAGATCCCTGCATATCCCCTCCTCTCCCCCTTGCCTCGCCAGGGCTGTGCCGTCAGACGCTGTGGCCGGACGGGAGCAGAGATGTTGACAGATGCCGCTGAAGCCGGTATCCCCCAAGAACTGTCCCTCCTCCCCACCGGCGCTTTCCAATCTCGTGTGCCTTCAACCACAGCGGAGGCACGTTGTACCGTGCCGCTGTTCAAACCATCAGGTCTCCTTGTAATTGAATATTTCTTCAAGTTCCCTTTTGATTATCTGTCTGAAAACAAAACTCCGTAGCTAAGCATTACTTCTTTTTTATGTCGCTGCTGCTGCTGCTGTGTCAGGGCAGTGGTATTAATTTTGGACACTTCATCAAAAAAATCTCCTTTTGGGTTTCCTTCTTGCAGCCTCAAGACAAGCAAAGCAAACAACGAAACTATTGGGACATAAGAAAGGAACTAAATATTAGGCTTTATATTAGTTACAAAATTTATTTCACTGCTGTTTCAGCTTGCTCCCATCCTTGCCACAAGGTAAATGTCTGGATGTATTTTATGGAAGCAAATGCTAGGGATGCTGCGGCCATGTCGCGGTGCTGTGCAGCAAGGGACCTTAAAAGTCTGCGGCACCTTTGTATGCATTTCAAAAGCACAAATAAGGAACAGAAGGATTTGTACATGGTGCTGATTTCATGTACAACACCGTCACTTCTATAAATATGCTCACCCATGCACATGTAGCTCTGTACACCTGGTGAATTTGTCAGAATTGCAGAGGATGCCAGGAAAAGGCCATTTGCAGCCCATCTCTGATTCAGTGGTATTTGTGGTAATTTCACAGCCCCAATTTTGCTGTGAGTCTTTTTTTTTTTTTTCACTTGGGAGGTGTTAAACAACTGTTCTTTTATAAATGTAATTACTTGTGGGGGGCAGAAGTCTAGAAGAAAAAAATGTTGAAAAAATGAATTTTTCCAATTGCCTTGAGGCAATAATTGATTTTATCTGTTCACCAAAATGCTCAAGTCTTTACCTCTTTATCTGAAATTACCCTGGAAAATTGTTTCAATCTGAAAAATTAGTCTGGGATGGGAAAGCCAGGTTGTCTGCAATCTCAAGCACATCTCATGTTCTCCTTCGCTGTTATTTGAAGGAAGATCTGAGTCAACACTTGCTGACCGCTAATGGAGTTACTCTGTGTAGACACTGTTTCATTTGAATAGGTATCTGCATTAGCACAGGACTGGAGTTTAAATCTGGACCATCTCCCAGTAAGGGAATTGCCATGCAAAAACACACATGTGCACACACACACCATTTTTTTTTTTCACATGCTAAATGTATACAGTGGGGTTTAAAAGAATGAAAAATATTAGGTCCAAAAATCTTACATTGCTCCTGCATGAGGGCGCAGTGGGTTTTTATTGTCTAGGAACTTACAATATGGGAAATGGAATAATCAGAAAAGAACTTTTTAAAGGAAAGATATGAATGGAAGCTGCAGCAGAAAATATTCATCGTTATTCAGAAATGCCACATGCACCTATCCACTTCCACTTCCACACAGTAAACTTGCTTTTAAGCCAGTAACATGCAGAAAAACACATACATATTCCTGAAAGTTTGAAGGCAGTGTTTCGTTGTGCTGGCTACAGCCGAACTAGTCTGATAGGGCTGATTTTTAGAAAAGACTCACATCAACACCAAATAGAAACTTTTTTGTCTTGTGTAGAATGTTTAATGAGAATCCATTTCCCCTACCCAAACATATTGATTCCTTCTTTCCTCGTGAACAAACAAGTGCCCTGTGTCTTTACAAAACACACATTGACCTTTCTCTTTTGTGTGTGCATGAACATAAATATAAGCATAAACACCAATTTTATGTTCATATATGTGTATATGTGCACATGTATGTGTATGTGTATCTGTGCATGTATATGAGACACCTGTTTACATTAGTAAAATTATATGCCACCACAAGGAGATGGCTGATGCTTTGCAAAATAGTACCTCTTTTATCCACAGTACAAACTGTGGTGATACCCAGAGCCAGAGGAGAAAGGAGGAGCCTGATCAGCAGAAGTTCACAGTCTGCTTTGCCGGTCCACCCCTTACAGGTAACTGTCTTCTATTCAGACCATTTGCCCTCTCCAGAGAGATGGTCAGGTGAAGAGTTGGTCCCTGTCCCTATGTGACAAAGGGGCCCAAGCCAGGGGTTGCTGCCAGCTCCCAGGAAAATCTCTGTGGAGGAGGAACTGTGATGACAAACCAGCAGCTGCAGCCAGAGCCACTTTTCTTGCCAGCATCTCCACCATGGTGATCACAAATGGGTTTACATCAACATTTTGCATCGTTGTGCTGGGATGGCTCAGCCATGGGATCCTGACATTTACAAACAGGAGAAGGAAAATAAACCCACCCCATGCAAACCACCATTGCTTTTCTCTGCCTGCTAGTTAAGTCTGAGGTTGCTAACTAACATCTCCTTATTAACAGAGCCAGGCGAGAAGTCCCCAACAAAATCTAAATTTGAAAGGGAGAGGGAATTAAGTTTTATTGCGTTGAAAATTGTAGTTTAGAGAAATTAAAGGTTGGAAAATGTCAAGAGCTCAAAATGAAGTGTTTGAAATTATCTTTTTATGTATTTATTTACAGCTCATTGGTTTGATGGGAAAAAAACACATCAAGATTTTTCATTCCATCTTACAACAGGGAAAAAATTGTTCTAATCTCGGAAATTCTCAAAGGATGAAAGAACATTTCTTTCTGAGCTTTGGCTGAGCAAGGGTCATTGCTGATTTCCCATGCTACTTTCCATGGATTCTTTCCATTAATGTATCTCACATCCATCCACTGCTATGGATGGCATAGCAAGCTCTTGAAAGTACAGGTTGCCTTAGTGTGCTGTGTGTATGCATAGTGTTAATGCATCCAGTCAACAGAGAGTAAGCTTTTGCAAACCAAGATCAGGTGTTGACACCTTAGTATAAAGAATAAATTATTTTATTCTACACCAGACCGACAAGTTTGATCTCACTTTCGGTGGGTGATCAAAGCTGAACACCAGTTCCACCTTTGGGTACTCTGTCCAAATCAACGTAATAGGATCGGACTGTGGCAAGTGTCCACCTCAGTCTTGAGGTCCCAAAAAAGAGCCAGGTGCTTTGTCACAAGGTAACTGTGCTGTGTGGCACCAGGCAGGCCTCCCTCCCCCTTCTGAGCTCCCTGTCTCCTGCATGCTCTAACAAGCTTAAGGTTTCTCATCCGAAAAACTGGAAGCTGTAAATGATATTGTGCCATACAAACACAGCAGGGTAAGTCAAGGACATTTGTAATGTTGAAGGGGTTCTTGTAGTGATGGAGTAGGGATTTTTTCAGTCACTCGGTTCTTAGAAGTGCGCTGAACAAACAGTTTTTTCCAGTACTATTAATATGCTCTTTATAAGTGCAAAATTTTCAGCAGTTGGTGCCTCAAAAGCTGTTTTCCATCACATATTCAGATATCTTCTCAGGTGCAACAAGGCTACCAGCAACCTCTCTTCCAGGGACACCCCCTCACAGTACTGAAAACATTCTGTATAATTGTAAAATTAGTCAAGTGCAAACAGGTGTCGGTGAGCGATGGTACAGGGAGATAGAGTTCTCTTATCTCAGTGTTTGCAAACCTTTCCCAGCTCTCAACAAAGGATTTACCAGTCTCAATGGTAAAGAAAAATACAGCTTTTAAATGTGTCTGAACAATAACATCATTACAGGAATCCCAGAGGGCTCTTGTAGTATCCTGGGCTGAATCTACCAGATGTGCATACTATTTAACTCTCCAAGCTAATTCAATGCAAAGCTCTGTTACGTCTTTGGCCCCCAGAAAGCAACTACCTAGTAAGAGTTGATGGGAAAAAATTAGTTTGCCACTTACTATTACACTGATCAATAATCTATTAACTCTAACCTTGCTAGCAGTGGACTGTACTACGATTTATAGTCAATCGTTTGAACTTTCATTCCTCCAGAGTTATAGCCATGACAAAAAAAAAAAAAAAAAAAAAAGGTAGATTATCAGTGGACAGAAATTAAACATTTAACCTTTACACGGAGGCTTAATATTAAACTTCATCCAATGCATTCATCCTTTCCCTTCCATGTCACAGCTTGATAGCATTTGTTGCTCGGGTTTTAAAAATTATTGACTCATGTTTCATTTTGTTCAGTATTGACTCAGGGGGATGGCAGGAAATGACAAAGAAACAAGGGGTCACTGGTAGAAACAACTCCTAGGAAACAACTCTTACTTTCTGTTGTAAAAGCCATTCCTCTTTGAGGTCCATTCCTGCCATGTTTAAGCATTGTTTGAACACTTAGAAAGCCAGAGTATCTAATGCCGTACTCAAGAAGGGCAATGTCAAGTCACTGAGAAGGGTCTTATAGCATTACAATTTAATATCATGCTATTATTCCAAAGCAGGAGCTGCATTGCAATGAGGCACCTCTGTCCTGGAATAGTGCCTCCATGCTGGGAGGAGGTTTACTAACTGTATTGAATAGCAGGACATGCACTGGTGTTTTGGGTTCTCCAGATTATTGTCCTGCTGAGTACCTGCCTGTGGGATTCATTATATCATTGTATAGTGGGTAACAGGGACAGCAGTGTTAGTCTTGGACTTGTCACAGGCATGATATAGACTCTTGAAAACATGGTCCTTCCTTTGCTTTCCTTTCACTACAAGAAACAAGTTGCTTGCCTCCAGTCTATACCAAAGGCAGGTCATCTCCTCATCTGTTCCCCTTATTGGCCATCTATTCGGTTTTTCTTAGAAATCAGGTCCACAGCTTTCACGGACAGTGAAAGTCCTGCTATCTGACCTGTCTGTTGGCAGGTGCAAAAAGGATTACTCTGGTGTGCCAAAGGCTGGGCTGTAGCAAGTGTCATCAAGATTAATGACTTCATCAAGGCAAGCTGGACAAATCAATCAGAGTCCTTGATGGGAGTAAGAAAGACTAGACCCCATTACCCATCCAGCCCATTTGTCACCATGAGCTCCAGACACTGCTCAGGACTTGCTGGGCATGGTGGACCTCACACCTCACTGCTGCCCTCAGCTCCCAAGAGACCCTGCAAAGGCCACTGTCCCTGCACCCACTATTTCCTGCACCAGGTACTCTGCACTCTGTCACCGGAGACACCCCAGCCAGCTCTGCAGAGTCATCCCACCGATGCTGATGAAGAGCTAAGCAATAGTGCTCGTCATGAGTGTGGCCAGCTGAACTGCCCTCCCTGCAATTAGACTTTCTAGGAAGCCTCTGCTCAGATTCAGATGGTTCTCAGTTCATCCCATCTACTTTCCTTTGCCTGGAAATCAGCCAGACAAGCACATTTTGCAAGCACTTAAAGGGTGCAATACCTTCTGTTAGCTGAGCAAGTGGCAAGGGAAGCTAAAACAGGGAAAAAGAGAAAAGAAGACAAGCACTGGTAAAACTTTTCAATGTGAGATTAGACAGGTCTTATCTGACCCACCAGAGAGACTAAGAAGGAGGCAGGCTATAAAGCAAAGTCAATGCATCGTCTCTTCCCCATTCCTCTGATATTCTGCCTGTGATGATGTGAGATTCTCCAGGCAAGAACGGAACACCCCCACATCCACAGGGCACTGTGTCCTTGAAAGAAAGGAGCGTGCGCAGGTGTATGACTCATTCCTCCCATTAGGCACAGACTGAAGAACTCTCCAAAGCGTCCCGCTCCACAGAGAGACATCTGGTAAATCCTACGTGAGTTAACCTCATGCCACAATCTCACAAACACACAAATGAAACCAGGTCCCTCCTGCTGGCAGCTTCTCTGCATGGGAGGGAATGACGAGCCTTGTCCTTGAAAGGAGATTACTCTGTGGGACGTGGAATAGAGCTCCCCATAGGACAGGGACTCATCCCCATGTAGAGAGGTGCTGCAATGCCTGTGAATGAGCCTTTTAACGATGGATGAACAGAATTTGCTCTGGTGTATTTGTACCTGATGCAAATTGCAGAGATCTGGACCAAAGCAAGAATGCTTGCAAGAGGTGGAAGGGGATCCAAAAAGTTTCTGTCATTTTGCTCTACCCTCTGCCTGAGACCTGTGGAGGACTGTCTCTGCTTTGGAGGGATTGGAGCTCCCATCCTGCCCACTCTCAGCTGCTCTCTGGAGGAGTCACACCCCCAGGGGATACACAACCCTATGTGCCCAGTCTGAGCGCTGTTAATACTCCTAACGGCTCTGTGTCTCACCTCCTTAAAGAAAAAGGAAAATAATAAGATCACAGCATTTCCTGAGTAAAATATCCTGCAGTTAAATATCTAGAGACCTGGGCTTGTCACTGCAGGAGTGACAGTAGACCCTTAAAAGCACTTAAGCTTCTACCCTCTAGATGCCAACCTCTGGTGTTACCTATCAAAAGATCTTTGAGGAACTAAGCTTTCTCTGGAAGCTTCTTGCTTGTGATTTAATGGGATCCACAGCTCATCCTACAGTATGTCCCAGGGCAAATTCCCAGGGATTCAACATTTTAACAGATTGATCAAAACACTCAGTTTGAGACATTTTTCTACTACCCACACCTCAAACTTGTCACACTTTGCTAGCAGGATGCTGAAAGTCAGATGTGCAGAAGGGCTTGGGTATTCTACACTCTGCATAGACCATCATTTATACACACACTGCTTTTTCCACAGAGGGAGAAGTGTCTGAACTCAACCACATCTTGCAGCCCAGCAAGAAAGTGGTCTGGATCTTGTGGGTTGCCTCCATGCAGGTCAGGGTTAAACCGATGGCATTGATGAAATGTAAATGGAAGATATTATGTAAAAAGAATTGCATAATGTTCCCAGATGTTTTCAATTTTCTGAGTGCTTCTAAAAATAAAATGAACTTTTAATACTTAATCAACATAGTTATTCATTCTCTTTTACCCAAGATGAAATTTCCCATGAATTTTTTATGGATACACATTAGTTATTGTTGCCTTTGGCTTCCTGGTTCAGACACAGTTCTGCCCTCTGTTCCACTGATTGTACAAATTACCCCCGCTGCGTAGGCTGGGTACACCCTTAAGTCCTTAAGAAATCTCTTCAATTGATTTTATAAGCCTGTTCAGGTTTGGCTAGACTTACTTCAGGAGAGGATGATTTGTGAGGAGTGCATTAGCTGCCTAATGGGGACATAGCTCACTTGTTAGTACCACCTGGTCACAGACCCATGTAATCCCCCTACCCCAGGGTGGCACCCATCTCATACAGAGCCTGGAGCGGCCTGGCAGCATGGACAGGGTGTGATGTGGCTTATCGTGGGTGCTCATCCACTGTTTATTTTTTTTCATATCATCCTGCACTCCTAGATGCTGGTGGTAGAGATGCTTTGAGCATGGTGAAACGAAAACTTAATCGGATGGTGCCAGGCTGGATTTCTCTTTGCATTCAGTGTTAATAAGAAAATCCACTGCAGGGAGGGGAGGCCTTTAGGTTCATTAAATCAGCGGGAATTTTTTTTTTTTATTCTGGACTTAAATGACTCTGTGATTTTTATTTCTATGTTTATTGTATAGAATTCAACAGCACAAGTCCTTAAAGACGAGAACGTGTTTTCCTGATACATCAGAGATGAAATCCCAGCCAATTTGTGCCTAAGGTTCTTGTGTAAATGCATTGGATGCATCTTGGTGGAGAAATGATTCAAAAGGAAAAGGAGCACAGAGAAAGCTTGAGTGACCAGCGAGTGGTTGATTTGATTGTCTGAACAAATAAGAATGCTTGCATGACCACCTCCTAAAAGCAAAAAGTGCTGCAAACAACAGCTGAAGAAAATGACCAGGGCGATATCGAACTGCCAGCCAGAGGCAACAGAGAGGACGATCAAGTGGCATGTCAGCGCCATGTAAAAATAAAAGCTTGCAGTTTCCAAATGTTTCTGTGAGTGCTTTAGCTTGTCATGCCATCTCACATCTCTAAGGAAGTTATGAACCATCAGCAGGGAGGACTTCACGTCAGGGAGAGGTGAAAGGCAGGAAAATGTGGGATTGGTATCAATCCAAGCACAGCTACTGCTTTGGCTCAATGTCAGCACCAGTCTCTGCTCTGCACGTCCCGCGTATAAAGCAGGAGATTTTCCAACAACACCGTGTAGCCACAATTACAAAGCTGAAAGGCAATAGCCCATTATGTTGCTTTCAGCACCATTGGTGTACACTCACACGGCATTTAGCAAAGGCATGTTTAGTGCCTTGTACGTCTTTTTCTGCCAACGTTGTGAATCCATTTGGAGCAAGCCATTGAGCTTTATTTTTATTTTACTTAATTTTTTTCCAAATGCATTAAGCTAAATACTTATATTAACAGCCTCTAGGGCATACAGAATATATACATTTGCGTTTATCGCAGACAGTTAGAATCTTACCACTCTTTACTTCTCATAGAAGAAATTTCTCCTGTGATGAATTAATCTTTATGAGCTAGTTCTCATTTCCTTCATTTCTTCACAGCTACCATGTTTTTTCTAAAGAGGAAACGAGAGTTAATTTTTTTCGTTAACGTGAATTGCATTTTCTGCTAACCGCTATTTATAAGAGGTGTGCCTGATTCTCAGCTAAACTACTCCAGCTCAGAAATCTAAAGACTAGAATATTTACCTCTGTTGTGTACTCAATCCTAAATATTTCCACTAAATTTCCAGAAGCCCTCGAAGGGTAAACATTTTCGGAATGACCCAGTGCAGTCACCAGGAGCTATTACATTCTGAAATTAACAACATGCTCTCTCCAGATTGCTCCATTTGTACTTAGTTCATGGAAACCACCAAACAAATTGACCTGGTCTGCCACCGTGCTCATTATAAAGGGTCCTGGGAAGAACAGGAGAGTGAGCACAGGCTCCAAGAGGCTTTGGTGGGGTGTGCGGCTGTATTAGTGTACGTCACCCATGTGCTGCAAGAACTGCAGTCACCAAACAGCCATTCCAAATAACCACTAAAGCCCACCAGCTGCCTTCTTTCTCTTATCCTCTTCCCATTATCACACAGAGAGTTTTTTCATTTCCAAACCTTCTGCCTTTTTGGTTTTCTGCGGTTTGGAGCGTTCCTCGCTCTCCGTGTCACCATGCCAAAGCCACCTGGGTAAGCTGCAGGGACCACTGGGGACAGCGCAAGGCATTAGAGATTAGCCCTGGATGTCTCTTAGGACCGTCACTGGGACAATGCGGGTTGACCCTTTGGGGGCACTGAGTTTGTAGTGGAAGAGCTATGACTTCCACGCCCCTGCTGAGTACCAGTTGAAAAACCCATGGTCTGAAAAGCCAATTAATTGACATTATTTAAAGACTGCTTTTCAGGGGAGGCCTTTGTTGAAGGAACTGAATCTCAACTCTGTGCTAAATTATGCACAGGAGTTAAGGGAGGTGAGAGTAAGAAATCCACTGGGTAATCATAATCACTGTGCAATTAGGTTTGATATCATAATAGAAGGTTATTCTCCTAGGGGTAATGCAGTGAGGGTGAACTTTAAAAGGCCAGATTTTAAAACTATGAGAAAAATGATTAACAGAAGGCTCAAGGGCAAAGTGAAACTCCTTAACAACTTACAGCAAATTTGTTCCTACAGTAACTCTTCTGGCAACCCCAGGAGCTGTACCAAGGGTGAGTTTGGCTAATGTAATCAGTCCAGAGGCTATTTAAGAACCTGTGCTAGAGAAGCAGATGGTGGTTGGACCTTTGAGCTGAAAATAAGAACAAGAAGGATAAAATCTGCATGGCTGAGCTGAGCTTACTGAAAATAAACATCCTTTTAAAAATTAAAAGGGGTCTCTGACTAAAGAGCAGAACAGAGGCTAGAGTAAACGCAGACAAGCTAGAAAGGAAACAGACATAGAGACATAGGACTATAAAAAAAATTCAAGGTATTTCTGATACAGTGGAGAAGAAAAAATTAAACCCCCAACCAGGCATGTAATGAGTGAAACTTAGGAAGCGCTGTTGTTATGTGACAGCTTTATTGTACCCAATTAACTCAAATATATGTATCTGCTGGAAGACGCCACTCTTTGTGGTAACTTGCTATCAGATGTACAAAAGCAGGCATTTCTTCTGCAGAACCCTGTATCTTTGTGGGGAGAGGGGGAGGCTGAAAATCAGAGGATGCTGAAGCAGGAAAAAAACCCTCGCCCTGAGTTATTTACACAGATGTAACTAAAAAGATTCCTTGTCTGTGCCGCTTTCTGTGGGAAATTAGAGAGTGACTTCAGCAGTGATTTACTTTAACTCTGTGGAAGGTGAACAGGACCCGAGGAAAGAGTTATGTGGCCGCTAGTTCACCGGGGCAGTAAATCACCCGGACTAGCTGGTACCTAGCCCAAGGAGTAGAGAAAACAAACTACACAATAGTGAACCTGTCAAACAAGGTGCCCCGCTCACCTTATGGGGTGAAATGTCCCTTTGAAAACACAGGAAGGGATTCAGCGCTGGCTCCCACTGCACAGCAACAGCGCGGGAAAACCCCCTGCGAGCTAATGCAGGAGCATTAGCTGTGACCCTTGCAGGAACGCTGCCCGTGCAGGCAGCACCGCAGGCAGCACCAGCACGGTGGGGAGGGACACAGGGTCTCTGGGGCTGGCTCACACCCCAGAAGTGGTAGAGACACCCTGGCTGGGAGATGAACCCCCGTCCCTGGGAACAACCACTGTCCAGCTGGTGCCACAGAGGACACAAGGGCACAGACCTCAGCACGGACAAAAACAGCACATTTACTTAAATTTTAAGTTTTCCAAAATGTCACCAGTCTCTCCTTTCGTGTTTGTGCAGCCTCAAGCACAACGGGGCCTTGACCTCAGCTGTAGCCCGTAATGTCACCGTAATGGAGGCAAATAAATGACAATAGGGAGTAAACCCACTTCAGTCTCTGTAAGGAAATATTGTTCTTTCAAAGCAATTCCTCATCTGAAAAGTTAATAAAATAGTACATAAAGGTGACCTGGTAGATATAATTTACTTGGGTTTTCAAAATGCTTTTGATAAGGTCCCTCATAAAAGAATATTAATGATAATGAGAATGATCTTACATTTATGGTGGTACCTTTCATTCAGATGAATCCCAAAGTGCTTTACAAAGTTTTTACTAACTGATTGTACAAATCATGTGTCATATATATCCCCAAAGTGCTGCTAGGTCTGGGAGAAGGCATGACAGCTATTTAATTGCCTAGCATGCTGCTGTTCAATATTTTAGGGCAGGGTGTAAAAGCAAAAGCTCCAACCATGTGCAATTAGAGTGAATTTAGGCAGGTAAAAGCTACTTTCCAAAGCTGAGATTTGGCTGACAACCAAGCCCATCTTGTCCCTCTGCCCTCACCCAAATGTTGAGGGATGCCTTAGGCTGAACAGATGAATGGCTCAGCTGGAAAAAAGGCATCTTTTTCGGATTGCTCCCAAACATACAGCAGCCATTTCAAGTTGCTCCCAAACATACAGTGGACAGTTTATGGGCACCTATACTTGGCCATCTAACTCCAGAGAAGCATCATCGTTTAAGTTTTCTTCTCCAAATTTTCCATAGGTTTTTAACCTATGTCCTTCAGCTTCATAAGCAGCTGCCAATGCTGACAGCCACCAACAGAGCATCTTCAGCTCTCATTAGTGTTTGGGAAGCAATCTCTGCCTCTATTCTGCAGTCAGTTTTGCTTTGAGGTGCACATCTGAAGCACTACTAATCCGGACTCTTTTAATCGTGAAGACAGCTCCAGCCATAAGCACATTCTGTTTAGAAAGTATCAGAACACTTAATTTAAAGGCAGAAAATGTCTCATTTAATTGCCTGAAATCAAAGGTTTCATATTTTAATTAAGCTTTTAAGAGGAGTTGTTTCATTGCTCTGTTTTTTTTTTCCTTTTTTCCTCTCAGATATGAAGGTCATTAAATAATATCTTTACTGATTAAGCAAAGCAATAGTAACAATAATTTCACCATGTCTTATACAGTGTGGACACTACCCCAGACGTGAGCTTCATACATTATCGCTGATCAGCAGATGAACATCACTCATATACTATGCCTGGCTCGGTACAAAGGACCACCTGAACTTCCATGTCCTCTATTTCTTGTTACTTGCAAAGAAAGAAGATGGCAAGAAAGCTGAATCATAGCTTCTCCCTAGATACAAATTCCTCCACAGTTAGGGTGATTTGGCAGCTTTTCTACTCTCTCTTAAATGAGTAGCCTAAAACCAGATACCTGAACAGAATAAAATCAAAGCAAGAAGCTTACGGATGGGGATGGAAGAGGACCTCGGAGGCACCAAGGTGTTCTAGTTGTGTAGGCAGAAAGATTTCAGCTGAGCTGTAATACCCTTGGGCCCACCTTTGAAATGCTCCATCTAGCCCTCTGCCCAAGGCAGCATGCATCTCCTGTTTATCACCATCCCACCCGGGCGCTGCTGTATTTTTTTGCAGAGCTAAACAAAGGACAGGGTCCCTTCCTCCACTGTGACAGCTTGTCAGACTTTGCAGTACAATCCATATTTCATATCAAAATAGTCCTCCTCAAATTCAAGTTGTATAAATTATATATTGCTAGGTAAACACGACCTTCCTCTGCCAATTCTTTCAGGCCAGAGCCAGAAGCCAAAACAACAAAAATCTTGTGAGAACAGGCATCCAGGGCCAAGCTGTCAAAAATCTCCAACAAGGAGCTGATTTGTCAACAGAAGTCATCATTTCACAGGGAGCTCCATTCCTTCTTGAGTGCTCCCCTGGCCAAATTGCTGCCAGATTTTTGCTGAGCGATCCCATGCCCTCACATTATAGCCTCTTGTTTCCCACATAACCCTTCTCACAGGGTAAGAAGGTCTCATTTTTAGCACAATCCCTTGGGAACAGGAGGGAAGAGCGATGCTTATGTGAAAACATGGCCCCACAGCCTGCCCCACAGTGCAGCAGGAGCCTCCCCAGCCCCCCTGCAGTAAATTCGCATTCCCTTGGAGAAGCTCTGCCTCACCCTCTACTTCCCGCAGACTCTAGAAAGCAAAACCCTTACTGTTAGGCAGTTTAATTTCGACTATGAATAAGCATTCGTGCACTTGTGGCCTATTCAAGGAGGCTCTTTGGGCAAAATAATGGTTTTAAACTTCTTTCTGCTGCCAAGGTGACATAAAGAGGCTTCAGCCTACTGTGAGGCTGTTGTATATGCAACATATTGGTTCAAACTCTTGTCTCCAGCAAGCACTCTTTGTGTGTGGAGTACACCTGGCTGCTCTAACCTGATCAACAGTTATTGCTTTGTTTCTTTACAATGGGTTTTATTTGCCTCGGTAAAGACATTCTTAATGCAATGAGCCTGCAAGAAGCCCTCAAAAGCCATAGAAATAAAGAATGGGAAGTTTTCCAAATGCACATCAAGCTAGCCACTTTCCCACACCCTCTGGGTAGTCACGTGCCAGGGAGACAAAGGTGCAGGCTGGGGGAAATGGTGAAACAAGAAGGGGAAAGAAGGCAGATGGGTCCCCCATCTCCCTTACGCTGATGCAAGGCACACTTACACCTCAGGTTTCAAGGTACAGATCTCACCTCAGATGTTCTCTTGCTTTTGGAAGTCAGTGGCACCACAGGCAGCGGGGGAACCTTTTCCCTGGGTACGCAGTTGTTTGAAATATTGCTAGCCAGGCGTTGATTGTTGCTGGCATTTGTCTTTCAGCAGCTGCCACAGCGGGCTCCTCGGGAGGTGTGGGAAATATCTTGCAATTATGTGCTTTATGACGTACCCCAGAGAAACATTTGGCCATATGTATTTGCACAAGGATGCACATATCCAGCGTGCAAGAGGGTCCATGCTAGGTGTTATCAACATAACAAAATTACTCTCTGTTTCACCTCTCTGCCTGTCTCTGATGCACCTGACCACTCTCTTAAACAGATTAAGGGGTTGGAAATGTTAGCCTTAAGCAAGAAGGCTTTGATTTTCCCTTGCTTTGCATCTTGCTGTTTTCTGCCTTGTGTCATCCCTACAACCAGCTGAATCTCCCTTTCCTAGGGGCTGAATCTCAGCTCTTCTCAGACATTCGGAGCAGCGGGGAACTGGGCTCCCTGCCCACATCCTGTACCTGTGACTGACTCCTAGACATTGAGTGCAAGTGTGTTAGATGCAGTGTTAAATCACTGGCTGTCCTGGAAGTTACTGAGCTCTGGAGTCTGTGGGACAAGGAAGACTTCGTTTGGTTTTGTCACTGTGTCCTCCTTTTCAGAGCATCGTCAAAAGGGCTGTGGGGATAGCATTTCCAGCATTCCTTGGGAAAAGTATAGTATAAAAATTACTTTTGTTCCCCATTACACCTTTTTTTTTATTTATTTTAATTGAAGTGGACCGAGAGGATTTAAAGTCTTTTTCAAAATCTGCCTTTGATAATGGATGCTGGGCACATGGAAGCCTGGTTCTGAGCTGTTACCAAGACCTGTCCCAAGAGGGTTGACAGAAAGCCCAACAGAGCAGGAGTTAACAGCATTACTTCTCCACACATGCTTGTACCATTTCTGCTTAATCATTTAGCTCTTTCTTTCATGAGCCTATTTGTATGAGAAAGCCCCGCTTTGTAACACCAAGAGTTACCCAGCCGCGCTCACTGCAAGTTGGTACAAAAGAGGCTGAACAAACCAACCAGAATTGCTTAGTCTTGAGCCCCTAAATGTGTCATTTGACAATAAAACATTCTTTTTTTCTTTTTAACCTCCCAGAGGAAACCAAAAGAAGGTCTGAATGTGGTACAGAAACTTTAAATTCCTGGATTCATCAAACAAGCACAACTCTCTTGCTGGACCAGTGGTATAGCCTGCAGGAGTCCTGCAGGAAAGCCTGACGGATGGAAAGGGAGAGTCAATAGAGTTCAGTCCTCCCATGAAAGCCAAACAAATTAATTCCCCACCTCCAGTACACCGTGGTATTCTCTCTACATTAATCTGAGTTAATGAATTTTCTTTTTTCAGGTGTGTTTTTTTCCTTTTGCTCACTTTGAAGGTCCTAGAAGGACCTCCTGTGGCTTGCACAAGGCGGCTCAGAGAGCCACAGTATGGGACCTGGGTGGTTGCTATGAACCTCCCCAATTAAAATGGCAAGCGGCTTAGCAGTATTTTTACAAAGTTAGACAAATCTGGCTGGCACACACAAAACTTATCATTTTGGGAACAAAAAGGACAGGAGTTTAAACTTTATAACCTTCTCAACTTTCCACCCACCCTCCCAAACAGCTGGTGTTGTGGTATATGTTTTGTTTTACAAGAAAGCTAGGGAAATTGTTTCACTTCAAAAGTCTCCTTTCAGATTTACTTAGACATCCATTGTTTCTCATTTTATAAGGGTTTTATAGCAACCTAAGTCCTGAAGAATAACAATGTTTAACTGATCTTAGTGATACAACATTATTGGTACTACTAATTCCACAGCCATTGTTTTTTTTCTCAGGACAGGGAGGTAATTTTCCTAAAATTACATTGTTTTCTAAAACAGCTCTATTCAATGCTATACATCTACCTTCTGGCAGCATAGTTTAATTTGCATTTAAATAATTTCCTGATATCATTGGAAAAGTAATTATACATAACACTAACCAATTTTCAAGCCTCAGCTTTTAATCGGTCCATGACCAAATCCCTCTCCTAGGTTTTAAAACAACCTCCCCAAAATGTATAATTCCCAAATACCAGAACCTGCCTCCTTTTCTTCCCTTCATTTGCTTATTCATCTTATGTGGTGAATCCAGATTAGTAGAAAACCATGTTGGTATTTCTATCCTTGGTTTCTCTTTAGGGCTGTGTCACTTTGGTTTGCTGACTTTTCCCTCGTAGAAAGGTCTGAGCAGATCTTATGGAGATCCCACGCGTGGCATGCCAAAAGCACCACAATGCATCAACCTTTTATAGTAGTTACAGATGTTGGATTTTGGTCCGATTCTGAGATTTTTATCATAGATGAGGCAGGGAATAGATGTAGTTTGAGCCAAGGCAATAGCAGGAGATCCAGGTTTGATCTGGAGTGTCCTGGACCTTAGATTTTTGATTGGTTCTAGAGGCCATTTGTCACACTTAGATCCAGATATACTTCTTCCTGAATTTTGCAGGCATTTTATTCAGGTTAATTATTCAATTGAAAAAACAGTTCACTGGATATGTAGATCACTTTTAACAAGACTCCATATCATATTAAAAGAGAATATCCCTAAAAGCTGTTTAACATGCCACAGTCTTTTTCTCTTAGAAAGATAATGCCTATAGAAGATGAGCTGTATTTTTCAGCGCTCTGATTATCTGCTCATGAGCCATGTGAAGAGAAATACAATCCCCTGTACTAAAAGTGCCAACTCAAAAGCGCTAAGCCATTAACTGTAGAACAAGTCCAATGTGAAAGAGACAATGATGCGTCATAGGGGCCATCATATGGCCCATAAAGTCAATATTGAAGCCATGAAATTCAGATGTGAGTGTAGTTTTCCTCAAGGTTTAGGATCAGCCTTGACCTGACCTGTTAGCCAAGCCCTCTCTCTCCCATTAAAAGTGATTCAACTATTAAGATAATTCAAGACTGAAATTGCTAATGACATGCTGTGGATCTGCCTTATAATCAACTCTTACCTGGCGCTTGAAGAACCTTCAATGCAAGTGAGAAGTCGTAAGGATTTTAGTGCAGGAAATGTCTGTCTAAAAGAGGTAGCGCACTGTACAGTTAATGCTAGCAAATCAGACGTTTTGCAAGGCTGTACACTGAGCCTGGAATGATATTGAAAAGGATTGCTTGGCACCAACCCTTTAGTATCATACACCAGATTTCATCAGTGAGGTGATACCCAGCCAACAGGAGAATTTTCAGATTAAACTTCCACAGCTTGTCAGACAGTGATGACCCCTGCTATTTTCACCTCCCAACATGTTTTTACTTTGTTCTCAAGCTTGCAACTGTTCCACAGATGCCTACAGCAGATCACTCTGGGATGATTCCTCATCTGGATGACGGCGGCAAGTAAAAGGTCTCGGCTGCCAGCACATGGGAATGCTAAAGAATCAATTTTCACTAAGATCTGAACTGGAAGGTGGATACAAATGAACAGATCAGTGTGTCAGCCCAGTTCAAGTGCACGAAAGATTTGTCAGCCTGGGAAAATTGTCAATAAAACAACTCCGGAGGGCTATTTAAAAGCAATGGCTCTGGACTGGGATTAGAGCTAGGAAGCGTTAGATCCGCAGCAGAAAAGTCTGAACAAGCTAAACTACACCCTGAACTCATGAAAGGCATTGCTGCAACAGTGCCTTGGTTTGATGTCTTGCTATGGCTTTTTCTGTCCTACTGATTTTCATTTGGATAATGAAGAAAAATTCCCTGAGATGAAAAGTGTTTCAATATCTGTCTCACATCTGGTCCTCTGCACCTCTCCCCACCCAAACCAGCACACTCAGAATAATGTAGCTATTTACAAACTGACTGCAAAGTTTCTTGATGACTTTTGGGTTTTATGCCCTTTGCTAAATTAAAAAGTAAAAACAGTGGAAAACAACAACATGAACAACGACATGAGAAAAAAGGCACAGCCTGGTACTAGAGATAGGCCTATTTATAAGAATAGATGCATCGCAACAGATGTCAGCTCTGTAACGGTGCTGCACAAAGCGTCCAAGCGCCAGCCAGAGAATGATGATAATAAAAGAGAGGGAGCTGTCTGGAGATAGGAATTGTCATAAAATGGAGAATATTTTGTAATTTTGATTTAATTGAATATCTTTGTGAACATATATATAAATAAAATTGTTTTCATTTATTGTGCAATACAATGATTTAACAGTAACCTGAATTCTTAGTGACCTGATCACTGTATGAAATCAATCAAATTTCTCACTTTCCATTATTCCAGCAATTTATCTTCATTGTATCTATCCCAGTCCTCCCAGTAGTCTTCAGTTAAGGAGACCAATCTTCTAAAAAACCAGACAATTTCCAACACTTGGAGATAAGTCATGGGCATCCTACAGACCCTGTCTAACTTCTAATAAGTCACTTCATCCTAATCAATTCTCCCAAATTGAAAAAGTATGAGAGAAATCCTTCTTTTTCTATTCAAGGACTAGAAGGTCTTTAGGACAGGACTCATATTTTACTGCATTTTTGCACAGCATTTAGATTTCTCATACTCCCATTTCTTGCTCCTGCTTGCTCTGCCTACTTCTGTACTGCAAAACATTACTATTGATAGCCCTGTGTTATCATGGCTTTCATTCCAGTTACTTTTTTGTCCTATAAGCTACCTTAATTAATAAAGGCAATTATTTCAATTGCTTCTTTTTGCTTGCTCTAACAGAGCTCCAAAATTGAGCCCATGTATTTAGTGTTTTGCTCTAGGAAGGGCTGGGTTCCAGCCCTCTTTCAGCCTTTCCACCAGCTGCAGAAGAATTATACTGGTGTGAACCTGACCTGATGTTTTATGGAGTTTTAATTTTTTTACTATACCCTCTGTAAAAGCAGTGAACACACACATACTTCCAAACAGTTCTGGCCCTCACTGGATTGATGGAAAGGAGGTTAATAACATATCTGGATAAAACAAATAGTTCGATGGATAGCACACATTGATTAATATCTGCTGCAGTGCCAGCAAAGCTGGAGGAACTACGCATCATAATTCTGTTATAACGGAAGATGTGTTGCCAATGGAAGAAGAAAGGAGATTATCACACTGCTTTGTTTTCTAGCTGTGTCTGGCAGCTCAGAGTAATGCACAGCTATAGGGTCAATGTCTCCCCTCCCCTCCTGATTTCAGGGACGGTGAAAGATCTGGACCGTGACGCTGCAGAGCACTTGAAGCTCAAGACGTGCGCTACATTTGAATGTGCGTTGCCAGTAAATCCCTTCTAGGATGTGCCAGAAGAGGGAACGAGGGCAGATTAAAAGCAGGACAATAACTTTGAAGAATATGAATCCGATGTCTTGCATACGAGCAGGAGGATCCCCACGCTGCAGGGCACTGGCAGGTTGTGCAGGACCCTCCACGATGCTCAGCCCTGGGCTGGCCGGCACGGACCAGCCCAGCAGGAGGGGGAGAAGCTGTACAGGAGAGGCTGAATGTTCTCACCTCCACTCACACCACCAGGGTGTCATCGCTAAATGCCCTTGTTTTTTCTTTGGCAGTAAATAATTCATGTCCTGAAGCTGTAGGTGGGATACGTTTCAGGCAGAAAGGGAGGACGCCAATGAGCAGCTCTTTAAATATACATCGCCTCCTGTTTGCAGGCACAATGTGTGGGAGCAACTGTAAACTGAAATGGTCTTGTGTTCGCTGGCACCTCTGAATACAAAATCACCGCTGTGGCTATTTATGGGGTGGAGGAGGAGGGAGGCTTCAAAAAGAAAAATCAGGCTTTTTAAATCGGATACTTTTTTTTAAACTGAAACACTTGGCATTTCTGTGGCGGCGTTGTATCCCCAGTGGGGGGAAGAGTTACAGGTATTTTAATTATATATTAGTACAGCATTAAGCTAGTTTTATTTGCTGAACATTCTGTCAATTACTGTTGTTACTTGAGAAGCATGACTGCTCCCAGGTTGATCATGTATTTAACTAGCCAGTCAATGCTATTAATCACCAAGTATTTTCAGCCAAGGATATTAACACTGAAGCCTATCCAGGAGGGCTTATAAATGGGTACTGGCGTTCTTCAGAGGGAAACACTGTTTTCCAATGCAGGGGAGGTTCTCTCAAGTATCTTTTTTTTTTTTTTCCTTTTTTTAAATTGCAATCTAAATCCAAAAGGGGAATGAATAATTGCCCTTAATGAAATAACTGCCATCCCAGAAAATTAGTAAATACGTGATCATCTCATTACCATATGAACAGAGGGCAGGAGGTCTGTTTCTGTGTTGCAGCTGCTGTAAAAAACAGTGAAGTGTAAGAAAATAGATGTGAAAACCAAACAGGGACATCCTCCTTTCTGGGAACTGGAGCAGGGAGAGAAAGGATCCAGGTAAGGCTGAAAAACATTTAGTATTTAGGGATTTGAAATGGGACTCTGCAGTCTTATTTTTGACCACGATACCCACGATACCAGACTTTCTCTGCCTCCTGCCCATAGAAGCAGGGGACAAGAACATGACCTGAAGCCAGGGGCTTTGATAGAACACAGATCCTTTTGGAATCAAATGCTCCAGATACATGCTTTGTATCCTGCATTGCACTTAGTTGACACACAGAATACATTTATTTCCACATTGTGAATAATCAGCTGAAAACTCACTTTCATTAGCTTCATCTCCCCATTGTTGGCTCACATCCTGAAGTTTCCATACAACATCTGCAAAAGTAATAAACTAATTATAGAAGCCATCTGGAACAAGAAGAGAGTGGAATAATTATTTTCTTTTTTTTAAAAAAAGCCCTCGCTAAATAAATGGTGCCATAATAGATGGGATGTCAGAAGAACAATGATCATAACAAACTCAGTATCATTAAGGAGGAATGCAAGAAGGTTTACATCAAGAAACTCATGATTGCTCATTAGCAGAGACACAGCAGAGACGCATTGCAATCTACCGATGACACAGTTTCCGTACTGAGAGGGAAGTCCTACCAGAGACCAGAAGCTACTACATGGATAGCCCAACTGGCAAAGGAGAGGAGGAGTGATTGTTGCTTCATCCTTGTGTTGTGCATTCAAGACCAGGAGGTGGAACCCTGAGGAGGGAAGGGTGAATCCCAGGCAGTCACTTCTCTGTCACCTTCCACTGATGCTGATACTGCTGTTTAACGATATTGCACAACAGTGATGTGTGGTGTTGATAGGCTACTAGATTGAGTCCGCAGTGAAATTCAGAAGAAAACACATAAAATCTTGACTCTTATACCACTGTGAGGTAGTGCTCTCTTCTTTCAAGACATGTCTCTTGCTCTTAGACCTTTCCAGACAAACTGTGAAGATCTGTCCACCAGAGAAAGACATTTCATCATTGCTTTTGGGCTGTCCTTCATCCCCTGAAATCCTTCACTTCCAGGAAACTCATGGTGACTGCTGAAGGTGATTGTTTCAGCAATGAGTGCTTTTGAACCATGAACTTCTTCTTTATTCATTTCAGCAGCACGTACCCCAGCGAGCATCATCCCCTGCAACATGACCCACATCCACCAGCTTTTAGTCTCTGGCAAAGAGCAGGGCTCCCAGGGTGGGAGGCAGCAAGCCCCTGGCCACAGAGACGGCTCATCTGTGCATGAGTGAAGGGGTGACCACAGCCACCAGCACAGAGACCAGGAGCATCCACCATGAAAATGAAGAAAACACCTCCTAGAGAGAGCCCTGCAGCCAGCCCCTAGCGATAGGATGTCTAGATCAGCCACAGGTACTGTCCCATGGGCACCCATGTAAGACAGGATATCCAAAGGGAGTGAGAGTTAGGAGTCCTTCTGACCTTGCTAATGTCCCCAGCAGTCTGGAAGGCACCACACAGGAGCAGTTTTTCTAGGATAGGTGAAGATGGAGCTGCACTCCCTTTTGTATGAGGAGGGAGGAGCTGCTAGGCCAGTCTCCCCAAACAGAACTTGAATGTTCATTTTCACAAAATACTGGAGGTTTTAGAACAAGGCAAAAGCTTCTTTCATCTCCCGAGTCTTGTATTAAGTGATGAGCTGGAGGTCAGTTTGTGGTAAAATGGGATTTTGTATTTATCGCTACCATTTTTTACTAACTGGAGGTGATTGCTTTGATATAGAAGATCCTGACTGTTATCTGCTTAGTGCACGGCTTCTGTTAGTGCTTTCAGGGCAACGTGTGTTTCAGCATTTTAAGAGAAGGATGACACTGTGGTAACATGCCTAAACGTTTTGTGCTTGATACACGCACACAAATTCAAAAAAGCAACACGTATATTAGCGTCTTCCAATGGCCCTGCCATGGTTTAACCCCAGCTGGCAGCTAGGACCATACAGCCACTCACACAGTTCTCCTCCTTCCCCCCAGAAGGGCAGGGAGAAAAGGAGGGGAAAGGGAAAGGGAAAAAACTCAGGGGTTGGGGTAAAAGCAGTTTAATAGAACAATAACAGAAAAGGAAAATAACAATAATGATAACAATAACAATAATAATAATAATGACACAAGTCACTCTCAACACCCTATAAATTGGTGAATTTGCAGCCTCCCGAGCAGTGATTGTGGATTCTTTCCCCTTGCCAACCCCGATTTATATACTGAGCATGATGTCTATGGTTTGGAATATTCCATTGGCCATTCCATTGTTCTGCCTATGCTCCATCTCAGCTTCTACAGGAAGCTGTAAAGAGTCCTTGAAAAGTATAAGCATCGCCTAACAACTAAAACAATATGCATTATTGACAATCCTTTCACAGCAATCACTAGAAAGAAAATTAACAATTTCCCAGCTGAAACCAGGACAGGCCAAAATGGCAAATAATGCATTCACATGTCCATTCTAACACTCAAATAACAAATAGACAGGTAGGTATAGATAGATAGATAGATAGATAGATAGATAGATAGATAGATAGATAGATAGGTAGATAAATGTTTCCCCCAAAGGGAAGTGCAGTTTAAAGAATTTCCTTATCTATGTTGTAACTAATTACCTTTGGCATGAACTTACTTAGAGAAAGGTCTGAGA
This sequence comes from Burhinus oedicnemus, assembly GCA_008921705.1. NCBI lineage: Eukaryota > Metazoa > Chordata > Aves > Charadriiformes > Burhinidae > Burhinus > Burhinus oedicnemus. Next base: position 351,924 of record VFFE01007601.1, read on the forward strand.
TTCTGCTAGATACCCGGCTGACAAATCAATGGCATCCTGCTATAACATATTTCAACACACATTATTAATTCTGATTAAAAAGCATCATCCAGTTGTGATTCTTGTTAGAACTCTATTAGCGTCTCTGCTAATAGATGTCATCTCCGTTATTATCATAATTATTGTTATTTATCACTTATGTTACTGCAGCAGTGCCTTGAGGGCTCATTCATAAGCCATGCCCTTACTGGATCATTTGCAAATGCAGAATCAAAAAATGTTTCTTGCCCTCAGCGCTTTCCTTGATAAGACAACAGATAAAAGATGGAGGAATATAAGGAGAAAAAGGGACCATCTGGGTCAGCACTGAGACATTGCTTTCAACACATCTGGAGCCTAAGTATTGCCATGTTTCCACCAAACAAAACCAAAGAATGGCACCCAAAGTTCAGCACTTGCATCTTGATTTTGGCATTGTCTGTGTCTTCAGACACGAGCATGGGGATTCAGAAGACATGAATCACGTAACGTCGCCACCACCCACCAGCTGAGCGTGTGTCTCCAAGTAAACTGTAGCTCCTACATATCTGGGGCTTGCAGGATACATTCAAGCAATGCCTGAGATGTTGAAACTCATTTATAGCAGTGTTAATATAAGCAACATGTTTCTATATTTGGTCTTATAAATAAGCAATATGATTTTCAAAGTGCCACATCCTGAAGTCCCAGCGCCCTGAGTAGCAAACTTTATATTTGATGTCCCAGCTGTGGGCAGCCACACAGGGGGCCATGGGCCCTGAAAACCCTCAGGAAAGGCAACTGTATAGCTGGCCAGAAAGTCCCAAATGTGGAAGGGATAAAGAACAAGTTAAGACGAAATGAGGGAGCAGGCATATTTTCAAGTAATTGATCGATCAGGGAGTGCAAGAAAAGTGAAGTTGATGAAGACGCAGACCAGAATCTATTCTCTCTACCTCCTCTGATCTTCCTGACCATCTGGAACCAATCATTTGTCTCTTTGTGGCCTTGTAACATTAAGGAGAACACAAGCACTGGTTTGAGGTTTGTGAGATGCTTTGTAATCCCAAGACAAGAGGTATCAAAGAACTGCAGCATACTTACTGTTAAAAATGTTTTCATTCTGGATTATAGCACCATTGCAAAGAGATCTTGCATTCCTTCTTCCCTGTAGCCCTGGGCTGTCTTCTTTCCACAAATTCTTTTGCAACTTAGCTTGGAAGATTAATATTTTAAGAGCAGCTAATGCTGCTAATTGAACAGGGAAACAGATATGTCAACCTTTGTTTTCCACAGGACTCACTTCAGAAGCATGAATGATAAATACACCCCAAGAGACATTATCATAATCATCACTCCAAATAAATTTTTCAGACAATGGAGTTCATGGCCATTAACTTTCAGTGAGATGCAGAAAACACACTCAGTGCTAAGCTGCTTCCTAAACATATGAATATGTATTTTGTCCTGTTGTAATGAACTGATACCATTTAGATGAGAAGGACCATGACCAGGTAAAGGCAACACGGAGGAAGTTCAAAGCAAGGAGAGATACTGAATTGGGAACCACATTTAGTCTGTGCACTTACTGTGGAGCTCCACATTTAATGTCTTGATAAGACCACATAGCTAATGGTTTCTGCAGCAGATTTTGGCAGTGAAACAGGACAGTGGCCCTGTTATCAAAGAACGGCAGATATTTGTTGGTGGGGGACAGAGAGTTTTAATTCCCAGCATAAAATGACCCACTGGAGCTGAGAAGAGCTGCAAGAAATAGCTGGCTTTGGTGTGTTATTAGGCACCAATGATATAAGGTGCTTTCTTTTCAAATATATTCCTCCTTAGCTCTATAATTAGTATAGTATTTTGGGAGGTGTTTCTCTGGGTTGTGTTTTACCAGAGAGAAATGGTATTCTGAGCTAAACGTCACATCCCCACCATAAATGTATGAGGATCTCTGACGTGGGACTGGCAGGTCGTTAACTGTGCAGCAGAGATCCAAATCCTGTGCTGAACTCTTAGAAATTCCAGGCTGTCTCAGGTTTCATTATGGAGTTGAGTCCCCTCTTCTTTGGTGCAAAAGATCCTTGCCCCAACCTTTGAAAATGAATTGTTTTGGAAAAGATGCTTCCCACTCCTCTGTCCCTGATGCTTTTGTCAATAAATAAATAAATTAAATTCTTTTAAAAGTATTTTTCTTGAATAGAAGAAAAAGAGAAAACACATTTCTTTCCCCTGATTTTTAATGAAGAAGGACATTTTCTTCAGAAATTACTTGTTGGCAACTTTCATATCAATCCTACTCAAAAGCTCTCTGCATTAAGAGACACATAGCTGCTTTCCCAATTACACTGCATTTCTTTGTAGATTCAGCTGAAGGAAAACATGTTAAATAAATGATTTGTTTCCAATTACTCACTCAGCTCTAAAAACAAATATGCACACATGTCTTTACATAGAGACGTAGCAGGCAGACCAAAACATTTGCTGTTTTATGAGCTTATTGGGAAATAAAACAGACAAATGTCTCTTCTGATCAGGAACAGGTACGTCATCACTCCTTGTGCATAACATAGAGAGCAGAGGGTTTTTCCTGCACTGCAGGTAACTGAAATAAGATAAAATTGCAAGCCTGTAAATATTACTCCATAAATGTTTTATTTATTTTGAAGATAAAAATGATGGCACACCTGTTATACTGTATCTTTGCCTTCAGAACCACAATCTATGGCAGTGAAGAGATACTGATGGTGACTTCCAACAGCTGTGTGATTCTCCTTCCTGATGAGATCTTGTGTCATCATCTAAGTCACAGAGGTGAGGCTATGAGAGAAACGAGCAGACAAGAGAACATTAGTTAATCCTGGAAGATATGCACAAACATATTTGATGTTTCATTATGTTTTGAAGCTGTTTCACTGTGTTTTGGAAAACAAGTTCTGTTGTCTCTTTTAATTACCTTAGAAACCCTTCTTTTTCACACTTTTTTTTTTTCTTTTGTATTCCCAGCAGGTATGTGCAAAGCAACATTGCCAGGAAGGTAGAAGCTAATGTTAAGGGGTCAACTGGACCTGTAAACATTCCCTATGTGCTGTCCTTACTGGTCCTCTCCTGCTTTATCATTCATCCAGTGAATGCCTCATTAGTTGCATCTGCTGGCCTGAAAACAAGCCAGCGTGGTCACCAGCCCCCTCTTGGGACTGGTCAACCCAGGCAGAGCCACGGTGGTTAACTTATACCTAGGAACTACAGCAGCCGGTAGACCATTTCACCTGTAAAGTTTCCTGGACAATGATGCACTGATCCACTCGCTCATAGTCAGAAGAGGATGTCCCTTCCCAGGAAAAAGGGAAAAATTACACTGGATACAACCTTATGCTAACAGAGCCACCTAATTTCCAGCCCTGCTGTTCTGTATCTGCTCATAAATGCAGACCTCAGACCATTGCTCTCTGTTTTTCCTGTTTGTTGAGGAAAGGGATAGAAGAGGCTTACAAAGGTCTTGAATTTGCATTAGGTGAAATAATAATGCAATAATGCAGGGACTTCAGACATCTCTGAACTATTCATATTTCCTCAATCTGCAAAATTGCACTGGAAATTAAAAACCACTGAGCCTGTCATTAGCTCTATGATGTCCTCAAAAGACCTTTTGCAAATCCAGACTGTGGGTTTCTCTCTTTTTGTTCACGTACTTTGCTTCAAAAGGCAAAATTTTACTTTGGAAAATCAATGTTGAGCTTCTGAATTGCAAAAAATATAAACCAAAAGGTCCTGAAATCTCTTGTTCTTTTTCATTTCAATAAATAGTCTGACTGATACAAGCTAGGCTAAGCAACAAATGAACTTTAATAATATTGTCTACTTGGTATCTTCACAGTCATCTTTGTTCCAGAGCGGGAGGGAGCTTGTGAAATCCTAGAGTTTATGTTATTTAACAAGTCCCTTAAGCTTATCATGCCTAAACTCATGCTTAAGCATTTCTATTACGTGTTAATGAGTGCAGATTCAGCAATTTATCTAAGTATTCTCTTAACGCTGTTTTTAGCTTTGCAGATTTCCCAGCAGGCTGCCGGCCTTCTCCAACTAATTGACCTGGCTTCTGCTTCATAAAAAAGGAAGAGCAATAAACAGGGAAGCATTCATTTCCTGTAGCAGAAAAGGCCGTCATCACCTGAGCAATCTTTACTGGCTCTGCTGAGCAAGAACTGGTAACTGTCCTGGCAAGAAAGTCCTTGTCAGTCTTTACCATGGCAGGGCTCAACCCTGTCTCTGCTAAGTCCTCTCAGCCTCCCACGTACACACATATGTGCGTGCTTTTTCTGGGCCTTTCAGCCCAAAGAGAAGGGCTGAAAGCCCTTAGCAGCACTTTTTGTGCAAGTGATTTCTGACACTGCAGGACATGGAAATTTATTTGGCCAACTGGGATCAAATCCTAACACCTTCCCATGGGTATCCTGTCCTAACTCTGGTCAACTCAGAAATGGTGTAAAATTATTTCATAATAAAAATTAGTATGACCACTGTCAGAGGGCCAGTGAAAAAGTCCTTACAACACTTAAAATTGATTCCCACTTAGGTCAAGCTTGGAGAAGTTCAAAAGAAGATGACCCACATCTTACAGTCCTGCTTGAAAAGGTACAGCTGCTCTGAGCCCAAGAAGGCTTTTACCTGAGGCTTCCCCATCCTCTTGTTGTTAGTGAATGAAGCTGTCTCGCTTTGCTCCCCTGGCTGCTGACGGGAACGTGGCAAAAGGAGCAAAGGTGATGGAGAGCCTCAACTGGCTTTTACCATATCCAGTAATGGTCATTTATGAAGAAGATGAAGCAGACAATTACAGGTATCTCTAAGAGTTATCTTCTAACCCATGTTTCATTGATGACATTTCAGTACCAGCACATCTTGGATTAAAGCAGGGGTAAGTACTTTTCTACTGAGAGGTACAGGTACTTTTGCACAGGGAAGATGATTAGAGCAATAATAGCTTGGAGACCTGCAGCAAGACAGACCAGAGCTTAAGCCCTGGTGGCAACGGCTGTGCAACCCTCAGGCCAGGGCTTCCCACCCTGCAGGGCTGCAGGCAGGTCCAGCGGGTGAAGCCTCACCAGTTTATAAGGACCAAACACTGCTGCGTTTTAAATCCTTATAATGGAGAGGCAAACCCTGCAGAGATGGGGGATGTCTTCCCTTGTCCTGTATAAGAAATTCAGGCAGGATAATGCAAAAAATCCTCTTCCCATCCAAACCACCTCCTCCCTGTATGAGGGAAGCACTTGAGTGTAAATCCTTCCCTTTATGGAGTGACAACAAGGACGAATTTGCCCTGAGCTGTCTAAATGTACAAGCAAAAGTTTCTTACTTCTGGGGACAAACCAGGAAAGATAATCTTGTGATTAAAATTCCAGCCTGGGATTCTGGATATCTCGGTTTACTGCTTGCTCATTATTCACTTTCTGCATGATATTGGAAAGGCCACTTAAACTTGCTATAAGTAAGTTCACCATCTGTAAAAGATGCATAACCATATTTTCTTTTCTCTCTTTTGCTTATTAGAATGTAAATTGTTTAGGTCGTCTCCCAATACTAAGGCGTATTTAGTCATTGCTGTGATATAAATATATAAAAGAAATAAAATATCTGCTAGAAATGCATAATCCCTGTCATTCCTCACCATCACTATGACTCTAAGTCCACACTGAATGAACCATCCAGTGGTTCCTGGCCATCCTGGCAGCTTCGAGGGCTGCCCTGACTCGAGAAGGTCAAGTGGGACACCCACGATGAGAGGACAACATTGCTGGTGTGTCAGGCTCCACGCAATGCTCTCACAGTTTGCAAGACGGGTTTGGTGAACTGTCTGCACACCAGGAGATAAATGGCGTATTCATCATGTCTATAAAGAACACGGTTTTAAAAGGACGTGGTGTACAATGGTGTATCGATCAGGTATCAGTGCCAGGTATCTGAGGGACAGGCATTTCCATCTTAACCTGACATTTTTCCAGTCGGTCTGAAACACTATATATGTGGAAAATATGTGTGAGTGTGTGTGCATACATACATGTGTGTGTCTGTGTATGCATTAAAATTTCCACTTCTGCAAAGAAACCATAACTAAAAAAAGGTCTTAGAAACAATGAATGAACTTATAAAAACAAAGAACCACAGGAATTCCTTGAAGTCAGTTGAGTTGGATACAAGATTAGGAAGAGCTCCATAACTTCTCTGAATTCTGTAGGGCTATAACGGCAATGTCTTCACTCATTTGCTGCAGAACTCTCCCAGAATGACCCTGTATAAGAACACGAGAGTACATTTGATACGTAAGAAAGAAAAATAATCAAAATAAAGTCAGTGAAATGAGAAATAATTCTTAAGTATTAGGCATTGAGTAGAGTTCTGAGACCTGGTAGCATTTAGGAGAACAAAATTGGATCAAAGGCAAGATTTTACTCTGGAAATGACCAAGAATTTCACTGGATGGGGAGTTCATGAAACCAATGGTGAAATGTTTGACAGCTGGGGGTAAAACCTTATCTGCTAATAAGATACGGTTTGAAAGGCATCTTCCAAGGAAGATTAACTTAAACAACAGTACTACCACCTTTAGGAAATATTGCCAGGTTACAGTTTGAGCTCTGTAATACAGTAGCAGTACAGTAATAGCACAGGCTTCACAAAAATATGAGCAATTCCATGAAAATCTCTGGCTTTTTCACCACTGTTTTGAAAATTCATCCTATAGAAATATATTATTATGTAAATACATGTTAGCCTGGCCCCTTATATATGCTTAGGGCTAGAGGCACACAAACAGACAGACTCCATCTTCCAGCTGATCCATGGTAAATTGCTGAAGTGTAATAAATTAATCATATGCATGAATCCTCTTTGACAAATGACCTGTCATAATTATCCCTTTTCCTAAGGAGACTTCAAGCCTAGAAATGCAATCATAAGCAAAGAAAAATCCAGCAAACAATTCCTTCTAGCCCCAGATGTAAAATTTTGGATCTGTGGTTATGTTGTATGTAGAAAACACCATATTACATTAATTAGTGGAAACTTTTGTGGTTGATTTGCTCCCTTGTCAATCCATATGTATGGTGCCATAGGTGCAAGACACACGAGATGCTGTAGTAAACCATCCTTTGCAGATAACTACTGCTGTCATTTAGCATGCCTTTTACCCAAGCAATAGGAGTGTGACCAGATCTGAGCCCCTGCCAGCGGAGTTCGGACCTTTCAAAAGAAACCTCGGCCAACAAGGCACTTGCTCCTTCCCACAGCTGTAAGGAACTCACTCACTTTTAAATCCGAGCTGGAGCAATTTCCCTCCACCACCAGCAGAGCAATCTTTTCAGCAGGAGCAGCCTATGGCATGACCCCATTGAGTGTCTGCAGACCCAGACCCTTCTGCTCGTGCCCCCGCCGACACAGGGTCAAGCAGCAGCCAAGAGCATTTCTTGCTGCGGGTGGTCACATCCCCCCACGCTCAGGGCTGCCCCTGCACCAGCGGGGAGCTGCCGGGAGGGAGAGATAGCCGGGAGGGAGAGATAAAATAGCTCTCCAGCCAGAGCTGAAAGCAAGAGGAAGCTTTTTCTCAAGCAAGGCATGAGAAAGCTGTAAAACAGCATGGTATGTGTGGGAAGGAAATGGAGCCTGACGGGTTCGTATCATGAAAGCACCAAGCGTAACACGTTAAAAGATTTTGCTATTACTTAGCACAGTTGTAGCGCAAAGATACTGCAGGGTGGGAATCCTATGTCTGGCCATGTCACCCTAGTGGGGGAGAGAGACCCAGACCTGCTCCTCTGTGCGCCTGTGTCTGTCTGTGATATATGTCAGGGCTCTTTCAGAATACATCCCCGCTTTGTTCAGCGTTCCTCTCCTCCCCTCCTCTCAGAAAGGGGAAAAAAAAAGAGAAAGGGAAATTTATTTGTCCATGAGGCCTTTTTAAACAGACGAGGTAATTACCTGAGTACATCTATTATGTGCAGAGCTGCTCCAATCATCACAAAGCACAATTGCCAAACTATAATTAACTGAAAAAAAAAACAAAAAAAAAACAACCAAACCAAATATCCAACCCTGTTTAACTAACTTCAATGCAGGGACACAGGCCAAAAATTTCTATTGTCAATCCCGCCATGCAATGTCAGTGAGAGGGCTGGAGGCCAAGAGCAGGACTTTGCCCTGAAATACATATCCTTGGTTTTTCAGCTCCCTGTGTCAAAAATTCTTAACACTGTATTTTTTTAGAGCTAGTCTACTATGGAGAGTTACTAAACATACATCAGCAGCCCAACAGAGCACTAACAGGAGTATGCGGCAATCAACTAAATGGACCGAGCGAGAGCCGAGAGGAAGATAGTGTGGGAGAATTTTAAGTGAATTGGTGTGTTCATAAAAAATGACAAATGGCCTGAAAGCCTCAAGGTCCCTGTTCATTCAGGAAAGACAGAGAAGTGGTGCAAGCACTGGGGGGGCAGTTAAAGTGTGCGGGGGCTGCAGAGTCTGTGGAGTTCCCAGGGCACAAACCCCACTTTTCCTCTCCGCTTCTGTGCAGGCATTGCTCTAAGCACAGGCGTTTCTCAAACCTAAGCAGTGTGGCCTGTTTCCCTCCGTTCACAACTGTCTCCAGGGGAGGAAGAGGCATCGGCAGGAGCTAGAGAAGTCCATGGTACCAACACCACAGCAGTGGTGCTGCCCTGGGAGCCCCAGCCCTTTCCTTTCCCGTGGCTGTTTGGTGTCCTTCCTGGCAATGGAAGGAGTAGCTGGGCTGTGGGCCTCTACCCACTTTTCTTCCTCAGGCCCCCAGTGCTGCCAAGGTGAACCCTGGAAATACAGGATTAGACACCTGCTGAAAGGGCAGCTTGGTCCCAGTAGTCCCTTAGTAGCCCACTGCAGCCTCCAGCATCATGTAGTGCAGGAATAATGGAGCAGCCTTTTGTACTTTTTTTCTCCCCTTTCAGTTCTGCCCAGTTCAGTTGTTACAGCTTCAGATGGGCTTTAGTTTTATTTATTTATCCGTGCCCAGGGAAAGACAGGAATTCAGCAGGCTGCATCCCAGCTGCCTGTATAGAGAGGGTTCAGCTGGGGCTCAGTCTGGCCCAGTCCCTCACCACTTCTCCTTGGCCTTTGAGGAACTAGTGCAAAGCCAAAGCCAGCACTTAAGTGGGGTGGATAACGAGGGAGTCTGAGCCTCGGTGTGCTCAGATCCCAACGTGATGTGACAGCGCAGACACGGTGTCATTCACAAGCCTAGAGGCAGGGATCTCTGAGACTGCAGAGGGTGTCTCTGGAGAAAGAGAGGTTGCCTGGAAAAACATTTTCTTCCTGCTCAGCCCCGCTCTGCCCTTCCCATATGGCATCACATCCCCCTTAAACAGCAGAGGCTGTTCCAGGGCAGAGCCACACCAGAGCAGTGTGCACCCATGGAGATTGGCAGCATGGGCAGATGTCTGCAACCATGGTCCCCACCGCCCCTCACACAGCACCAGGAACTGCTCCACCGCCTGCCACTGAGAAACCGCTGGGGTCTGCAGAGATGTAGCTGCCTAGAGAGGAAAGATGCCCGAGAACTATTGGGTGGGGGTAGCTAGTTAATGAAGCACCTTGAGAGAAGAACTCATACATCCATAGGCTCAATACTGTCACCGTTCAGAGGCATTGGACTGAACAGGTTCTTACTGTTGTCATTACTCCAATAGCACTGTGCTAGGCACTTTTCAGACCCACTGGGATAAACTATCATGGTCAACATTTAATTCCTTTTAGAAACACACATACCTACAATAGGGTAAGTCAGTTGCTTTAAGAAGCTCATACTGTTGGATAGCAGCCAACTATATACTGTACTCACAGAATAAATAACAAAATAAATAATAAAGAATAAATACTGTACTCACAGAACAGCCATGCCAACTCTCTTTGCAGACACAAGAGCAATAGCAGCAAAGCCAGGTCACTATGTCTTGTTCCCTAAACCACATCAAAGCATCGAGCAACGGGGGAGAATTACAGAAGACCATAGCAGGCAGAAAGAGAAATGTCTCATTTCCCCCACCCCACCTCCAGGTAATTCCATGGAGCTCAAAGTCAATTTGTCCTGACTTCCACAAGCGTGGACAGAGAATCAGGAGTCACGTATCTATTTATTATAACACTAAAAGGGAAGAAATCAAGCAGATGGTAAAGTAATGGCTTTTTTTTTTTAATTTTCCCCAGCCCTAAAGTTATTGGGACATGCATATGAGGAAGCCTCCAGAGACACCCCAGTCCTGCAGTTGACTTCCCCCATTGAGCAGATTGCTTAGTTGCATTTACACTACCTGACCCAGTTTTCATCTCCCTGTTTGAAGAGAAAACAAAATCATACAGAAAACCAAGCACAGCCCAGATGCACTTAGAGAGGCTTTGGACTGTGAATCAGATTGAAAGGAAACTTGAGGAAAAGAGAGACCTCATTTTACCCAGTGTACAAAAGGGATTGGTATCATATTTACTTTTACAGTGACTTAACCTCCCCCCGCCTTCCTCCTTGCACCAGATTTCACCCTCACTAACTAGGTTAAAACCACACACGCCTGTTCTAAAGCTACTGTAAATTCATGCTTGTTGTAGGTCAAGGCAAACTCTGTGTGAGCAAATTATCGTCTGCACTTACGTCTAGCAGGAAAGGATGCTTAACCTCAAGATATTTGTCTGCAAGAACCCCAAAGCCATCTGCCAAAATGAGGAGCCTCTCAAAAGTTAAGGTCACGGACTTCAGTGTTAGAAACCTGGATATCCCAGTGCTTCACATATCTCACAACCTTTTCTGTGGCCAAAGATCCAGTCCCCAAGCCTGCAGCTCACAGCTAAGTGCATGTGTTCATTTTGAGGGGGTCAACGGCAGAGACACTAGCTTTTCCATCAATTTGTGCAAGCCCTACCAACCTACACAAACCTATACTGAATTTACTCCCAAGGCTTTCCCCACATCACGCTTTGCGACTGGTTTGACCACAGCCAGAGCGACTGTTCCCAAAGTTTTGCCTAGTGAATGTCTTAACATGGCCTTACAGTTGAGAATGAGAATGAATGAGCTTGGGCTTCAAATGAGAAATAACTCCCAGTTGCCTCAGGAGGAAGAGCTTCATTTCACACATGTGTATGTGGACATGTGTGCACATATGCTCGCCCATGCATGTAACAGACCAAATTTTGCCTATTTCCAACCAAAACAGACAAATTTCAGGCAGCAAGTTTCTCCCTCTACCTTGTGTGGTGTGTACAAAACACATCATAGTGTCCTATTTTCCCTGGCATTTTTAAAAGTGAGAGCTCTAGAGTAATTTAATGTCCCCATTTACCACACTTTTTATTGAATACAGAAATCAATAACAAACTGCTGGTCAATAAAGAGATGTTTATGGAAGGCAGAAGCTTCTTGCAGGTGCTAAAAAGGAAAAAACAGAGGAATAATTAATATGTGTTTGACAGTGGCCACCGGGCTGTAACTAATAAGGGGAATGTATCATCTGTTAGGAGAAAGTTTTCATTTCACAGCTGCCTTGAAGTCCTGGGGACATTTCTCTGGCTGCCTTCAAGAGCCAGGCATAGGTAGTTACCATCTCAGATGGATGTTTTAGCCAAGCAAGGAAAAAATTTTGCATCTCTTTGAAAGCAGTTATTGCTTGCACAGAATTGTTTCCTCCAGTCCCCAGCAAGTCAAAAAGTGGCTTTTGCATTCCTACGAAGTAGGATTGAGATCCTAATGCCCTCATCATCATGTGGCTGCATCCGTTGTCTCATCAGGGTTTATATCCTCCTCCTCACTGACACAGATCTTCTAATCTTTACTGCGTGACTTAAAAGCAGATGCTAACTGCAGCATATCACCCATGGTTCAGTGGTCTTGGTGCCATCCAGCAGAGCAGCCTGACATAAGCCCTGCCCAATTCATTACAGAAGTGACTTCATTCTGCCCCACTGAACTGGGGAGGACCCTGGTCACCCCCGACAGGCTAGCTTCAGCTCATCGGAATAAAGCAAAAAGGGAGAGGAAGAAAAAGGTTATGGTGGGTACTCTGTAAAATATAAGTGCCCATAAAAACCTAGCCCTCAAAATGACGGAGGAATAAACACATCAACTGACATTCACAAATGAATTATTCCATTTTTAGGAGCCTCCTCTATTCCTGCTGTTTTCCAAATTCTGCAGTGAAGCGCTCCGGACAGTCGGGGTAGAGCGATCACTTCTGCTTAACCTTGCTTTAGTGACCTAGCGATCCAAACGGCGCTGAACTCACACGGACCCAGGTGCTGTGCACAATCTTTTTTTAGACAGATTATAATCTGATTTCTTTTTTCCAGATGAAGGCAGAAAGACGAAAGAAGTGGGTTGCATCAGGAAATAGTGAGTCTACAAGGCAGAAAAATGAAAGAAAGGGATTGCACCAGGAAATAGTGAATCTACAAGGCAGAGTTCAAATCCTTTGCCTTGACAGTCAGGCTCTATCGGTAAGGTTTTGTGGACATATTCCTGCTGTGTTATATCACTATCTAAACAATTCAAATGTACCTTCTGCCTTCTTTTGTTCCATAAGCTTTTATTTTCTCCTTCAGTGTTATCATATTTTAGTTAGAAGTGATCACTCCACATTATCCCACCGTTCTGACCCTTCAGGTGCCTCAGCTATTAGATTATACAGCCCCGTCCATGAAGACAAGGATATCAATATTATTTATACATCCATCCTGATGAACCACTAACCACTACAAGATCACCTTGAGGGAGGAGGCATTTAAAATGTCCAAGAAAAGAAATGTAGAGGGAAAAAAAGACAAAGCCAAAAAGAAATGAGGTGTTTGCCTGCATGGGGTGTAAGTCCGTGGAATAACAGCCTTCAGCAAAGATTACCTCCTTCTGACAAGGAGAAGTTTCTGCTGCTGTTGTTTTTATAGAAGTGAGTATGAACAAAGGACTGAGCTGTTCAGGTAGGAGAAATAATTGAGCCTGTAATCAGTTATATGTCTCCAGATGGAGGCTCATTAGTTTTTCAGGCAACATACATTAAAATTCTGACAAGTTCATACTAAAGTCCACACAACTCAAACACCTTGCCAGCATGTCTGTGGCCTGTAAGGATCTCTTTTAACCCTCGCCGCTGTAATGTTTTAGTTAGAGGTGATGAGGAGAACACTCCAGCTCTGAACCCAATCCATACACAGCAGCAATGTAAGGCATCAGGATGTAAACAGACTGACATTTGGTGTATTTAGGGTTTAATCTATATGTAAATTTCCTGAATATACTTCAATAAAAAATAATTCAGAAAAATTTACGTTTACAAGTGTGGTCGTGATTCTTTATGTCTTTAACTAATGGTCTTAGATCTGTACTGTTGTATTTTATAACACAGAGTTGATAGATCATTTGAACAGGAGCAGAACTGAACATTTCCTTTTGTAAAAACAAAAGAGACCTGAGAGATTCTGTTAGATGAGTGACAAGCAGTGGGAAGGCACACAAGACCGCTAGCGAGTTTAAGTCTCTTGTAAGCTAGGCATCTGTGAAGTGGTGCAGGAAAAATACAAGAACTACATGGATGTCCAGCTTAGCTTTTAAATCATGTGGCTTGCTGAACCCTTCCAGTTTGCCTGCTTCATCTTCAGCTGTTTATTAATATGAGGTGTTCATTAATATGAGGTGGACAATCCACTGCGTCACATAGGTTACATGTGAAGGGTGGGTCATTATTCCAACCACTGGGACTGACTCCCAAGAAGCTGTTGAGCTGTAAATTCAAACCACTGGGCATTTCCCACCTGCTGCTAAACATCATCTGGTTTATGAGTATCAGAGTTGGAATTTTAATATCACATGACGTAGGTGAAATGGGTCATGACCTGCAGAAAGCTTAAATCTTTGTTCATACAGCAGTGGTAAAAAGTGAGCAGTCAAAAATAACTCCCAGTATGGATGTAAGAAACACCATTACAGTTCAAAACACGGGTTGGTCTCCCTCAGTTTCTGGTCTCTACCAGTGGCCATCAGCAGGTGCTCATGGAAAGAGTAAGAATCAGAGCAAGATCAGTGATCACTCCTGAGACTGGACTTTCACTTCTTGTAAGCAGTGGCTGAGTAAATCCTCTCTGAGTGAGCACAGAATTGCTTGGATTTTGTTGGATTACTTCATCCTTTAACCTTACTCAAAGCGTTGGTGCTTCATTTAAAAAGGGCTGAAGGGGGTTTCCATCTGAGGCCATACCGGCATATGAGATGTTTCAGCCTAGTCGACACACTGTCTTGCAGATGGTAGAGGGACCAGCTGACTGTGCAGTAAACACTTACCAGCCTCCAAAGGTTCCTCCAGCAGCCAGCTAACAGCTTGGGGTTTCCACCCTGACCAAGTGGAAGGGTGTGGGTAGGAGATCAGATCTCCCCTACACCTCTGAGTAAGCTTCCCCATCTACCAGCGGCAGGAGCTTCCCTGAAGACTAAGTTGCTTCCACATTTAGGTACATCCGTATGTGGGGAAGGGACATACCTGTGCAGCATGTACCACCTGCAGCACCCCAATCCTGGGATCCACTCCACACACACATGCAGCTGCCCCCATCACCCTGAATCTCATGGAGAAGAGGTACCACCACTGCATGGAGAAGATGGTGTGAGTGTTTTTAAGTCATGACTGTGACTAAACTGGGGCACTCGGGAGAGCTTCCCAGCCTATGCCTCAACTCTGTGTTGTACCTCTCCCTGTCCCTCAGTCCAGCTGTCTTTTGAATAGGCACACAGACCAGCAGGGATGCTCCAACTGGATCCCCAGTTTGGAGAATCAGAGACGAGCACTTTGGAGACCTCTCTGTAGATCGCCTGCCCAACAGTCCAAACACAGACTACAATTACTCGAAGATTTGCAGAAAATGAGAAACCGAAATATCATGGAGGTCCGTAGCATTGCCCCAAGTGAACTCCAAACAAACCAGTGTCAGGTCAAGAGCATTCCCAAAGACACATTCAACACTGCCAGCAGGAGCTGAGACCTCCGAAGATCTGGCCAGACCAAGTATAAAAAGAAGCAATTTGCATCAGAGACATCATATTAAGGCCAGAAAAGGGCCTTAAAAAAAGACATAGGTCACTACCTCCTCTAGTTCCTCCTGCAATGAGAACAATAACTCTCCAAGACAGCCAGCCTTGATTGAAAGTCTTCAAGCAATGGAAATTCATCATTCCATTAACTCTCACAATTTCTCATTTCCATGGCAGCGAAACAGTAGTTCTCATGCAAGCTGAGAAGCAGGCATGTTGAAAGGAAATGCTCATACATATAGAAGGAATGAATCACGAATGCTCATGCTTAATATTCATTTAAATATCTCACACTAACATGCAGGTTATAAACAAGAGACCTAACAATTTTCAGATCTTTATCTAGATGCAAAAATGTTCTTTTTAATCTTAAATCCTGTGTAATGTATGAAATGCTAAAACATATACTTTTCCATATAACCGAGCCATTCATATTCAGGTGGTTTAATTGCCTAGTTCAGTAGGAGCCACATTAGCTGGCTGCATGTAATTTTCAGAGTATTTTATTCATATTATGTTTGTAGAAAGACTGAAAAAAATGGATTATATGCACTTTGATGGCTTTGTCTTAAAAAGTAAGAATATTTACATGCCATATCTGATTAAAAATGTACCAGTTAGTAATACTGAATTATTTCAAGGCAAAATACATGAAGAGTACATGTAGGGAAGTTAAGAGCAAACCTGTTGCAAGCAAAATCAATAAAAATATTCATTAAAAACCTTGGCTGTTCAGAGTTAATGATTGTCTTAGAAGGCTCTCAAACACCTTAAGGGGAAGACAATGCACATTGAAGACATTTAATTAACCTTAACTCTGACCCCCAGAGCAAGAGCATTCACGTATCTTGCAATCATTATTTCTTTCCTACCTGCTATGTACCTCTGAGAGTACACTTTCTCATCATCTTTTCATCACATGGATCTTTCCATGCTTTTCTAAATTTCTCCAAGATAAGCATAAGGTACACTTAATGAAATCACACAAGAAAGTATAAACAATGGAATAAGATTAAAGATAAACATAGATGGAGATCATCTCTTCTACTGGGGTGGGAAATCTTCAAGAGGAGAAGATGACCTGTAGTAATACAAATGCAACTGTTGCTCTCCCCAGGAGACTGACGAACAGAGGGGAAGAGTTATAGGGAGAGACAATCTTTTATTTTACACACAAGAGAAATTACATCATACTGGGAATGCAGAATGCTGCCAGACCACCCTCTTGCCTTGGTTCCCGGTTTGTAAGAAATAATAACCAGGGCTTTCCCATGGGCACTGAAGTAGCAAGCCCTACGGAGGTAAGATGAGGGATGGGAGGAAGAGACTGGTTCAGGCTCCTTCTCAGGAAACTTCCCAGGTTTCTGCTAACGGTCTTTGTAATCTACCCCCAATGACACTGCAACCGTAATGAGAACCTCAGACTGGGAGTTGTTAGAGATTTATTCACTAAAGGATTTTCAACTTCCAAATGCACAGCAAATTCAGGTATGAGTGTCAAGAACTCCTGAAAAAATACTATTTGGAAAAAGAAAAAAGCTGAGGATTTTAAGAGGTGAATGAGAAATGCCTGATTTACACACAGAATTCCTCAGTGTTTGTGGGGGTCTATAAGGACACACTGGTTTAATGGAAAGGGAAAGGAACCCCACACTTCAGAGAAATTCCTGCTGTGGGAGGGGATGTAAGAAAAGTGTCATTTCCTTGCCCGACAAAGAGTACTCACAAAGGAAGCCAGACAGGTCTTAAGAAGGCAGGTCTGCTAAAGACTGACGTGCATTAAGCCTTCAGCTGCGCCAAAGGAAGAGCAAAAAACACAATTGAAAGGTGTATTTGGAATTTATTTGGTGAAAAAGAGAACTATCTCTTCTGCATCATAACAAAATAGACTTCCTAAGACAGTGTAGTTATGGGAAATAGTGCCATAAAAGGAATTCAGACCATTTAGGAGAGTAAAAATTGGTGTAACGTGGATTATTTTTCCCTGACTTGCAAAGGCGGTATACTGTCACTGTACCGGGTGGTAACTCAGAAACTAACCCAAAAATCCTCTTAAGTCAATGAAGAGGCTGCCATTGACTTTCTCAGACTATAAATCCAGTCCCAAAGAAGATAAGTGCAATGTGGGTACTTTCTGTCACTGATAAATGATGGAACTGAGGAGAGCTATTTTCCAGCTATAACCAGTTCCTTTGAATTCATCCAAGTGCAACTCATGGCTGAAACCAACGTCCTCCGAAACGCAGCCTCTGCTGGGGCAGGACATGGATTTTTTTAAACAGTGCAGTACAGCAGCACAATCTGCTTTAGAGACAAGAGCAGCTCAAGCACTCACAGATTGGCAAAGACTATGTACCATTATGTGGTTGGCCCTCTAGCCCATGATTGCCCAAAGATGTATGGATATATTTTAACATCTGGAAATCTCAGAACCAATGCAAGTGCTTGCATACCCTCTCCCAGGATGCCCAGGATGCCCAGGACCTGGAATTTAGTTTCAGGAGAGATTATATGGTTCCTGCAATCACCAGACCCACTTCCTTGGAAGATGTTAAGATGAAGTCAGCTCAATCCCATTTCATTTATGAGATTTGAAGTGATGATAGGCCAAGGCCTTACAACCTGAGGGCACTGGCCTTTTGCATCTATATACGAAGCAAAATATCTGAACTCATTACTTGCTGGAGCAGACAGCATCTGTTATATCATGTCATCATGTGGACTGTCAAAACAAATGACTTGGAAAAATCAATACTGATAAAAGATACCAGGGGAGAGGCAGACAGATGGCTTAGATGGGAGAAGCCAAACTCTTCATCAAGGCTCTGATTTGTGCTCGTAGCATCTTGGTTGTTTCCTTAGACCTGACTTTTCAGAGCCTCGCAGACCTGCCTGCGTAGACAGCCCTGCCTGCAGGTGAGCTTAGAAAGCATGAAGAGATAGTCCAGACCCCGTCTGTGAGAGCTGTAATATTACTGCTGTTGTTTCACTGGTAGAAACTAAGCCCTACATTTAGCTCCAACGCCCAGGCTTTGACTATGCTCACTAAGAGTGAGTCTAGTGGCACATCACAGCAGCAAGTTGGGTCTCTTTCTTTGAACCAGACATGGCAGGGCCAGACAACACCCCTGGCCTAAATTACCTGCCCTTGAACACCCTTCCATGTATCCTGGGTGTTAGACCAAATCCCAGTGATTCCAAGGGCTTTTTGATCAAACTGCAGAAGAATCTATCTGGCAGCAGATATGAATGACTTTCTGATAAGCACTCCCTTCCTGCCCTTTGAGATCCATACGCTGCTGATAGCCCAGTTATTGAGTCGTATTGGAAAAGAGTGGAGACTTTTTGCTCTGCTAGCTCTTGCTTCAAGCCTAACTGCTTGTTCAATGTTGTCATGAACTTTTGCCTTCTTGCATGCTATATTTTGCTATCCAAAGCAGGAAAAGCACGAGAGAAAAAAAAAAAACCAACCCCTCATCCTAGAAGGAAATTAGCATCCGGCAGCCTAATAACCCATTCTCTGCAGCACATGCAGGGTAGTGTAATTAAAGCCATAAAATATTCAGAACTGATTTCTGCATTTGGAAGATACACTCGCAACATATCTAATGATGGCTGCTGCTGTGTGCCTGGGAGAGGAATTCTCCCCCAAAACGCTGTTCTCCCTCAGAAGCCTGCTGGTCCCATGCTGCCTTTCCCAGGGGAGATGAAGGTCAGATAACCCAGGCAGCAAATAAGTTTAGTTCCTGCCCAGCCCCAACCCACATCTCAAGCAGTCGCAGCTCAATGCTTCAAAATTGAGTTGGGCTGTTTTCCTGCAAAAACCTCCTCAAGTATGTCTATGCTGTCACCCAAATGCACACCCAAGCCTCGCAGCACGTCCCGCAGCAGCGCCGTGCCGATGCACAGCAGTAACCAGCCGCTGCTCACCCACTCGGCAGTGACTGAACTCATCAGCAAAGCAAGAGGCACCCAGACACCAGCAGATTAATGTGATGTGCCCACAGATTCATGGCGCTCATGGAAATGGTCCCAGTTCCCAAGAGGCTGGTGATTTACCAATGCACCTCATGGCACAGCGAGGTTTGCAAGTCTCTTCCAGCCCTGCCAATATCGGCATTCCTTTAAACTGCCCATCTGAAATGTCCCACAGACAAAAAGACTGCCCTGACCTAGGATTTTGTTTTGTTGGTCTTGGTTTTGTTCGATGAGTGTGAAAGTCTCCTTGAGTCTGTCATGTTCCCTTTAAAAGCAGAACAAATTCCCTAATTTATAAAGTTTTAAAAGAAGCATGAGAACTTAAGATGAAAAACCTTTTTAAGCAGAGTTAATTGGCAGTAGTGTTTTAAGCTGTACAGTAAACAGAAAGTATCCGATCTGTTTTAAGAAGAGATCTTTAAACTCTGTATCACATTTTTGCTCCTCTGCTTTCTACCCCTATTCCAGCCACTGCAGTGACAGCTTTGCCAGGTCTCACTCATCCCGTTGCAGGGCAGGCTCGTGAAACCGCTCTTCTCCTTGCAAAGCCAAAGCAGGTACTTTCTTATGTGTGCTG
The DNA here is from genome assembly GCA_008921705.1 of Burhinus oedicnemus. NCBI lineage: Eukaryota > Metazoa > Chordata > Aves > Charadriiformes > Burhinidae > Burhinus > Burhinus oedicnemus. The sequence goes on from VFFE01007601.1 coordinate 371,561, forward strand.
GCCTGCTTAAGAAAAGAGGGGAAGGAAGGTATCATCTGCTGTGGCCAGCAATGCTTCAGTCACAAAAGAAATAGGATCTATCTTGAAATACCTTGGTAGGAGATCTCCAGGTTGCTGCCTCCTGCTAAGTGTCCATCCACCTCTACACAAGAAAGAAGAGGAGGAACCACCTGCAGCGCAGCAGTTCTCCCAACCTATTACATGGAACAAAACCCATTACCAGAACCCTGGACATCAGAGCCAGCAACTGCAAGAGTTTATTTTAAAACCCAGTAGTTTCTCCCACTATATTTCATTATGAGAACCAGAAATTCTTCTGCTCTGTGTAGCTAAGAGAGGAAATGCGGTTTGAGGTCCACCCTGCAGCCAGCTCTGAGCTAGAACAAAACTATTCCCACAATTCAGCTAAAATTTGCTTCTTTTCCTCTCAAAAAAAAAAAAAGCTGTCTTGTAGAGAGCATCAGATGACTCCTCTTAATTTACAGCTACAGTCTTTAGGAGACATAACAAATAACAGTGACCTGTTTCTGAAATGTCTTGCTTCTGAAAGCCAAAAACGGTCTAAATAAAAAATTCATTGATCAATATTCTCCCACCATTTTTCGCCAATTAAGCCTGTAAGTTAGTGTACCTTAAAAAATCCATCAGAGCAAAGAATACATGGGCTCAGCCTTGGCCGTTCACCTGTGAAAAAGAAAATTGGCTTAATTTTTATGTGATAATAATTATGTAACTTATTTTTGGAAGTAAATAATTCAGCAAGCATGAGACGCACAACGCAGAAGAATGGGTTGTGCCCGTGTTTTGCCTGCTGATAAGGGACAGTTTTGCTGTCCCTCTGAATGCCTGCAGCACCAGCATTAACCTCTGCAAGCATCTTGGGAGAGAAATAAAAAAAGCCCTCCCAGCAAAGCTGAATTCCACTGCCAGCTGACATGTTTCTTTTTATCTACACATTTGTCTAATTAAGAAGATATAGTGCCATTTTAATTTTCATATAAACTCTTAACTTCAATGGGGATGCATTCTGCAAACCAAACAAGGATTTATTAAGATAATAAAGCAGGCACTTCATAAAAATTTAAATGCCTGCTACGAGCATCTTTTTTGTGGAACTAAGAGGCCAAGAAAATCTCTTAAACAGGGAGGGATCTGCAGCAGTAAAGAGCTTCAGCAAGCCCCTGCCCGAGCGCATGCGTGAAGCCCGTGTGTGCAGGGGTGGCTTCCCATGGCTGAGGCCACTTGCCCCCCACGACACTGAGACTTCAGCAGGATTTTAGCTGTGTGCCAGCTTTGCACCTTTTCAAGCACAGGGGTGCACTGGTTTAAATTAATTGATTCATTTACAAGGACCTCGGCTAGGGGGGAAAGCATATTAGTTTCTTTTGCTTGTGCTGCATCATCTGTTTATAACGTAGTTAATCAAAGGAAGGGGAGATGAAGATCTTTTTTTGCCAGTGTGGCAGGAAAGACCGTGAAGCTTTAATTGACCCCCCGAGAGACAAAGCAAAAAGCTTGTGGAATGAGTTGGATTTTTAACACAAGGGCACATTTTCCTTTCAGTTCTGCTCTGGAGACTAAAAGAAAGGGTCGTGGTCCCAGCTCCCGGCATCCTGGGTGCAGCTGCTGTACCACCTCCTTACCTGAACTGTTTGAGAAGCGATGCCGATATCAATACCTCAGGGTAGTGACTCACAATAATCCCTTAAGCCCCATAATTGAAAAAAATGGCCACTGCTGACTAATGATTTTGGAGGCTGGGGCATAATGAATTGAATTCTGCATAAGGTGCCTGAGGATTTTAAAGTTATCAGTAGCTCTGCCTCACTTGTCTGGGCTATGCAAGGTGTTCCCGAAAGCGGTGTGTCCTGGGGCAGCCAGGCAAAATATATCCAGGTCCTCTGAGACCAGGATTGCCAGGGACCAAGGATGCTGTCCCAAATGCCACGTCCCCCATCCCCTCCCCAATACATGGAGACAACAAGGTGGATTTAGGGGTCACAGCACTGCAGCAGGGTCCCAGCAGGGTGGGCGAGGAGGGATGACGGCCCTTGTGACTGAAGGAAAATTTCACAAAATGAAAGACATTCAGAGAAGGGACAATATCACACACCTCTTTCTGGGGGGGGGGAAGGGGGTTAAAAGTCCCAAACACAGCATTTAGAAAGGTGGAAGAGGAGGAAAGGATTCTCAGAAATACTCAAAATGTGATGAGAAGTTCCTGCAGAGAATGGGTGAAGTGCTCTTGCTCTCTTTTAGATCCCCTTTTACCTGATAACTCTTCCAGTTATCTCTATCTAATCAGATTTCCCACCCTCCCCTTTAGTTCTGGGGGAGAGAGAGACCAAGAGGCTAAAAATATGTGTTACAGCACAAGCCAGGAATGGACAAACTTCCTACTCGCTCCTCCTCCCCTGGCCATGACCTGCAGCAAGATTGCACGAAACTGAGGACAGGCAGGGATGAGCTGGCTGGCCAGAGGAGGAGAGATGTGCTCGGAGCAGTTTGTGGTAGTAAGACTCGGCAATGTTTGCCCTACATAAAGTGCCGCCACATCTGGAAAGATGGACAGCAGGTTCCAGCATCGAGTGTTGCTGAGGATTGCTACAGTTTGTGCCCAGTGCTGCACGTGGGCTCTGCATCTCCCTTCTTTCCTCTCTCGGTAAACCTGAGGCACACAGGCAGCAGTTTCCTTAGTGGACCTGGCAGTCAGTAGGTTGCCATGAGTCCCAGAGGATTAACACATGGAATTTCCTGGAGGACCTAAGCCTACAGCTTACAAACACTCCGGTGAACGGATCCTCTAGCCAAAAAAGCAGAGCGTGCAGCTTGCACGATCACTCCCCAGGTGTGGACACCCATGTGGCAACAACGAAAAGAGGATTTTTAGATAGCAGCAATAGCTTTTTTACAAGTAAAAGCTATTACTTCTCCTTACAAAAATAATTTTGCCCTTCCCCTTATACCACTTGCAGCTCCAACAATGCTGTCATAAATAACAGACATACTCAACCGTGCAGCACGCAAATCTAAACAACGCCGTAGCTGCTACTCACTTAAAATATTCTAGTCGGATTTCCTCTCTGCTGTTACAAGCATTATGTTTTCCCTCTTCTTCTCAAACAACTGTGATACTCACGACCACATTGCAAGAAAGTTCCCTGCAAGCCCCCAGCGTTATGCAGCCTCATTAGCAGCTTTGATTATTTATTCGGCGCATCTCCAGCTTGCCTGAGTGGCTGTAAGGCTGTCAGTCCTGTGGACTGATTCATGTTGCCAGTGGTTAATACAGTTCAAGTGCCAAAGGCAAGCCAAAGGGCAAAGCTAAAAATAGGTAGTCGTATCAGCTGGGAAAAGTAACCAAGTCATATAATGTCAGCGACCCTGTGATGACCCTGTTGAGCTGGTGTTTAATAGAAGGCATTGAAAATGAAGACTTCATGCCTAAGGACATATTGACAACTTCATGGAAATGACCATAACCCAGGACTGTTTTTCTGTGAGTTGTTTTTTTAATGATTGCTAATCTTGTTTAAGACAAGAAAAACTGCAGCTTACTTGAATGTTCTGGGTCTATAGGGAGGTTTCATTTCATTCTTCCTTTCCTTCCTACAAAGCACCAGATGCTAGACAGGATTAGACAGCAGTTTGAGCTAGAATGCAAAAAAATAGCCTTAAGAAACATTTGCACTGCCTCAAAAATGCTCCTGGAAGCAGACATCCAGATCCTGGTCCTCATTTGAACCAGCTTTTTTTCCTTCACTGCAGCAGCGCTAAGGAGATTGACTGAAAATTATCAAAGATGTCCTATGTATAATGCCCCCAGGACAACTGACCAATGGCCCACGGACCATGTCCAGTTTTTAGTTAGCAGGGCAGGAGCATACCTTCAGCCTTGTCTGGAAATGCCCAGTTTTGACCTTTTTATCTTATACTGGAAGAAAAAGCCAGCCCACTCTTCTCTTCATTTTGTGGGAAACAGTTTCTTTAGAAGCATTTCCTCTGACTTTCCAAATCAAATTGTCACCTAGAAATTCTTCATTGTTATACCAAAATGCAAGTGATGAGTATTACTGCCAAAGGAAGCCACAGATGTATAAAAAATAGCTTTATTTTTAGATTATCCCTTAAAAGGCATAATGACCCTTTATCACTACTGGATGAATAGAGATTTTTCTGGTTCGCGAAGGCCAAATCATCCATATTCATGCCAAACACACAGAGTTCCTGTCAAAAAGGCTTTAATCAGGCACAAGGCAGAATGTAGGTTACTTTTGCACCAATAGCTCCTGATATGGTGATCTACAAAGTGTCATAGCAACCAGTCCTACAATGGGCTGAATTTTCCCTGAGTTATGCCAACAATGTCTTGAGATGCAGGCCGGAGCAAGGAACCAGCTCCAGGGACTGCCGGCACCCTCTTCTTCAAGCTGCCAAGTTCCTGGGTTGACTCATATGAGAAAAAAAAGACATGAAGTGAAAAACCAGGAGGAATTTTGACTGAAAATGTTCTTTCCACTGGAGTTAAGCAGTACACCAAAGTTGAAGCATTATGTTCAAGAGCCAACTATCGAGAAGGCAGGTTCTCCACACCATGGGGGTTGCTGGGATGGGATCTCGCTCCAGACATAACATTATTCCTAGCTGTCAGTCTTGCCAACACCCTTAAAGAATAGATGGCTGTGCTGTGACCTTCACAACATACCAGCTTGTAACAGGGGAGACACATCTAGCCTCAACTACACTCCTCCAGCCCACCAACGTTCATGAGGGACCAGCACTAGGGAACTCTGCACCCTGGAGGATCACAACCTGGTTGTTTCAGGAGTACCAGAAATGCTTTTGCTGCTTGTAACTCATACAGCACAGTGTGGCCATGATGTGACCTCAGACATGGAAGCCCAGACGTTCTCCAGCCACAAAGCATCCCAGCATGAGGCACAGTGTTATGGCTCCCACCATGTCTTCAAAGAGTGCTCTGGGACTCCACTGCCCTACAGCAGGCAGCTCTGACAGCCAGGCAAAGCGTCTTTTCCCAAATTGTTTTACCCTGTGTTTCCTCTCAAGTCTACCATTCACACTGCAATCAGCCTTCAGACACTCTTTATCTCCTTGAGACTCACATTCCCATCTCTTCACACGCACACCGTCTGCTCCTTGTACTCGGCTGGGGACAAGGAGAAAAGGGGAAGGAGTCATATCCCCCTTCAGGAAATGCTGATTGGATTATTTCAACCTGCTCCCTTCAAAACGTACCATTATGGACCAACAGATAGCACACCCAGAGGTGACATTCTCCAAATAAATGATTACTTAAGGATTAGTCAGGCAGCTGTACCAAAGGCATATGGCTGGCTTTGCAGGAAGGATTACTGTAGCAAAGATGAATACAGATGACTGAAGCAGCCGGGGCAGGGACCCATCCTTCCACTTCAGCTGGGTATAAAGCTACTGGCTTGAGGTCTGTCTACCCATATTTAGCATCTTCTAGATGCTCCAGCAGCACTGCGTTGGGTAATTATGAAAGGAAGGAAATCCTTTGTAAAAAGAAAGGAGTGACAAACACAAAAAAAGTGTTTGATTTCCCGAAAAAATCTTGATCAATGCACTGAAAAGTCTTCTCCATCCAGCTGGCGGTTTCTGAAGGACAGCAGAAAGACAAGAACTTTCTGAAGCATTTTGAGTTGCAGAATTCATAGGGTTACCCAGGGAGCTCTGGCCGCAGCCCGAGCACACAGCCCTCGTGCTGCACTGCCAGCGCAGGCGCTCAGCAAACTTGTCATCAAAGTTCCCTTCGAGTGAGCTGAGGCCAGAGAGTTTGTGTCCTCCTTCAAACCCAGGACCTGCTCTCGCTTTGAGAAAAACTGTTCTCTGCGAGGCCCTAATCCAAATTTTAGCCCTGACAAGGGTGAAAAAAATGCTACAGCTGACTTCACTAAGCTTTCAAATCAGTCCCCTTGTCTGTTACATTAATAATTGCAGCTTTTAGCGTACTGGGGCCCAGCGGTTTCTTAGGATGTAGCAGATGCCCTTTGATTGCTCTGCTTTTTTCCTCTTGCTAATTTATTGCCCTTGTGACTCTGTCCAGAAAAATCCATGGGGCATTTCTGTCATTTTGGAGGGGGAGGGTGGAGGGGAGGAACAACAGTCACCCTCTAACACTGAGCCCCCAGCGTAATAGAGGCATACGATGTCCCCCAAGAAAAGAAACCAAACTCCCTCCTGCTCTCACCTAAAACCACACATGATCACCTCCTATTTGTGTCTTAGTGCCCACAAAATCATGAACAGAACTATTACAGAACAAGTTTGGTAGCAACAGGCCTTAATTCTATCAAGGTTCCTCTACCTTCATAATTTCAAATACTTGTCAGCAGCAAAAAAGTGCCAAGCAAACCGCAGGCAACTGGAAAGACTTGATTATTGCCTTCTTCCTTTCCCCCCCCCCCCATCCTTTTTTTCCTTCAGCCATAGCTCTTTTCCACACTAACTTGCCACGGAAGAGAGCAGGTGATTTATGCTGGGTCCCTGCAAATCTCTCAGACACATTGCGTCGCTGAGTAGTTATCAGCAGACTTTTCTACAGGACACACGCCGGCGCAGGGCTGGAAGAACGGGGGTGAATCCAGCTTGTTCGACGTCTCCATGCCACGCCTGCTGTTTTCTGTTTGCCCGTGTCATCCTCTTTTTTTTTAATTATTATGATGATGATGATGAAGCCGGCGCCCACAGGGGTTTCTGGGGAGCACAGACAAACCGGCTGCGGGGCTGGCAGCCCCGGCGCCCAGCTGGGCTCTCCCCCACTTGCCACCAGTTTCCCAGCCGAGCCGTGCTGGGGGATCCCATGGCCGGTCCGAGGGGTCCCTCTGGTGATGGGAAGCTGCGGCGGCCGGGAACAGAGCAGGGGCTGCTCCTGCTCTTTCCTTAGGGAGAACGAACTGCCCAGGGAGCCCCAGGCAGGTTTGTCTCCCGGGAAGCCCAGCCCAGCCCTGCCCGGCTCCCAGCGCCCTGTCCCGCTGGATACCCCAGCGGGACGCGCATCTTCCCCGGGATGCCCTTACACCGCCGCCGCAGCCCAGCAAGACGGGTTTACCTGTGGGATCTGATCCCGTGGTGGTACGTGGCCCCCTGGGTCGGGCAGCATCGCAGCAGGCCGATGCTAATAAACCCCATGTCAGGGGATGTAGGATTACTGCCCCTATAGCGGCGCAGGATGCGGTGGGGCCCCAGAGCATCCTTCCCTCTCCTCCGCCTCAGAGCAGGGACGGGGACAGCAAGTCACATCCCAAAGGCAAAGCGAGGCACTGCCTGCACTCGTGTTTTTCAGGCTGCCGGATAATCTGTCTTTTAACCGAGTCAGAACTTTCATGAACAAGAAATACTATTCTTCCTTGGGCTTAGGGGAATGAATCAATAGTTCCTCCCCTCAATATGGAAAGCAGGAACACGGTCACACAACCCAAATGTGCACCATTTAGGGGAGAAAAAGCAAAACAGGGAAAGGACAAGTGATGTTAGTGCAGTGGGCAGAGGATGGACCAAAAGTGATTTTCTGATCACTGCAGTTCAGCAGCTCACACCCAACGAACTGGCTTCAAATACCTTTCTCACAAACCACCTACAGTGTGTTCCCACTGATGTAGCTCAAAATAATGAAATCTTCTTTAGAAACTGAAATCCAGCCACTATTTACATCTCAAGTGCCCCAAATCACTAGAGAGAAGATATCACTGTTTCCTCATCTCTAATGACCTGCCAAACCTGGGGGAAGGGGGTCAGATCCAAAGAGGTTTTTCTAGGACCCCTGGGCTCAGCGGAGACCGTAGCAGCTCTGGTAAGTGGAAAATACTGTGATGCTGGTCCCAGTCCTGCTTTCACGCTCATTTAGTCAGGTGTGATGCTGTCAATAGCAGTGGCAATGCATTACTTTAACACAGGTGTAATTTAGTAGAGGGTCATGTCTGCTTTTTTCCCTAAAGAACCTTTAAAAAAAGCAATCTGTCAGACCTTCCAATTCAGGTCATTCCCAAGTCTTGTTCTGCAATACAGTCATAGAGGAAAATGTAGAGTGTTTTCACTTTAAAGTGTGATGATAAAAGAATACCTGGTAGCCAGTAGGAAATTTCAAGTGGTGAGAGCAGTGCTTCCAACTCCTCTGGGGATCTGACATTACATACTCCTCAGGCAAGTAAGTTATTAACTTGCTTCATTCATGCCCTTTAGCAGGAAGCAGAACTAAGTGCAAATCCAAGTCCTATCTATTGCAGATTTCATGCCTAGTTTGGCATCTTAGTTTTTTCCAGCTCTTGTAAGTCGGTGTTTATCAACTGAGAAGCTCAGCTTCTCAGAAATAGAAATAGAAGAAGAAAAGTCTTCCTCGTAGTCCTCCTGTTTGCAGAATACAGCTGTTTGCAGAATACAGCTGTTTGCCTTTGCACCCTTTCAAAGGGCAGGGTGCTAGCTTTCTGCCAGTGCTACAAGGCAGCAGCAAGATGTTCTTTTATACACCAGTGAGGATGGTGGCTCAGCAAACTCTGTTGAAGCATCTCTTACACAGACCACACGAATGGAGCTGCTGGTGTTTCAGCACTGACACACTCTAGAAAGGTCCCGTCTGAATATCCCAGATGGTGGCAATGCTCCCTCTTTCTCCCTGACACCTGGGGTCTCTGAGAGCTCAGTCTTGTCACCATATGTGGGACTGCATAATTTTGCTTCAGGATAACTATTTTGAGTATGTTCATAGCTAACGGGCAGAGCTGGCCTCGTGACCAAGTGTGTCAGTGTGCTGCAGAACACAGACATCTTTGCACACAAGCAGTTTTCTTTGCAAAGGCACTCACGCACTCCGTAAGCCATTTTTAGCCTAACAGCGAGGAGTTACAGGTGCCACCCAGCAAAGGCTTTGCTCCTCTTATTACTTACCAGCAGAAGGTATTACTGCAGACTTGGAGCTTTCTTGCCCATTCAGTGCGCTCGTGCTTAGGGCTTCCTCTGCCTGGAAAAAGAGCATTAAGAAGAAACTTTACGCTGTAATTTATTCCTATTTTACTTTCTTCACATTAAAACTGCATCCAGTCCTGCTTATGATGACAGCCTTATTCCCCAGCAAGGCAATCCTCGCACCCTCAGAGATGCACTTCTCTCCACAATTCTCAGTTATTAATGAAAGTCTCCACTTTCTTGGCACCCTTAACCATCAAGCACTTCGGAGCAGAAAGCCAGTGCCCCACTAAAGCGAACAGACAGACAGACAGACACACTGCCTTTGATTCCGGTGTGCTCAAATTAGGCTACAGCTTCAGCCCCAAACTGTGCCGCTCCATCTGCGATGGACCCAGGCTCCTTGCCTGATTTGCAGAGGGCAAAAACATTCAAACAGCTTCTTGCAAGAATATTTGAAGATCTAAGTGTGAAATCAATATTATGGACTGATACCAGGTTTTACCCAACAATGTTTTAATCGCCTGTTCTCCCTCTTCCCTACCCAAGCTGGGAAAGGACTGAAGTTTGTTTCACAAGCACTGCCATGTCAAAGGTGAAGCAGCGAAGCCCTAGCATTTCAGAAGCTGTCTGACAACTTTAATGCTACCAAGAAACTTTGAGGGACTTCAACATGTTCTCCAAGTTCAGTTCTCCAACTCTGGGACAAGCAAAGCATTTGATCCATATCCCTTTGAGATCCATCAAAACTCTCCCATTAGCTTGGCTGATGTTTGAGTTGGGGTCAGAGACAATTTCCTAAAGAGTCATCTAGCTTTTGCCAAGGTCCAGCACTTAAGGAGGTAAGGTATTTGTTTCTAGTTTGAGGATTTAAGATGTTCCTGTTGTATAAATAACGGGGACACCCACCCCTGTCATTTCTAACTGCCGGCAGTGGGAGGATATGGCTGGAAGGGAGGGGAGCGGTGGCTGGATGCATCTCTCCACCCAAACAGCGGACAGATCTCGCCATCTTCTGGCCCTGCCAGCCAGCTAGTGAAGCTCCTTTGTGGCACTCGCGTAAAGGTCAAGTTTTTCAAAATCGCAGCCTACTATAGCTCTTGGAGAGTGATATTCCCACACACATGAAGGAAGAGAATATACCCAAGTCAAAATTAAGACATAAACATATCAAGTGTGAAGCTGAAGGCTTATGTTACCCTTATGATACCTCAAACTCCAGTAACAAGTTGGTTTGTTTTCCAGAAGAGTTTAATCCTGTTTCATACTTAGGGAAAGGGTGGTCGGGTGTTCACAGCACACAACTTCAGGTTTACTTGAGAAATGTCTCTTCTTCTCCCCCCATGAGAAACCAAGGTGGGGAAGGACTCCCACCTCTCCAGCACAGATGGATAAATTGGTGCCCAGGTGCCTAGAGGTGGCATTTACACACAGTTTGCCAGCTTTGAGACTGAAAAGTGTAAAATTTGATCATGCCAAATTTTGGTAGAGTGGTGGACGGATACTCATCCTGTCCAGAAAAACAAATAGAGCCATGAGCACATCAGGACATCCCAGACTAAGCACACCCACGGCAGGCAAAATCAGTGGGTGGTGCACAATATTAATTCAGCTCCTTACCCATGCGCACCAGGATGCTGCCTTTAATTAAATTAGCATAAACTATCTCTTTGACATTCTGATTTAATATTACAGACTTGAGGTTTTATCCCAGTAAATGCACAAAATGTGAACGCACCTCTGAGTCATTTTTTCATGTTTCTCTGTTTCACTTACTGTTTCTATTGTCTTAATGATCCAGTTTGTCTTTGCCAGCTGGGATGTGTGTGTTACAGACCAAGCCAACGTTTGGTTCTCAGAAGGGGAGAGCAAATCACTACAGTGGCTTCTTTATGGCAGTGTTGTGGGGGCTCCCCGGTGAGATGGATGAGCCGTATGGCTGTCATCTTCCCAAAAGTCATCCTGAGCCTGGGGGACAGTTGATAATTGCGAGCAATTTGTGCTGGGCTTGAATCTGCTCCTGCCCCATTCACTAGGGCAGAGTTTGCAGAGGTCCCTTGACTGTTCTCCAGCAAACGAGGAGGGCTGTGGAAAGGCTTTTCTCTCTGGGCTGTTTCCTCTCTTTTAAAAGCACTTTCACACTGTCAAGTGCTGTGAAAAATGTCATGGATAGCTGAGAGTCTTATTCAATATGCGATGTACAGAGCAGGGATAGGTCGCACTGCTTTCCTCATACAAGGAGCTCCCCTGCACTCTGGGTAGGATTTGTTTCAGGACTCTTGTGCATGAAGTCTCTGGACCACACTGACCCACCTGGCCAGGATCTCATGTCCAACTCACTGCCCACTGCCACCTGTAGGCCTCCCTCCTTGCTGGGTTTCTGCCACCCAGGTAGCTGAGGGCCAACCCCAAACCCATCCTGGATCCTTCATCGGTACCAGCAGTTCTGCTTCAGACTGTGTTCTCTCTCCCTGTGCACAGAAGCCTTGCTGGGAGGTGGTGAACCCAGGGAAACCAAGCAACCAAACTCCGCTCTGCAAGATGCGGTTTATGTGCTTCCATACAGCCTTTGCATTTGCATGTTCCTCAATTAATCACTTCAAATTAATGCTTGCTGGTTTTCTTATATCAATAAATGCACTGAATGCAAAACAGTATCATCCTTGCAGTGACTATTTCTAGCTCTACAGCAGATTAAAACTAAATTTGCTGATGTTTCAAAACTGGCAAAATCATGCATCTGCGGTACAATTTTTAATGCTAGGCAGACTGTTATTAATGGCGGGATGGCTTGTATTAAAAATTCTATCTTTATGAAATGCACTTTTAAACACTTGACCATAGTGAGCATAAAGCTCACTTGTTTTGTTCTTTAAGGGTAATAGGAACCTCCTCTACTGCAGGGTCATTACCAGGTTCGTTGTGACTGCTGCTTTTCTCCTGCCATTGTCTGTCTTCTCTTGACTCAGGTTCTTCGTTGGGAACTCACCCTCTTCTCCTGCTGCAGGTCTGTGTCCCAGATATTTCAACCTACAAAGACTATCTGACCTGTGAGCAAATGAGCGATGTCCCTCTGTACACAGAGAACTGAACACATGGATCCAGAATGCCTTCTTCCAGAGAGTCTCCTCCATACTACTCTTAGTACTTTTTGCCCTTGCAGAAACCCCACACACACTTTTTCAGGAGCTTTACCATTTTTCCAGAACATGGAAAAGAGCCTGTGATCACACGTGTTGCAATACAACTTCGTATCTTCAGGCTCAGGAAAAGATGGGTGTCCCAGCTCTTCTTAAGATGGCTCACATCACTCAGGAGGAAGACTACAGGTGGGTGAGCCCTGTCTTGGAGCCCGTCTTCCACCCCAGGACAGCAGTGGTAGCACCAAGTAGGGTTGCTCCTGGACAAGGCTGTTCCCTGGGGACAGCCCACACTTTGACAGTGCCGACATCCCTTGCTAGAGTGTTGGATTCACATAATCTCCATCTTTCAGTCCACATCATGTTTAATGAGCCAGACAGGCATTATGCCGTCCTCTTTGAGACAGAAGCAGAGTGCAGTGTGCTCAGCCAATGATGAAAGCAAGGTCCATGTGATTTTACAGCTAGACCTGGTAGGCTTCAAGGTTTATTTTTACTGAGACTTGACAGTTAAAAGCAACATTAATTTCACGTTGTCAGCTTTTACTGCCAGTTACCATGCCCACTCTCCACCCTGTCTCAGGGCCCACAGTGCTCCCTCTCTAATGCCAGCACCTCCCCGGTGCTCAGCTGGGGTCGCTCGCAAAATCCAGAGTTCATAAGAAATTATAAACGGTGCTGCAGCAGCAGAGGCAGCGTGCAAAAAAGCTGTCTCTATCGATATTTCACAATTAAAAATTGAGTCCTACCGAGCCTCCTTGTAGCTATGCTGAGCCTTTAATATAAAATGGGTTTGCAGCCTTTGGTGGAAAGACCCTGCGAGGAAGGGCGAGGGAGCTGGGTATCTCTCCGTCAGGCTGCTCACACTATCGCAACTAACAGTGCTTTCAGGGGAGCTTTTTGCAGGAGATGTTACTTTTCAGCCTGGCTTCAGAAGGGGCTGGTTATCCCAAAATAGCAACGGTCTTACCTGTTGCTTCCTGCCCAGGAAGGAGTTTGTGTTGCTGACTCGCAGCTTGCTGTGGGGCAAACACGTGATGTTTGCATTATGGCATTACGGAAACAGCCAACTTTGCTCCGTGGTAATAATAAAAAGCATCTTTGAACAGTGCTTTTGTGGAAAGGGGCTAGTTTTTAAGCAATGGCCCAGGCACCTGCCTCCTGCCGCCTCTGTTCTGTGGCAGAAAGAGGGCAATGCCATCTGACTAGCGAGCAGCGAGGAGCACTTAACTCCAGGAGACATCTCTATCACATCCCCTGCCCTGCAAGGCACACAGGTACTGTTACCCACGGCCTTCAGTGAAGGAAATGCAAAAGCATCAATATCCAGGCTTATTCGTTTTGCCAAGTGGAAACCCGTGTTCTCTTTCCCCTGTGGGAAACCCAAAGACAGTAACAGCACCCGACATCTCTGCCTTGGGTGGCGAGTCCTTTTAAACTGCCTTGCCATAATCTAGACAAGAAGTTAGAAGAAATACGCGTTACCGTAGCTCGGCTGTGGGTAGCAGAGGTTTGCTTGCTAGTCTGTACTGACGTGCGGTGCTGCCTGCCCACAGATGCCACGGCAGGTCTCAGCATCAGCGGGGATGCCCAAATGGCCACTAGCCATGAGTGTGGTCCACCAAGCCACTCAGCAGGACTCAGCCCACACTCACCGTGGCATTTCTCATCCAGCTGTGTTCAAAATCCAATTGATTCAGCGCTGCCCAGTGCCATCAGTTTGGATTTGAAACATTTTTAAAATCTGAGTAGCTAAGAACTTTGTAAATGATGTGCTCCCTTTGGAAGTGATAACACAGCATTGCTGCCAGAGCGGCCGGTCAAGGTCCTAAGTGGGAAGCATTGCCCAAAGCGAAGGAGAGGTTTGCACGTCAGTCCTGAGTCTTGTCACTTGAACACAGGTTTAGTTATTCCACCTAGCTGTAACCATCTGCCTGAGATGGCTGAGAGAGAAGCCCTGTCTTGCTTGTCAAGTCAATGGAGAAGGACGTAACCCCAACAGGACGCTTCGACTCGCAAGTCACAGCTACATCACTTCTGGGGTTACCTCTCTCTCTCCACTGACTACGGAAAGCAAACACAAGGTATTATCTCTGGTTGATAGGATGAACACACAGCTCAATGCGTCTTAGCTGCTATTCCTGTTTCTCAGGAGTAGTGCAATCACTGCAGCAGGAAGTTTTCAGCAAAATGTTTGACTTTGGGGGTTTTTTACAGTTTTGTGTTCCTTATCTGTAAAATTCAAGTTCTTCAAAATGCAATCTGCACAGGGGATTAGGACCAGGTTTCATCAGGTTTCTGTCAAAAAATGTTTTAATACAGTTTCAAAAATTGTCATACTGCCTTGTTCCAACAAGTTCTAAATGGAAAACTCCCAACTTCTACTTAATTTTTTTTGCTTTCAAAATTAATCCAGTCTTTTAAATTTACTTAGAATTGCCAGTATTTACAAAACATCTTCTAAAACAAGGAAAACTAAATGGTTTGATGGATGTCACTTTTTTGGCTCAGTAATTTTTCCAGGCTCTTGGTGAGCAAAACTTTTCATGGTCTTATTATGGCCTTATCATCTTGCCCCAGAACAGAATAACCTTACAAAATATTTTCAAAAGGCAGAAAAAAGGTGATTTCTTCTTTGTTCCTCGTTTTGACCAACCCTGAATTTGCAGTGTTTGCTGGGGGGTTGAGCTCCCACAGGTGCTTAGGCTCCTGGAAGGAGAAAGGGAATGTTAATTCCATGGGTGGCTTTACTTAATTAAATAAAAAGAATATTTGGGCAAATAAAATAGAATTCTTCCCCGACCCTGACCTGATCAAGCTGTGCTCAGAAACATGCAATCTGATTATCCTCATTTTAGCAAACTGACTGTCAGGCTTTGTGACCCAGCAGGAAGATGGGCTATTAACAAGTCAGGTATTTATAGCACAGATGTCAATAATTTGGAGTATTTAATCACAGCGTACTTCAATTTGACCACAGCTCAAACAAATGAGCCGGCTGTGCCAAGGGTCAGGCGTGCGTATGGAGCTGGTCTGGGTCTATCTGATGTCTTTAGATATCTCCTTGTTCTTGTATAAAAAAAAGAAATAGTGGACCCAACCTCTCGTCAAGCCATGCTGGGTTATCCCATGTCCAGCCAAGGCCAGATCCTGTACACCTACTAAGGCTCAGCTCTCTGTGGTCTTAAAGAAGCTGCAAGGGGGGGATGGGGAAGATTTGCTTTTTCTGGCTAATGGCATGGCATATATTTTGCTTGCAAAAGGCCTCTCAGATATGAAATTTCACAAATCTTATGAAAAGGTCTTTTCTGAGTGCCCAGAGAAGGTGCACAAGCTAATCCTGTAGCACTGAGATGATAAAAGCACACCCTGAAGGAATGAATAATTGAAGCCCGGCCCTAAATATTAATAGCATACAAGGGGAAGAGGACACTTTCCTCAACTTTGCACTTACCGAGCTGCCTGCTTGGATTTGAGCAGAGATATTCTCACAAGCGCTCCAAGCTCCTTAAATCCCCTCCTGGAAGACCGTGGCGCTCCGAACTAAAGCTACCTTCGTCTGAAATTCCCCAGCTCATTTTCTATTCAAAACCTCAAGAGGAACGTGGTGGTGTTTATCGGAAGATGCGCTCCAAATGCAAATGGAAACGAAGGACGCCCGCCGAGTCCCCTGCCACCGCAGAGGGGAGAGCGGCAGCTGCGCGGGAGAGAGGATGCACAGAGGGACGGGGCGCAGCGAGCTGGGGCTTGCTTCAGCCCTGGAGACACCCAGCCAGGGCCGCTTGTCACGGTGCTGGGGTGATGGGGAGGATATCAAAAGCTCGCGGTAGACCCTCTCCAGTTGGTTAATGCTCCATTTTGGGAGATGATTACAACATGCTGGCCCCAGACTGGTTTTTCAAGCAGGATCAGTCCAATGCAGCTCTGTGTGTGGCAGTCGCAGGGACCAGGCTCTCTGTTCGCCTGGTTGCCGGCCCATACAAACTGCCCCAGAGACTGCTGCGAGAAAGGTCTCACGGCTGAGCACGCACAGGGGAGAACATCCGCCTTCAGGCTCTGTAGCCAAAAGGCTCCCATGATGCCAGGAGCCAGAGCAAGCCACTAGCAGATACGTGAAAAATTGGTGAAGGATGAGATTGGATTTTTTTCTTCAAATGCCGTCTGAGCATGGAAATTGCTCTGCAGTCAGTGCATCATGGGAGCGGGGCAGCATCGTGTGCCAGGAGCCTGTGCTCCTGGGAGAGCTGGCCATGGGCAGCCCTGAGGAACCAAACTCCCCTGCAGCCTTCAGCAGCCCTCAGGCCAGTAAAATAAAAGAAATTTAAATTTAAAATAAATACAGATTTCTCTCTGTCCATTGATATTACCTAGGCTGCTCTCTGCTGGCTCTGTGTGCTCCCTGTGTGTCTGTGGTCAGGATCACCGTCAGTGCTACGTGCACTAACATGCACCCCTGGATGCAGCCCTGGGCCGGGAGTGCGGAGGCATGGTGTCCCCTCTTCATCAGGCTGATGGTTTGTTAGAGGAGCTCAGACCTCTGTCTTCACATTTTTCTGACCCCAGTTTCTAAACCCTGCTATTGCCTCTCCTACCCTCTGCCTGCAGCTTTTGCCTGAGCAGCCAGCAGAAGGGAGATGATCGCACAGACTGACTTGTCCATCAGCAGGGTTGGTCAGCACGAAACTGCCTCAGACCCTTCCACCTGTGTCCCTGTCCCCCTGGCCAAGCCCACCGCAAAGGGCTGTGGCTGGAAAGCTGTTTCCCATCCGAAGTGCCAGGGACACGTGTCCGCAGAGGCCCCGTTACCCTGCCGTCTTGCTGAGGGCTGAAGCGACCCGGCTGCCCTTCCCCTCCTCCTGCCCAGCCTCCTGAGCTGTTTCCCTCTGCAGCCTTCCCCCCCTCCAAGAGACACTGTGGAGGCGTCCAGGCTGTGTGCTGCTCAGAAGAGAGGAGGTCAATGGCTCCTGTTGTCCTTAAGCCCCGTCTCCACCACACAATGAAGTTTCATCTACCGTTTCTGCTCTGTCTTTTCTTTTTAGTGCATTGTGGCTGAGCTTGTCTTGTCCAAATTCAAGGTACGTTACATGTGACCAAGAACATAACATGACATACCAGCCCTGGGGTTACATTTCTTCCTTTTCTTCCAAAAAGCCGGATTTCAAGGAATGTGATGGTTAAAGCCCAATTGGTTTTGCTAATGAGTCCTCTCACAAGTTCCTCCTGGAGGAAGAAGGGTGCAGCAATTGGATAAGGTCAGCTTGTTCGGGCTGGTCAGAAGAAGGAGGTACAACCACACCTCAGCAGCGCATTTGGGAGGGTAAACAACCAGGGAGAAAGGGCGATTTGAGCAAATGGCTCTAAGATGGCCTCAAGTACCTTCTGGCTGTAAATCAGAAGGTTCCTAGTCATCAGGGTACCAGTGTTCTCTGACTACCTCACCTGATGGGGGACCCCCCATCCCTGCTGCTTACAATGGAGCCAGACGAGCTCCTGAAGGGTGGTGTAACATGGTGATGGGACAGCCAGCAAACAGACAGGATAACTCATCACCTCCCTTCCAAACCCCTGCTGTGAGCCCACACCGGCTGTCCGGGCTGCATGATGTGCCAAACCAACACACCCCACCATCAGTGTGGAGCCACCCTGCAGCTGCCAACCCTCTCCTCTTCATGGAGAAACACAGAGAAACCGTAAAGAAACAAACAGGAGGGGTTTTACGAGGTCAGACAACATTATGGTCCCGTTTCTTTCCCATGCTAATCTTCATCAGACAGACGTCACTCCACTGCCTTGCGGAAGCAAACATGTCTGTGGGCATCCGCCACATCCCAAATTTAGAATGATTTTAACGAGCTGGAAGGAGCAAAATAAACAGCACTTGATCTGCAAGCTCCCCATTCTTGACAGCATCCCCAGAGGTGGTGGAAAGCCAAGGAGATAGCTTCGTGCTTTAATTGGTACATTAAAATTCTTCCAGGCTGCTACACAACTGTTAATAGGCAGCTTAATTAAGCACTAACCCTGTTCATATTTCTGCCCTCCAGAGGCTCTTGTTTCAGGTTTTTTTCTTATTACATCCAAAGCCATGGGGAGTTTTGTCCTAATCATGTAAAACAAGCTGAGGGCAGTGACATCAGGCAACTTATTTAACTCCTGATCTCCAGACACCTCCGCCAGATGCTCAGGCCTGAGGTTTCTTCCCCAAAAAGAAGACAGAGGACTCTGGGAACAAGGTGTGAATTGCTACAAATCAGCAAAAATAAATGGCAATAATCCTTAGCACCAGCAGCCAACTCACCTCCGCTGAGTGCAAAAAGGAGATGGTGTGGGACAACGACAGGTCCTGTCCAGGCATCAGGGGCCCACAAGCAGATGGTTTCTGGACAGTCAGCTGAATGACTGAGGAGCCTCATTCAGCCTCTCATGAGCATCTTCCAAGATGCAGGGGTCCTCCACGCTGTTCTCAGCCACACATCACCCAGAGGAGACCCCTCAGAGCACCGCGTGACAGAGAAGTAGCAAAGGAAAGCTGTCATCTCCTGATCCCCAGGAGAGCTTTAATATTCAGCTGCTCCAACCACCTGGCTCTCACTGTGGCTCTCTGCTGAAGGAACCACAGGAACAAGCATCTGTGTCCCACAACACACCCCAGCCCCTCGTCATTACTGGGCAGTTAATTCACTGGGTGCAGCCTGAACATCAGGCTGGTTTGATGATTTGCTGAGGAGGACCTTAGCAACAATGTTCTCAGAAGTTTTCTTTTTCTTTGTAAGGCTGGGCTATAAATCAAAAACTTGCTCCAACAGCTGTCATGGAAAGTGATGGGTTTAATAGTCACACAAACAATAGTGGGGTTTCCATTACAAGTGAGTTATGAGCCATTTAAGTTAAAAAACAACTGGATTTTACTGCTGCCAGGCACACTTAAGGTAGTACCCTCAGATTGAGGAAGGAGGGGTGACTGTGGAGAAGCCAAGCAGTCACCAGCCTTATGGAAAGAAGGAGCGTTTGTTGCTGGTGATGAATGAATATGAATCCCTCTGCTCAAGGAGAAATGGTCTATTTGCCTCAAAAACCTTGTACACCAACAGGCGCATTGCCAATGCAGACGTCACGATTCGTGATTGAACGGTAACGCCGATGTGGATTTTCCTCACTGAAAAATAAGGACTGTCTCCTGCTGTAACATCTTTATTCCAAGGGAAACAAAGAATTTTGTAGACCCCAAACACAGTAATAGCATAGCTAGAGATTTCTAGCACAAACGCTGACAAACAGCTGGGCTGGGGACAGTGAAGGAAGTGGTCTAGTGACATAAATCAGGGTGGTTATAGAGACCTTGATCATGGTTTGCATTTGCTGAACTCCTGTCCCATGGGTAGAAACAGGATCAGGTGGTGGTGAGGTACAAATACCCGCCAAGCTCCTGGGTTGGATGAAGTGATAGGACCAGGCTGGCTTACCCCAGGAAGCATCCCTGTAAGAGAGGCTGCGTAAGGGGCAGAAATGTGCTTTGCAGCAACGTCTAGAACTGTGAGACACCCACTGTGTTAAAAATACTGTAAAACTGAATGGCTTGAAAAGAAACCATTAAGCATGCTGTTATTGAAAATGCCCCTTCCTTCCCACAACAATGACCAAAATAGCCTCTATGGAAAGAAACATTCTTTTTAATCAAATAAAATCATAATTTTCATTTGAGTAGCATAATTTTATGGTCATTTATGTGGATGGTACTGATACAAAAATAAAACCCAAACTGACAGAAACTTGGTTTCCATTCATGCTTTTCCTTGTACCTCTCTTCCTTAATTTTTTTCCTTCCACTAGGAGGAGAGAAGGGAGAGACCACCCAGGGAAAGCAGGCACTGACAGAATAAATCAAAACCTGGAAGAAGAAGGAAAAACAAAGAAGCTAAGTTTAATTTACCTTGAAAGCTGAAGCTTGGACAGGAAAGGGCATAAAATGTAGTTGTGTTTTAGTGAACAGGGAGAGAAACAAATGCCTTAGAGTTAGGAGTGCATGTCAGCCAGCCACCCTTCCCCCAGGAAATACCCCATCTCCCTCTGCTGAGGTGCCAAAATCCAAAGAAAGGGTAAAGATCACTCAGCTGTCACCAAAACGCAGTGGCACTCCCCGAAACAAAAGCGCACAGGGTCGAGTTGGCATGGAGGGACGAGCTGGGGAGTCAAGGGCAGGAAGTATCTGCTGAGGGTTCCTGAGCTGGTGCCTAGAGAAGAAGACAAGCCCAGATTGCCCCACCCTGGTCTCCATCCCTGTGCACTGCAGGGGAC
Source organism: Burhinus oedicnemus (assembly GCA_008921705.1). Taxonomy (NCBI): domain Eukaryota; kingdom Metazoa; phylum Chordata; class Aves; order Charadriiformes; family Burhinidae; genus Burhinus; species Burhinus oedicnemus. The sequence continues at coordinate 391,939 of VFFE01007601.1, forward strand.
TTTGGGATAGGAAAGGGCCCTGAATTTCTGGGATCTAGGTGGGAATGATCCCAGGTTGGCATCTGACTGTAAAGAAGGAATCAAGGTGGGGAAAAGGTCTAAGCAGGCCATTCAAACCTAGCAAATTGCTTTCAGTGTCATGTCCCCACTCCCCACTGAAATGCCTGAGCCGAACACAGTGGCTTTGGGTCAAGAGCACAAAAGCTTCCTTGGCTGTTATGTTTCACCGTTTGGTAGAAATCCTCCTCTTCTGCCTTCGCCTTCCTGTGGGAAACACTCGCCCTTGAGTTTGAGGAGAGACCTACCCAGGCTGGGTCTTTGCCAGGACACCCAGGACGGTCATTCTTGGGAACACCTGTGGCCAGCAGTGCAGCCCCCCTGCGGGTCTACACCAACCAGCAGAGTTTTCTGCTTGAACGTCCACCATCACCCTGGAGAGCACTTGCCTTCCAGCCCCACGGGTCCCCCACCCAGCCAGGGCAGGCCGTGACGTTTGGCTGACAACTCCCTGATCGTTCAGCCTCACTGCACACACATTGATTTTGCTGGGAAAGTCCCGATTTGTCACAGCACAACCTGTTCAGAGATCCCCCGCTTGACCTTTGATCCCGTGGCACAGTCAGTACCTAGAGAAGCAATGGGCGCCTTTGGAAGAACTGCTTGCCCCGATCTGTTTTAGCTGATAGCACCAACTCACGAGACACAGCCAGCTGGTTGATGTGTGAGCCAGGTTTCCCATAGGCAGAGCTGAGATGAAAGTGAATACTTCCAGGCAGTGGTGGGAAGCCACTTGGATATTTAAATACATATACCTAGCTGCAAAGGCCAGGGTGTGAAAATGACCTTTTAAACCACTTACTGCACTTTTGCTTTATCACCTACTTGGATAAAACAGTAGGAGGCCAGGTTTCTCTTCCCAGTCCCTTTCTGTTTGGCTACGTGACACTGCTTCCGATTTCCAGAACTCCTGAGGGAAATACTAATTTTGTGCTGTTTAACAGAGATTAACATATCCCTCTCAGAATTTCTTGGGGGGTGAAAGGGAAGAAAATTATGTATACAAACATTTCCATTTGCACAGAGCCTTTCTTTAACATACCAGGCATTTGAGCTGCTGTTACCCAATTGCTCTTTTTAGACCTAATACTGAACTTGAGTTTGATCAAAACACTTTCAGTGTCAATGTTAAGAATGACTGCTTCTTTTGGTAAACACATTCTTACCCCATCGTTTAACATTATGGACAACGCTCTGATGGACCTGCACGCAGTGGCTCTCAGAAGCCCGCAGAGCAGAGGACTGCCTCTCCGGGCTGGGAAGCTCTCCTGCCTGTGTTTAACTTGCAGCAGCTCGCTCAACCACTAGATGTCTTTGTGCACTGCCTGGCAATCCAGAGCACAGTTCCTGGTGGCCAAGGCCAGGCTGATTTTGAAACAAAGTTGCAGGAAGGCCTTCTTTTGTCCATTGTATGCAATTATTATTTTTTTTTAACTTAATAATTGCCTTGTCTCCAGGAAGAGCTGTAATTCCATGACACTGCCCACATATCCTGCACTGCCAAGCATTATACAAGTACTCAGTAAGTCATAACAATGGACAGAAGTACTGCCCTGGGTGCTCTGCACATACAAACCTCTGGTGAGTGTCACCACATCCCTTCCACAATCTGTCACAAAGCGCAGGGCTTTGTCAGAGGCTCCTGTCAGGCCTCTCCATACCATCTGCCCAGCGCCTAGCACAGGGCAGCCCTATATATATTTCTTCACTGTCTGAACTGGATGCACACACAAAGCTGGAATTATCTGGTTCTTGCCCTTCTTCAAGTTGTCAAACCCAACACGCCACTGACTGCAAGAGAAGGCAGACCAAGCAAACAGCGGGTTGGAAACTTTTATTCAGTAATCAGTCCTGCTGTGTGGGTAGCATCTTAGCAACTGGAACCCAAGTATGCAAAAATACTGAGTTTTCACAGTGAAAAACCAAACAGTATAAAATATTCCAGTATTGCCTCTTAGAACAATTATTTCAGTAAGACCCCTGTTTCAAAGGCAACATGCTTATTTATTTTGTTTGCTTTCTATTCTCAACCCCTCCCCTCCCCCCAAAAAACTGTTCAGACAGTAACCCTCCTTACCCCCACATTACCCACACATGTTGGGGGGAGAGAAACACTACATGAAATCCCCTCCTGATTTCCACAGGTTTATTGAAGAACGTTCTCCCAGTAGTGTCAAGGGCCAAGAAGACGTAGATTACTGTGACACCAAGCGGTCCTGATGTTCTACACACCAAAGACACTGTGGTGCTACTGAACTCTGATGAGAGGCTCTGTCTCCCGGATGAGCCACCGAAGAGCTTCGTGCCGGCCTTGCCTCTCCAGTTCTGCTCCAATTACTTCCCTGCACTTCTGATGGTAGTCATTCACCCAGTTACACTAGAGAAAAGGAGGGGTATGACATTCAGCATAAACACAGAAGAGTTGGTGCCTTTACAGGTTGCATACAGCCAAAGACATTTGTAGGCCCTTGTGCTCTGGGATTGAGCTGTTAGGCCAGAATGGGATCCTGTCCCAAAGAGACAGACCTCGAATATATGGAAGTGACTCGTAAATTTGATGAGGGTAGGAACTGAAGCAATGACTCCCGGGTTTTCAGAGGAGCCAAGGTTCAGTTCAGCTGACAAGTATTTAAAGTCTCTGCAAATCACTGCCTCCGGCAAATTAGAATAGCTATCTTGGCACAGTCTAGCAAACAGCTTTTCAAATTTGTAACTGAACAATGCAGTCCTGGGACACAAGTTGCCCTATTGATCTGAACAGGTAACCTTACTGCCGATCTTGCTACTCTTCACAGTCCTCTTCAGAAAAAGGAAATGCAAACAGGATTATCATTCAGAAAACGAGGATGGATTGAGGCAAAATAAAGAGTATGGTAGAACAACAGGAAGAAACATACTACAGTGAAGGTAGTGGGAGATGTAAACAGAAAGTTTAGAGTATGAAGCTATTCAGGAAATAAATGCTGCTGAGCAGGTGTCATTGATGTCTGCTCAGAGTCTGTATGTACTGCAGAATGTGGTGTGGCTGAATGGGACTGGTCACAAATAGATACAGACAACAACACGGGACAGTCATTAGTATAAGTTTCTGGGGAGACAGCATGATAGTCTGACAGAAGCAAATTAAGGCAGGAGTAGGAAAGAGAAGAGATGATAGTGGCAAATATCGTATCAAGGGAACTACCAAAACAACATCATCAGAGGGGTCCTTGCTGCCTTCATCATAGAATAATTTAGATTGGAGGGACCTCTGGAGGGTTCATCTAGTCCACCCTCCCACTCAAAGCTGGATCAAGTTTAAAATTAAGACAGGTTGCTCAGGATTGCTCTCTGGACCTATGAAATGGAACAGAGGCTAGTGGTTCTTGTAAACAGAACAGAACAAGCTGGTTCTAGTATGAAGAAGGCAATACAAACTACTGCTTCACTTACCTCTTTTTGTGTCAGCAAATTAACATCAATCATTTTCGTCTGGATTGGAACCAGGGTTAAGGGTTCAAAAGTCAGGCTCCCTCTGTTTTTGAAATTGTACTGCAGCAGAAAGACAAACAGGGTTGTAAATTTTTAGAAACAGCTCTAGCCAGATCACACTTACTCCTTGGTTCATGTCATCACTACAGAACAACCCACGTAACATTCAGATGAGAGGGTAGCAACTTACAGTAACATTTTTCTTACAGCTCAAGCAAAGAATCTCAATATAAACCTGAGTTATTTCTTTCAATGGTCACTTTTTAAAGGCCGTGTCCCAGGTCACAATTGTACGTGACTAAGCTTGATGACTATATGGTCATTTTCAGTTTAGTATTTCTAAAAGCATAACCCAGCCAAACTGGCAATTATAAAGTCAAAATCCATCTGTAGTTTTGTTTCTACTGCCACTGAGGACTCTCCATCAGAGAAGAAAATCCCAACTTGAGATCTACAGCAATGACTCCAAGGGGCTGAATAAAGATGCTTCTGGTCTTTGACATCCAGAGAGAAAACATTTTAAAACAACTCTCACACACACATTTCAACCTATGGAAACTCTGCAGAAGCAGAACTGTCTTGTGTGTTGCCAATAGCAAGGGAGACTTAGAATCAGTTTTCACCACAGAGGAGTTTTCGAGACCCCGAGTCTTGAGTAGGATTCAACTGTACGCAGCATGGTCCCACCTCAAGTTCCAGTACTTTGACTTTTACAACCAGTGAGTCATATAGAAAGGTGCATCTTGAGCAGGTCATTCACCTTGGTTTCGGCAGGAATCACAAGGACGACATTTTCTATTCGGATCCCAAAGGACCCGTCTTCATAATACCCAGGCTCTGCAGAAACAGACAGTAATCAACTAAGCCACAAACACTTATTCCCTATGGCCAAACTTTCCCTGAATGGCTTTAGTCCACTGAAGTCACTAAGCAATCTTGACATCAGGCATCCACAGAGGCAAACAAATTTCTGACTCTACTTAATCTGCACAGAAGCCCCAAGCAAGGTGACAGCAAAAGTTCTCAAAGAGAGGAGAAACAAGACAGACAGCCCTCGAGCTCAGAGTCTCCTTCCAAGTCAAGACAGAGCACAGAGTACATGTGTTCCAAATACCAGAAACTCTGAAAATATTAATGTCTTTATAAAAGGCAGGTGGGTAACCCCTTCCCCAAAACACTTATTTTAGAGAGTGCTCTGCTGACTCCCTGTGAGAACTTTGCAGCCTTGAAGGAATATAAGTCTCTCAGCAAACCCCAGCAGGCTGTTAATTTACTACTGGAGAATAAGGCATGTAAAGATTTAACAGCTGCCTCAAATAGTCCATAGCAAAGAGAGGATTAGCTCCTGAAAGCCTGGTGTCCACCTTGTACTGTAGCCAGCTCTTCAACTGCAGAGTAGGAGGCAGCATGCCAGAGCTGGGCTGGTCAGCAGTACAGCTCTGCTGAGCTTTCCACTGTAGAGAGCAGGAAGCAGGTCTGCAGCACTCAAGTGCAAAGGTGCTTTATGGAAGTTGAAAGAGCTAAAATCAGAGGGTCCTTACCTAGGGAGCTTAAAATAACAATTAAAATAACAAACCGAGGAGGCAAGACCGGAGCTTATGATCCCACCTTTCTTTTACGTCATTGTCAGACTTATTCCCTCTGCATCTTAAAGAGCTTGGTCCCTCCCCAAGTAACCAGAGAGAATCACCAATGCTAAATACCATCAGAAACGATCATGCCAGCCTCCAAGGGCTCGTCTGCAAAAGTTTTGTAGCTAATGCCACAAGGACCTTCATGTACGTTTAGGAAAGAGCCAACTCCATGTCCTGTCCCATGCAGGTAATCCAAACCACAGTCCCACAAGGCAGAGCGGGCAAAGGAATCTAGAAGGTGACCTGTAGACCAAGGGGAAGAGACAGAAATGGAGAGAGAATTTGGTAAGTCAGGCTCCCTCAGAGACACTGATAATCACACCGAAGACTCAAACTTGGAAAACATGCAAAAAACCCCAAACAAACAAACAAAAAAACCCACCAGCACCCCCTCAAAAAAACCACCAACAGCCAAAGCCATTGGATTGTTAGAAATCACAGGGCAGATTTGGCAAGTCTGACATTCAAGCCCTTTCTCAACTAAAGAGCTCCCCTCTCTCTCCTGTTATACAGCTCTTCAGAAGATGGTCTGTAACAGGAACATTGCACTGCTGCTTGCTCCACTGGGGTTTTCAGGAAAGAATCTAGTGGTTAAATCTCCCACAGAGAATTCAGTGCTTGCCAATTGTATTTGGTGAACTCATCAGCCAGACTTCTTGCCTGGACAGACAGTCATTTCAGATTGTTTCAACCAGAATGCAGAGAATTTCTGTTGCCTGCATGTGAACACCGAGCCTGTATGTCCAACTTCAGACGCCCTCCAATTTCAGTTGGGATTTCTCATACCACTACGCAGCTGCTTCTTTCTCACCTACCCAAGAATGAAAACTGGAGAATACCCTAAAAAGAGGCATCTTTGTGTGAGGTGTCTGATCAGGGAGAAAATAGTTCTGCAACAAATTCACCAGGGGTGAATGTATGTCATAGCTTCTCCTGCACAAAATCAAAACAGCTCCTTTTTGTGTCATTTTCCCATGCTGTTCACTGATAAAAGAGATTCCACATTAACTAGAAGAGAATTAGCCAGCCTTTTTGAAGCTGGAAAGTGACCTCTCACTTTGATAGGGCCATGAGTAAAGCACAGAGACAACCTCCACGCACAGAAAGTCCACAGATGTGTTAAGAGTGCCACTGACTGATGGAAGTCACTATCACCGTAGAACCAGAGCACTCTGAACACCCTTCAGACTTCCCCCCTCAGAATTTTCAGCACTAGTTGATGCCTAGAGAGAAGGCATCAGTAATCAAGAATCCCAAATGTTGTGATGGAAACAGACACAGACAGTTACATCAACAACGCATCTGGACCTGTCAACCACAATGTTGCTCTCAGACCACTTAATAGTTCTTCAGAGGCCACTGCTGTGGTAAAAACACTCCAACTCACCAACCTACCTTTGGTTCCATTTGGGAAAATGGCTGCACTCACAGCTATATGTCCCTTCAAGACATAGGTGAAGCATTCCTGTCAAAGAAATGTGTGCCATAAGTAAACAGGGAGAGGTAAAACTTTGTCTTCCCCAGGAATGGAAAGAACAACTGCATCTTGTAGCAAATTGCGAAGGATCTGGAATGACTTGCTCATGCTCTCCTATGGCTGGCAATGTCAAAGTAAACCATGAGCAGAAAGAGTTTAAATTACTCTGAAGATCTTTCTCCACTAATTATGGAGAGTGTGTCACAAACTCAGACTGCAAGTTTAGCAGCAGGGTTCACCTGACGTACATGACTGATTTTTTTTGTGGCTGTAGTTTTACTTCCTGAGCATACCCTACAGCATATTTTCATCACCCAGTGAACTATAATGATAAAATTAGTTTTAATTAAAGAAGCAATTTAAAATAAACAAAATTACATTGCTGAATTTCCAACACGGACCTTCTCAGATAAGACTGAGACTGGTTTTTGATATGGTACACTAGACACAAACCACTATTGCAGCCTTGCATTAGACACTAAGCTTTGCACTAAATTAAATCCCCCTGACTCCCGTGTTGGACAAGCCAGTAATGTTTATCCTCAGCCCGCTGATTTTATTATTTCTTAGAGAAGATATGTCAGTTTGCAGATGAGAGTTGTGCATTTTAAGATAGAAAGGTGTCATTTTCTAAATCACTTAGTTTATATTTTGGAAATCTGAAGTCTGACAGCCTCCTTTTCAGTCTTTATCAAAATGCTGTCACATAGTATTAAATAAATGATACTTGATAGAGCACTTTAACTATATAGCAATAGGCATATTATTAATTTGTTTAAGTACCTCTAATAATAAGGGACAGATCACAAATCACACTGAGATGCCAACTTACCTTTTCATAGGCTGACGGTGTGCCAAAATGCATTGTCCTGGTCACATCTGTGGTACCGTCTCTTCCAGAGGTAAACAAAGATGCAGAAAGCAAAGCAATGAGGGGGAAAAAAAGATCAAAGTGAGAATGCACAGAAAACCCAGTCACACTGCAGCAAACCAACCAAACTCATAATTGGGTAAAGTCACCTGCTCTGTGCTACACAAGACTGATGATGCAACAGTTCCTAATCTCAAAATATACTGAATACACATGTCCCAGATGTAGCAATAATGATTTACAATTCAAAATGTTATCTTTTATTCATAAGCATCCCAAAGCTCCTTGCAAATTAGAACCTAAACTGCTCATATAAATGATGCTAATTTGAGGTTTAGCAACTGGTACCTGCCCATCGAGAACAGAACAGAGAAGGCCAAATTTAGACTATTTGTATGGAAGATGATTCATTAGCAGCTGAAAAATATATACTTATACACAAATGACAGCTACCAGCTCAGGAAAGGGAAGTGTATGGGGGTATAGTGCCCCTTTCACACTCAGGATGTCTTGTGCTAAGATTTCTAGAAGTTATTTGCACTTGGATAGGGGTCAGCCTGAGACATCAGAAACTGGCTCTAAGTTCCTTCTACAAATATCATTTTGAGCCTGCTGTCACAAACACAGAGGCTCTTGAAATAATGAGTTCCCTTTGAAACACTCACTCCTGTGCCTACGCTTTTCCCCAGCACACACAGGCCATGGTCACAAAGAACTCATGGTTTAACTTCTCAGCAGGGACAAGCAGAGCATCCCTGTCACAATACCATTGATGTCCAGCTTACATTGTATTCAAAGAGCTGCTTTTCATAGTGGCACTAAGGAAATCGTTAATTAGGCCATCAGAGGGGAGGAAAAATGATCTCCTTGTAAAAATCTTATCAAAGAATGTCTGTATGGTTCCTTTTCAAAGCTCTTCCTGAATGACACAACAAAAAGGCATAGCTCCAAAGACAAAGCTCATCTCAAAGGTGCAGCCAGGTCTGTCCTGCATCTTTCTGAACAAGCCACTTCTCATCTATTTACACTGGTTAAAAACATCACTTCTTTCATTTTCCAAGGAGTCAGAGTTCCACAGTAAACAGCTGCAGAGACTGAGGGCACTGAATGGCACTGTCAAAAATGCACTGAGTGAGTCAACAGACATGACGCCTTCCCAAAAACACACCTGAGACCTAAGTGGCCACTGAGAAACCCTGTCTCTGAATCTCTGTCTGGAAAAGCAAAGAACACCACAGGGCAGTGCTGTCCTGCTCCTTTGCCCTACCTTGTTCTGACCTCGGCATCAATCAAATCTGCTCACATCCTGGCAGGGTAGGTGCCTCACTCGGCTGTGCAGGCAGCTGTGTAGGCAGCCCAAGGCTAAACATGAGGAGAAAGTTCTTTACTTTGAGGGTGGCAGAGCACTGCCACAGGCTGCCCAGAGAGGTGGCGGAGTCTCCGACTCTGGAGACATTCAAAACCCGCCTGGACGCTGTCATGTGCAACCTGCTCTAGGTGACCCTGCTCTGGCACGGGGCTTGGACTAGATGATCTCCAGAGGTCCCTTCCAACCCCTGTGATTCTGTGAAACCAGGGCAGTCAGGCCTGTTCCCTGCAGCTCTAACACCAATGTGCCAGGCGAGCAGAGCTGCGGCAGACAGAAACACACACCACCAGCTAAAGCACAGCTACCATCACACAGGTAATGGGACTCTGATGGGAACTGCGCTTTTAGATCTTCTCCCCTACCCCAGACAAGGCTTGGCAGCAGCCCTAGTGTGCTGTCCTGAGCCTAGTTCAGGGCCTCCTGTCACAAGTCAGTCACCCATTGACTGATGCACTTGGCTATATTCAGAATTCCACAAACTGCCTCCAGAGGGGATACAACACACAGGCTCTCTGTGAAATGGCACTGCGGTCAAAACTCCACATTGCTATGCTTGCCACAGCAACTGTGAGCTGACCCTGCAGGTGGTTACTGGGAGCAGAAAACACAGCAGTTCAGCACCATTCATCTCACTCACTTGTACTGTGCTCCTGAGTCCAGGAGGTAGATCTCGTTCACAGACAGCGTTCTGTTGGTCTCAGGAACTGGCCTGTTCAGTTAAACACAAGGTTTTTTGTTCCACAGTTTTAAGGTCTCCAGCCCACGTCTGCAGTCCAGAAATCATATTAAGTGCAAGCTTGGATGTGTCGGCTCTGATTTCTTGTGGCAGTGATGGAAATCCCACACATGCTGAGCCAGGGATCGTACTGAGGAATGTATTTGTCTACAGTAAATAGCACTACAGTACAGAGAATAGCTTTGTGGCTTCCAGCAAAACCCTCAACACCTGTTCCTGGACAGATTTCAGAACAGTTTGCACTTCATACTCGTCCTTCCCAGGCTTCTACCCCACAAAATAGCCCTTTTCTGCCCCTGAGCAGATCACCATCATGATACATACATGCTGCCAGAAGGGAGACATCTTTATTTAGTAAGCGTGGAAGCTCTAGCGGAATAAAACAAGGTGACAATCAACAGTGACTACATCTCCCTGGAGTACTCTGTTGTGACTCCACAAAGAAGCTAGACAGCTAGGTTTGCTGAAGGATGAAAGGAGAAGCTGTGGTTCTCTTACTTGTAGTGAATGATGGCTCCATTTGGACCTGTACTTGATATGGTAGCAAAACTCAATTCAACAAAGTCTTTCTGTTGGCTGAAAGAAAAGATCATGATCACTACAGCACAAGCAAGAGGAGCACACCAGGCACCTGGGGCACCTGGAGTGCTCCATCCTCAATTTCACATCACCTCAGCCTTCCCCTTAGCCTTGAAAGCCATCTGGGCAAGCACACTCAGACAGGAGAATTGTACAGATCAAAGCCCTATCCTCCCAGCCATGTGGAAACCTGCTTTCCATCTCTATCCTTTCCTTACAAGCAGAAAATTCACCTCCCAGACCACCCAGGGAAGAGATGTCCTGAACAACTTCTTTGTTACTTATTTACTCAAAGGCATTTTTAGAGGTTCTGTTGATGTACACTTGGGAGTATCTCTCAATACAAACAGTGCTCATTCTCCATCAGAAGAGGAGGAAATCTAACTCTTACATCAACTCCTCTGTTGTAAGAAAGCAACTGTCTTGTATTTAAGTGTCCTAACCTGTGGTATTCCTCATCGCTATCTCAAAAGGAAAGCGGATAGGATCCAGTGGGTTGGGACTTGTATCTCCCAAGAGACCCAATTCTTCCCCAACTCTTTCAAGTGTTCAAAGAAATCCTGTAGCAATGGTTTGTCCTCAGGCAAAATATATCTGCAAGTGATCTGGATTTCTAAAGAATAAAATAAAAACAAAGGATAAAAACACCACCCAGAAAACATCCTCATAGGGGATTTACTTTTTACCTGCGAAACTCCTCTGCTTTGTCCGCAGCAATTATTTCTGTTACTGTTCCCTTTGGAACCTAGTGGACAAAGATGAAGGTTGAATTAGTACACCAACAGCAAAGAATGTGCTATATGCTTAAGCACTGGGCCTTGTCCGTGCACTATGAAACCCAATCTTGAAGTGGCCTCTTTCCAGGTTTTCTGTCCTCATTCCTCAGTGGTGACAAACATAACCTAGCAATATTGGTCATGGCATGTCAGAACCAGGAAGCAGAGATGGTCACAGCAGGATTGTGCAGTTAGTGCAGTATTGACTTTACAGAAGTTAACATCTCACAAGACAACACCTCTTCACAGACAGGTTACACTAAGCTTAAACAGTTCCTTCCAACAGCCTATGGTATTAGCAGAATTTTTATGCTTTTAAATCAGAAATGGAAGCAGTTGCAGGAAAAACAAAGGATGTCAAATTTTACTTTTGGCATTAAATAAATTAAAACCTGTGACACAACTTTCCCAGGACCGGACAACAGGCAAAGGGGAGCAAGAGCTAGGTCTCATAACTCCTGAGGCAGACTTCTTGCAGTACTCAGACATGTAAAAAGGCACCTTTTGGAAGTCATCAAGCCATCCTCATAGGTAAAGTATGTGCAAAGACATGCAGTAACAGAGACGGAGCCGAGCTTAGTAAGTTGTTGTGTAACACCTGGCACTCTGCACCTTGACTCTGTACCTCTAACCCAGAGTAAATGTGAGTAATTTTTATTTATCACATTTACCCTGCACATGGGCATGACTGCACCTCTCCATTCATAAACACAAAATCTGTCCATACTGCCAGATAACACCGATTATCACAAGAATAATTCCAAAGTATTGTACCAAACTGGATATTATTTCATGATTTACACTACCACACCAGCAAAAGACAGTATTAACACTATATTAAGCCTGTTCAGGTAATTTCTCACCTGCTCTGGCTTTGGTCTGTGTAAAATGAATAGGAGTTCATTTTCAAAAAAATTAATTCAGCCTTGGATGGAAGCATGACTGAAATCCCCACCCCCCAAAAACAGATAAAACTCCAACTGTTTCCCCACTTTTACCTAAGGCACTATAAAGACTATCAAAAAGTTTATGCTAATGAAGAATTCTACATAGCAATAAAATCTCCAAGTTAAAAAAAATTAATACACTACCTCTTTCTCCAGCCAGTTAAAGAGCTCACACAGGGCAACAGCATCTTTAATCTATGTTAAAATAGGCACAAGAAAAGGGAATTGAGAAGAAAAAAGATTTACCAAGCCTCAGTATAAACAGTTTTTGATGCAAAAGAATTGGACCTGTAAGTTTCAAACTAAGAGAGGATTTAAGAGTTCTTTCCAGGTTCTGCATCCTGTAATTAATACAAGCACTGGAAAAGTATCTGGACAATGAAATAAATGCTAATAAAGGTTTACTGCTGGGAAGTATCTTACTGTGAAGAATTACCAAGAACTCAGCAAACGCTGGCTTTACCCCACACATGCCCTTCAAGTCTCTTTTGCTTCAGCCCACAAGATCTTGCATTTCAGATCATGGAAGGTAACCACACGACACATCTGGCGATGAGACAGGGGAATGTGCCCTTCACACACACGGGCACCACACAGTCTCTGTCACACAGCTTCTGGCTTCTCTCTTGCCTGATGACCCCCATTTTTCTTTCTACATGCTTGCAGTATGCAGGGGCAAGAAGCAGGAGACAAGTGTACAAGAGCAAGGCACAATTTTGTCCTCAGGTGGCAGGTGACAAAGTGTCTCGCTCAGTACAAGTATTTTTACTTCCCCCTAACTAACAGGGAAAAAAAACCATTGAAATAGAAAGTAGCAGTTCCCAAGAAACTAGCAGAAAATATGGGACAGAATTGCCAGCCCTGCTTTAACTGGCACATTTCTCCTGTTGTGAAAACTGCTGCTTGAAAATTAACAGGAAATAAACAAGAGAAAACTTCAGCCCCACCATGAACCTGTTTCACAGACAGCTTCTTTGCTTGACAATATGAAGCTTCCTGGGAAATCAGGAAATCACTCATCTCCAGAGTGTCACGATGATGACACAAAAACAGAGTGCTTTGAGGACACTGGCTGCTTCTGAACATCTTGGCCTGTGTTTTGCACCATGTGTCAAAGAATTTCTCTGTGTTCTTTAGACTGTGTTTATTCAAGTGATAACAATTTGAAGACTCCACTGCGAAAGACAACAGAACTAGCAAAGGCGAGAGAACATCTCTTTGAGGGCCCATACTCTAAACAACACTTCTTAAGTCTGCACAGTCATCCAACAGAGAAAGGCTGATTCCTCACACCAATGCAAGTGTTGTTCTTCACTCCAAGGGAATGCTAAACAAGCAAAAAAACTGCTTCAACAGCAGTAGATGTCTGACACAAGACCATTTCTATCCTGCCATCCAAATTCTTATTTGCTTTTTAATCCAAAACACTAAAACTGAAAGAAAAATGTAATTTCTTTCCCTAAACATAAAGCAAACCTTTTGCCATGTGCAAGGAGGCTCTCAAGGCTTCACTTACATGAGCTCTTCTCATGCCTTCTGTTTCCGATGCGTTCTTCACAGCTTTTGCAATGCAGATGGGGGTATATGGGGTGAGGTATCGGTAAGCCTGCAGCAGAAGGACAGGGATTACTTGTGGATTACTCAACACTACATAATCCCACAGGTTTAATAACTCAGCCTGGCCACAATTTGTACTTTGGCAGTCTCTCTCAACCTTCAGTGCTATGAGATGCTGGTTGCCAGTAGTCAGTTAAGTACACTGGGGAATAAAGAGGAGAAACAGTCCCTGACTGAAGGAAGAACAGCCACAGGGAAATCCAAGGAACTAGAGGGTCAACAGCTTGTCATGAAGCAGAGTGAAGATCTGGATATCCTAAATACCATATATATCAATGTCTGTCACATATATCAATTCCTGTTATTGATGTATACTAAAGGCCCAGAGACAGTCAATAAGAAACACCAATCCCAGGAACTTAGGCTGTGCAAACAGACCAAAAAAATCACCTTGACTTGTTATCTTACTGTTACCTTCAGGTAGCAGGGAGCAAAGGGTACCCTGCTCAGGTACTGAGCATTGGAGTTGAACCTGGAGGTTCCCCCAAGGCTCTGGCTTCTCCAGCACTGAGCATCACCACTTCTAAGGATCAGCAGCTCTGACAAGCACATCAAGGGCCCAAGAAACATTAAAGGCCTTTGCAAACCTGAGCTTTATGTGCGGTCCACTGCTGAAAGGAGCTTACATCAATGATTTGAGACAAAGCTTTCCTGTGGCTGGACAGGGTGGCCCTGCATTAAGAACTAGTAACTGATCCCTTACCACCATGTACTTTCCCAAACATCAGTTGTCCTTAAATTAGCAGGAATGCTTGGCTGGTTCTGAGCACATCTTCAGAAATTCACCAACTGAAGTGACTTGCCCAAGCCTCATCACACTTGGCATCAGAAGAAGGAACAAAAATGAAGTCTTTAGCCTCACAGTTCTCTGCTCTACCCGTTATATACCAGGGATGAGCACCTACATAAGCACAGTCCAAGCAACATGTTGTTTTCCTATTCTCAATGCACCAGCACACAAATAAACACAACTCAAATTCATTGGAAAGGCCTGGTAGACCCTCAGCAAAGACCACTTTCACACAAATCCTACAGGCTTACAGTCTCCAAATTCTTAAAAATAGCAAGACAATTACATTACATTATGCAGAAACTAAAGTACTGAAGAAGTCACAAGAAAGTCAGGAAAGTCCTTTTATCAGAGTCAGGACAAAACTTCTCAACAGTCAGATTCTTAGATTGGCGTGCCTTTTACACATACTGGTAGGTTCTATTAAACTCCTGTGAAAAGTATGTTTACATGCAACTGTAGGCAAATCTATAAAGGGTTTGCAGATCTGTGTTTAATAATGGACTGGATTTTTGCCAATGTCAATATTTGGCTTTGATGGAGACAGGTAGTAGATGGACTTCCAGCACTGTGGTTCTTCAAAGCACTCCAGGTCAGTTGCTCAGCTGGCGTAAAGTGGTGTAGAGCTAGAGAAAAATACCCAGAATGAGGAACTGGGAAACCTTTGGCTCTTTCAGTGGTTTTTTAATCAAGACATTTCAGTCCTTCCTCTCCTGCTTTCTATCAAACAGAGCTCCTTAAGGCAGGGACTCTCACATTGCGTACAGAGGGGATGTAGCACTATAATGACTCAGTATCAGTCAAAACTTCCAGTGCTAACGGGGTAAATAATGTCACTACAACTCATTACATTCCTTAGCCTAGGCCAGACCTGCTGTACTTCTCTATAGGGATGCTCTGCATAAATCATCTACAGTAACTTACCCAAACTGGGGTTAGTTCATTGACTCCAACTACAGCAAGGGGTATTCTACTTTGAAGTCAAAAGAGCAATAACAATTTATCCTGAATTCTCCATATACTCTACGCTTTCTGCTACCCTGAATGAAAGAGAGTGGGGAAAAATCTCAGTATTCCATATTAAAAGGCAATTTGCACCTAGAAATGGATTGATGGTGTCAGAAGATTTAACCCTGGGCAGGGGCAAAAAGCTGTCTATCTTGCGCATGTATACATCACATTGTTTTTTAAACTGCACATTCCCTCAAGTCAGTACAAAAGCACAGAGAGCCACATCCCATCTTAAACGGATACATTGAAAGCAACAAAACTTTCCAGACCTGTTTGGTCTTACCATCTGTCCTAATGCACCAAGTGCAGTGAAGCTATTAAGGTACATAAGTGAATGTTATTGGAAAAAAATAATGCATGGTTCCTGCTATTTTGGCCATGAGAGCTGGAGAGCTTAGGCAGAGATTTGTGCTGGTATCAAACTGTGGCAGCCTGGGGATACAGAAACAGACCCTGCTCTTGGGATTTTGTCTTTTGGAAGACACAAAGCTGAGACCACTCTTAAAATTCCTGTATACAGAAAAAGCCTTCAGGCCCCATGAGTTAGCTCTGTTGCCATGGATAGGGCTGTATCATATGCATGCCTACAGCACAACCATGCAGTACATGAAACAGGCAGGAGGTATCTCTCTGCCTGGTGGAGGCAGAAACCTGGTGGTAGGTGAATTCAGACTTGCAGCCAAACACTTTTTACAATTTAGTTCTTCCTTCAGCGACCCCTTCATCTGAGCCCTGTGATTCTCAGGTGGGAAGCCTGGACTGTTTAGTAACGCAACACAAGCGCAGATTCTGTTCACCAGGTCTGGTCTTCCAAGGCAACATCTGGAAAATACCCACTGGTTCCTGATTTCCAGCCATATTTACTCACACTATCTGTTAGGTACTAGATATCTCTGTAAACTGGATGGCGCTCCAGAGAATGTGTAGCAAACAAGAGATGTACACAAGATGCATGGAAAACAGCTTATTTGTCCATAGTTGCTGCTGTGTCCTTCCCCAAGTATCTCCTTTCACGACTACTGGAATATTAGGTGGACTGCGGGACTCCAAGACAGCCAAGTTCAAGTACAAGGGTAAGATATAGCAAGTACAGCTGTACAGAAGTTATTCTGATGCTACAGCTGTCCCTCAGCAGATGCACTCACTGCATGGACAACCAGTGCCTGCAGGTTATCCATGTCCTCACGAGGTCCCTGCTGCAACAACTCTGTCACCCTGTCCCTCCTGTCTTCGATACAAGACATCACATATTGCCCGATATCCTCAAGCCACTGAAATAAATAAGGGGAACCATCTTTATACACTCAGATCAAGCCCAATGCCTCATCCTAAAAGTCCTGTCCAACTTTCCTGCTTCAGTTTCTGCAAGTTTCCAGCTCTTACTGCTGGTCCACATAAGGCTGATGTTCCAGCCATGGGCACAGTGACCCAAGATCACCCTGCTCCCTCTCTCCCTCCCCTCTCTCACTGCACTTGTCTTATCTTAAGCTGACAATTCTTTGGCTAAATCGGCTTAGCGAGTTGGAAGGGCAGCTCCAGCAAGAGCATCCCCAGGATTAACAACCCCTTGATACCTCAGCATGGCTGGATCCCTTCCGTACAACCTCCAGCCTGCATCATGCTTTGCAGAGGGGAAGCTGAGGCCAGCCACCCACATTAACACCGTTCCTGACAATGCTGAGTAGAGGGGAGAAAAGTATTTTCCCTTGGAAGGGCCACTAACCTTGGGAATAGCCTCAGTCAGAGCATAGCTGGCTTTGTCACTGAGCCACACTTTCTCCTTGGGTGAGAGGCCTGCAGCAACAGCCTGCAGCTCTGACAGGATAGATCCATAGGGCATCACTTGGATTTTAAACTCAGGTTCCAGGGTGGAGTCAAGCTGTAAGTGCTCCCTCACAGCTGGGTCCATCATCCGGTCACCGTCAATGAAGAGCCTTAGAAACAAATCAAACAGAGCAGATGGGTGGGACCACACCTGACAGTGGTTTAAGTAAAGGAGGGAAGAAGAAACCATTCTGGTGACATTTCAGGGAGAAAGGAATTTGTTAATTATGTCCTATACTTTGTCCTATATTGTTTTAACCGCTGGCCTTCACACAGCTTAAATCCTGCTTTGAAATTAAGATGTCCCACCCTGCTGATAGGAAAGGAGCTGATAGTGTTTTTGTTTGTATGACATATTCAAAATGGCTGCATCCCATCACTGCGCATCGAGCAGGAGAGAGTAACAGAGACAAATAATGGTTATTTATTTTTTTTTTAAGAGCAACATCTGGAAATAGAAAAGCTACTGTTGTTCTAAGTACCACATTGTTCTTGCTTTCACTGAATTGGAAAGTTCAGCTCAACCTTCACATACAACCTGTACTCACCCAGCCAGGTTTTACCTCAGATGCATCTAGCTAGCAGCTTGGAGATGCCTCTAAAAGATTCGTGCTTGCTGAGGCTCACTGTACGGGGCAGTCGCAGGAAAGAAGCCTTCTGTCATAAACCAGCCCTGAAACTTTTCTACACAGTCCCTGCACTTTTGAAGTGACTCATCAATGACATTAGAGAAAAGTTTTCCAATGCTGAGGCCAGTGCTGGCTCTTACCCACATTTCACCCAGGGCTCCAAGGGCCCTCCACATTATCTCAGGGTGACAGACAGAGGGGTCAGCCATCCTGCCCAAGGTCACCCAGCAAGTCAGCCAAGGTGCTGAGGAGTGCTGCCTCCCTAGGTCTGATCAAGGCAGGAGAGTAATTAACATTGAAGACAAAAGTGCTCAGAAGGGACGTTAAAGTGTCCATGTGTAGGTGTTTTAAAAAAACAAATGCTTTGCTAGAACAGGTCTCCCACAGAAAAATGCATCTTGGAGGACAGAAGAGGGGAATACAAGCACCTGATTGTGTTCATTCCTATGACGGCGTATGCAAAAAACACAGGATTGTACTCAACATCAGAGCCTCGGAGGTTGAAAAGCCCTGGAAAATAAGAACGCCAAGAATCACAGTCCTGGTTCACCTTTTGCAACATTAGAGAAAGCCAAAAATAATCTCAGCAAAATACAGTCAAGCAATGAGTCGTCATGGGTGCAGGCTGTGGGTCCAGCTCCCACCCAGCTGTCCCACGGCCTGCTCCTTTTCTGGCAATCCTAAGTTTTTGCCAGGAGATGGCACCAGAACTGCAGTTTAAACACTCCTATCGGGCAAGGAAATTGGGGTTTAACTTCTGAAGGACAGCTGGCTTGCAATAAAGCAGGTACAGGCAACAAAGATAAGGACACACATAACAAAAAAAAGTAGTGTTTGCTCTTTCTGGTCTGTGCAATGCAATAAAAGCTCACTTCTCAACAGCCACGAGACTTCAAAGTTACAAGTTATCATTTCATTCCAATGCTTCTTTTGATACTTAACGGAAGAGGGAGACACAACAGGCAAGACTAAAATACTCCAAAAAGGCCTCTCATTTGGGTGCCTCCAACATCTCAGATTCAGACTCCATAGTCTTAGTTTTTTTTAACGAAGATTTTATCTCTCACAACCCCAGGCAAAATCAAGAGGGGAACTAGATGTTCAGTATCTCCAAACTCCTGATTTTAGGATCAAATAAAAACCCCAGGGTATCCAATTAGCTGAAATGAGTTACTCAAGGCAATAAGGCCAGCCAGCAGGACAGCTGGGAAAAGAACCAACATGTCCTAAATCACAACCCTGCACTGTATTCATCGAACCGTGCAAATTCTGCCATGAAAGTAAAAATAGAGTTTCCTTCTCCCCAGGGAAGGAGTAGGTCACTTGAAAGCAGGAAAGAGCCACAAAGAACTCTTTAATGCATGGGTACAAACTTCCTTGCTCAGCCGACTCTCAATGAAGTAAGGAGGCAACAGCCTCCTCTGTGGCTCTCTTTCTGTCCCCAGAAACTTGTCTGGAGTTTAATACAGTGAATTGAATTAGATAAAATTAAAGACAACTTGTCTCCTTTCCCTCTTTTGGATAGGAAATCAACCAGGCACCCAGCAATAAGCTTCTCTCATGACCTCCTCTGGTCCGTCTTAAAAACCTCAATTCATAACCAAGCTTGGCTTTGCTGGAGACATTTAATCTGAAACCACCTCGGGGCACCAATTTATCATTAATTTAATTGGAGATGCGCCTGAAAAGGTGAGACACTCAATCTCTGCTCAAGCAGGCCTCCCCAGGGACGAGTCATATCACCACTCTCAGAAGTATTTCTTTCATGAAACAAGCTCTTTGCTCAGTGTCCCAGATCCAGGGGAGCCCACAGATCTCAGCAAGCTGGCTTCTCCCAGCACCAGAGACGTTGCGCTGGCAGTGCTGGAGCTAGGAACATACCACCTTCATTTCTACCTTTTCAGATCAGACACGGGGCACAGGCATTAGCGGCACTCACACTCTGCCAGCACTATGTTCCCACTGCACCAGTCTGCACATTGGTGATTTCTGCACAAAGGATACACAGCACTAGTAACAACAGTCCTGGGAGAACCACTGCTGTTTCTGGCCATTCTCCCTTCCTACGCACTGGGCTGGGAGCCAGGGCGTGGAAACCTAGTCATCCTGGGGCCTCAAACATGGAGGGGACTCTAGTGGGACCCTGGGTTGAAATGATCTGGAAATCCAAGTTGAGCCCTGACTTACTGGTTTTAACCAAAGCATCTGCCAAACACTGGAGAGGTAGAGACCGACTTAAAAAGTTGTGACAATTAGGAAGATTGCCGTGAATGCTGTGTACCCCACCCTGGCCTTATGTATACAAAGCCACATATTGCATTGCTTTGTTTATAGCCCA
The DNA here is from genome assembly GCA_008921705.1 of Burhinus oedicnemus. Classification (NCBI taxonomy): domain Eukaryota; kingdom Metazoa; phylum Chordata; class Aves; order Charadriiformes; family Burhinidae; genus Burhinus; species Burhinus oedicnemus. Next base: position 412,065 of record VFFE01007601.1, read on the forward strand.
GCCTCCACAGCAGAAAAGTCTCCGTCTTCCCATAGGGTGAGGCAGCATTAGGATATTTTATAGCCAGAAAATCTCACAGGTCTTTTTTCTCCCTTCAAACTGCCTCAGGCTTTATATATAACCTTCCTTTCCCTTTGCCTGGGCTGTTTTTCAAAGGTGGTGACTTGCTGTGTTTCCTGGGCAAAAAATGTACTCAGGAGCTGTACTGGTGTAAAAAGGCACTGTGTAGAAATACAGGCTCACTGTTTGTGACCTGTTATCACCACTGCACTTGATACAAGTTAATTGACCTCTAACACACACATTGGCTGTCATGAGTGCCTCCCACCCTGGCAGGGTTCTTCCTTTCCAAGGCAGAAAGGACATTTATTTTGTAGGAAGAACTGAGGAAGAAGATGCAAAGACTTACATGCTACTTCATCCAAGGCTGTTACCACAAACCACAGGACTTTCCTCTCAGCCATTTTTGAACGGAGGGCTACAACTTTGTCTCTCCAGCTGACCCCTGCAAAACACAATATGAAAAGCTACAGTCACCAACTTTACTGTGGATGATGACATAAACACAGACCAACGCACTGGATTTTGGAGGTACCCAAAACACACTGTGTTTGGCTTGTGCTCCTCACTCCTTTCTAATAAATAATGAACTATCTCAAACAAGCTGCCCTCCAGACATCCATGGATTTGTTCTGAAGTTATCTAGCCTCTAGTAAATGGTTATTTGAAGTTTTGAGGACAAAGGGGTCATTAGCTGAAGTCCAATCACTTTCTTGATCTATTCATAGTGGATCATATTGCACTGCAGTACTGTTTTTCTCACTACTTTGTAAGAGGAAAGCAAAGGGTGATAGGGCAGTAGGAACAGTCCCTGTCTACTGAGAGTTAAGCTTCTCACCTGTGTAACTCAGGTCGAGCGTGATGAGAGGCTTGCAGGGGCGCTGAGGGCAGTCTGTCCAGATTGTATCGATCAGGTTTGCTTTGACAGGCACAAGGTCATGGCCAGCACTTCTCAAGGCTTTGGACATCCTCTTCCACTGGTCTGCCAAAGGGAAAGGGTCAAGAGCGATGGCTTTAAAGAACGCACGCTGGTTCAACAACAGCCCTGTTCACAGGGGGCAGACTCAAGAATCTGAGTCTCCTCCTTTCCTTCCAGCCTCCCCTTCTTCCCATTCCCTTAAAAAACAAAGCAAAAGCTATTACAATTACAGTTCCACAAATGCAGCCACTACAGCCAGCAGCAGGTACAGAACCTCACAGCCCTGGAACCTCATGCTTGAGCTGAAGAACTGCTCCACCTGGGAGACAGAAGTCACTGGAAGAAACCACCCCAGAGGCTGCCATAAGGGTGTCCTCTACCCCAGTGCAGTACCATGCTAGATCTAAGGTAGACGAGAGATGAGATGGGGTTCCACACAGCCACGAGACTGATCCTTAGCCTGTCTGAATCAAGCAAATGTCTCCCCCTGCCTCCAGTGACCTTTGGATTGGGCCTCATGTTCTGAAACATGAGTAGATGGATACTCGTTCATCTGATATAAATGGTAGCTCTCCAGGAATGTGCTCCCCACAGGGAGAGCTGCGGAGATGTCAAGACCACCAAGTAGGATTAGCGGTGTGAGTTTTGCCTTGGTGTTCAGGCTCACATGCCAGCCAAGGCATTCATCCACTTTGTACTGAAATGCCCATGGCAAGTCACAGCATAGACAAAAGGAGGTGGATCGGGACTCCACCAGGTGGAGCGGGTCCAGAGGAGGGCCACAAAAATTATCAGAGGGATGGAACACCTCCCCTACGAGGACAGGCTGAGAGAATTGGGGTTGTTCAGGCTGGAAAAGAGAAGGCTCCAGGGAGACTTTATTGCAGCCTTCCAGTACATAAAGGAGACCTACAGGAAAGATGAGGACAAACTTTTTAGCATGGCCTGTTGCAACAGGACAAGGGGTAATGGCTTTAAATTAAAAGAGGGAAGATTTAGACTAGATATAAGAAAGAAATTTTTTACAATGAGGGTGGTGAAACACTGGAACAAGTTGCCCAGAGAGGTGGTAGGTGTGCCGTCCCTGGAAACATTCAAGGTCAGGTTGGACGGGGCTCTGAGAAACCTGATCCAGCTGAAGATGCCCCTGCTTATTGCAGGGGGGGGGTGGACTAGATGACCTTTAAAGGTCCCTTCCAACCCAAACTATTCTATGATTCTATGACTCTGCTTTTCAGATAAGGTCACTGCAAGCCCAGAGAGTAGTTCTCATCCCTTGCGTTTTGGAGTCAATGCACTGCTGTGGAGCTCTCGTGGTACATGCCTAAAAAAAAAATCCAACCTGTTTTGTGTAAAAGTTTAACCCACCACCCCACCTGGACTGAAACATGGTTAGCTACATAGCATCACACAACAGCTTAGCCAGAGAAGCAAGGAAGAAAAATCTAGTTGCCCAACCCAGAGTTATAAAATAAAGTAAAACCAACCAGCCGGAATAATGAAAGGGTCCACTCCCACCTTCGAGCCTTCTGGGAGGACACTCACTAGCCAATCCTCCTGAGTCGGTGTATCTTTCAGACCTCCACAGATTTTTTTAAAAAAAAGAAAGAAAAAAAAAGGAAAAAAAGAGGTTCAAAGAAGCAGTCATACTGAAGCATTCGCACACTACCCAAAAAGTCCAGGCTAACACATCAGATACATCTACTAAAGAATATCTAGACCCACAGGCAAGAAGAGTCACAGGACACTAAAGCAGGAGCGGCAGTGTATCCAAGATGTCCCTAAGCACCTGCATGATGGGGTATCCCTACAGCACAAGCATTAACATGTGCAAAGGGACCCAATAGCCTGCGATTGTTCTCTGTTTACCAGTGGAGCAGTATCCCAGCCTCCTGCGTACCCATTTTCATGAGTGTCCAGTTGTTATCCATTTGATGTGCAGCTTGCAGGAAGTAGCGTCCATCCGTCCACATGGCTGCATGCTGCTCAGTTACTATGGCAGTACCTAGGCAGAGAGGCAGAAAGATGCAGTGATTTAGAGGTGGGCAATCACCATGACGAGACACAGACAGCCGGGAGAGTGTTTGAAATGCACCCCAATACCCCAAAAGGCAGCTCTGCTCACTGATCAAAAGTCAGTCCTATTTCAGTGCAGATATTCACTGTTCCCCCTGCACTACGACCTTCCAAATCCTATCAGAGACAGTACACACAAGGATGCAGCTCAATGAATTGCCTCAGACGAATTCAACTTAAGCATATCTCAGCCAGTCAGGGGAACTCGATAAACGAGGCTTTCAAAACCTTCTGTAACATAGACTGTGGTCTCCACTTGGCTGTTGTCACAGTAACACGTACTGTACATCCCCAGGCTCCATCCCACCTTCTCATGGGGAGGAAGCCGGGGCTCTGGCCATCCACAAGAAACAGCTGTTACTTGGCTAGCAGACATGGGTATCACTTCCAGCTGTCAGCTGCACCCTTTTCCCAAACGTTAGAGCTCGAGCAGAGATGGCTGAACAGGAAATATGAACATAAACTTCTGCTCCTTTCAGGGTATGTCCCATTCCACTGACTCCAGATGGAGGGATGCGAGCAGACAGCTGAGGGGCAGTGAAATCTCAGCAAGGCACTCTAGCTGACTTGCCCTTGGCAATTAAAAAAAAAAAAAAAAACAAACCAAGGAACAAACAGAAACTGAACCCAAGTCTTTTGAGCCTCTGCATCTTGACCATACTCTCAGTCACTAGAAACTGAAGCCCAGATCAGCATAGCAGAGTTTCCAAATATCAATTAATTGTCTTCTACCAAACTCCCCCAACACAAACCCCATTTTAAGCTCCTTCAGTCTGTAAAGATGAAGCAAGAAACACAAGGTGAGCCCCTGTGTGAAAACTTACTGATTCACTGAGTGCTAGGCTGGGAACACAGACCTTCCAAGTACATAACAAGGGCCCAAAATAGAGAGGAAGGTTATGAAGAGGCCATGCAGAAGGCATCAAATTAATACAGGATTCATGTTATCCATTAACAGCAGCCCACAGCCCTGGATTTATCACCTTCCACATAAGGTCCCAGAGTATTTCACAGGAACTGATGAATGGACCCTCCAAACACATAGGTAGCAGTATTTATTAAATAGATTTACAATTAGGGGGAGAAAAAGACCTCAATAAAGTGACTTTCCAACAATCACACAGCAAAGTAAGTTGCAGAACTTAGGGTACAGCTAGGGTAAAAACTAGGTCTCTTGAAACACAGACCTACCCTACAGCCAAGAAAACATCCTGTCTCGGCAAGATAAGCAAACTTTTCCACAGTGTTCAGTTTCCAAATGCAGTGTTTCTGGCCCTGGCTCTGTTTAAACAGAAAGGCTAGCTAAAGTCCATCTACTATTCACCCAGCCCAAACGGGCAATGTGACAATCTGTTCATACCGGCTGCACATCAAAAGAAATGACTGTAGGTTACAAGCAGAGTAAAGAGTTAACAGGATTTTACTTTACGAGCGGTTCATTCAGGGGTCAAACATTTTCTGAAAACTTGTTATTGTGCTGATATTACATAATTCCAGCGGGTAGCCAAGACATAATTCTGCAGATGCTGAAATGGGAAGAAAACGGTCCAAACAAGCTGGATAGGTTTCCTTTTCCATCCTGCCTCTATGCCATGAATGAGACTATTTCTTTACAGGGGAATTATGTACAGTAGAAAGAACCCAAGTTCTGGAAAGGTACCTGCAGAGCCATCAAATCCAGAGATGAACGCCCGTCTGCAATCACAGGGTGCAATGTACTCACTCTAGAAAACAAGAGGCAGCAATTATTTATAGCAGCGGGGGGGGAGGGGGGGAAATCAGCTGATGACAAATACTTTGATAAGCTGCTTCTCCTAAAGGATGCCACAGAGAGAAAGAAATGAGTTAAAAAATCCTGGGCTCTACTCCACTGGAACATTTAATCATCTGTGATTATATTGTATTTATGTCCAACTGGGTTGGGTCTTTTTTTAAGCTGCAGCGCTTTTCTCCCACAAACGTCTGTAAACACTAAGTGCTTCAGAGTTTGCAGATGTTTATTTCACACTCAGCCTCCCCTTTGGGCAACAAACAAATCCTGTCTTTGAAGCTGCAACGTGAAAGGAAGAGAAACTAGAAGCACCCCTTGATCTTGGAGACCAGAGTAATCAGCACATAAAATCTGTAAAACTCACTATCTCCAATGAAGTCCCTTCACTGGCATTTTTAAGAATTCCTTTAAGACTTTCTTTTCCACAACAATGACATTGAAAGAAAATCATCAAGGTGGTAAAACTGTAAAAACTTTAACCCTTAGGACCTCTCATAATTAGATGCTGATCCTCTCACTTCTTCCCTGCCTACTCAAAATCCAACTACACCAGAAACCACCAGACCATGGATTGGTGGGTAGGAGGGAATCAAAGACTACTAGTCCATCCTCATCTTAAACCCATCACAACCTGTGTTTGTGGACACATTTGTTGGCAGCACTACAAAAGAGCCTGAGCATGCACAGATACTCAACATCCACAGAAGCTGCCAAAATTAAAAGAACAATTGTACCTTGAAATGGCCCGCACACCATTTTTATGGGATCCCATTCTAGCAAGTTCAGAGGTCAGAACTGCTGACTAGGCCTGTTAATTAACTGGTGCAACTCAGCAAATCAGCTTAATCCAGGCTGACAGCACTGATGTTTGAGCTGCAAAACCCCTGGATTTTGCACTTACAAGTGGCATGAAACCAAAGTCTGCTCCTCTGCCCCCAGCTGTGCTGTGGCAAAAGAAAAATTTTGGGGACTGAGCTGAGAAATCACAGCCCAATTCCCAGGTGGTTTTAGTTCCTACTGTGATAGACACTGCATTTCCCTGTCTCTGGCCAGGGCTATTTTTAAATCACCTGATTGTTAGAAAATACTCTCTTCAAACCTGTTACTCTTCACCGTTCTAAAGAAGGCAGAGGGTTCAAAGCACAGGAGTGAGAAGCACAAATCACAGCACCTGGGACCAACTTTTTATTTCTGTTCCCGATCATTCCACAGTCGAAACCCCTCCGGAACAGCTATGTCTCTTCCCTCCTGGGAGACGCCCTAGGCAGCAGCTACCAACCATTCACCACTATTGTTTTGAAACTGAGCCTTGGGACAACAAACCCATGGCCCAAAAGAGGATCTGGCTCAGTAGCTTGTGCTCCTGATTGCCAGGGAAGATCCCTGGGATATGGTCCCAAGAAATCCTCTGTTTTATCCAACCACTAATTAAAGTTGGCAGAAATAGGGCAGGTATTGAGACCATGAGCGCCCTCATCTCTGAGTCAGTCCAGTTCCCTGTGCCTCTTCCTGTCCAGCCCTACAGACCCCACAGGGCTGTGACATATGCTCAGCAGCTGTGGGGAGGAGAAGGGTCAGGATACCCACCTCAGGAAGGGATGACTGCTCTCTGCACACCCCTAGCTGACAGCGTAAATCCGCCTCAGCCCACCACAGCACTACCATCACTGCTAACCCCCTTTAAAATAATAACAGAGACATCAGCAGATAGAGAGGACCAAGTTGTTCTGGGAACATAATCAAGCACTGTTTCCCCGGCTGCCTGTCTCACAGCAGCAGGACAGAACACAAAGGCAGAGTGATGCCGGACCTAAGAAGGATTCCCCATTTCAACATTTCCTAATGACTATTCAGCCTGTTGACTGCTATGACTCCCCGTCTCCTATACTTCTCAGCTCAAAGCTGGTCCAATGCCTAAAGGTGATGCTAGAAATCTCTCATTGTGGATCATATCGCTAAGTACTTTCTCTTGACCAGCCCAGCAGAGACTACAGGCTGGTTTGCTTGTGCAAACAATCTCACATTCACAGGAAGGGTTAACATTGAGCTAGCTGCATTAACATCACAGAACAGTGAAATGGATTGAAGTTAAAAAAAAAAAAAATCATCTACAAGGAAAAAAAGAAGTCTATCAGTTTTAGATCTGGTAAAAGCTGACCTAAACTAACAAAGACCTTGTCTGAGTGGGAAATATCTCATGCTGTCCCATTCACAGACAAATCCAGGGAATGTTTTAAGAGTTTACAATGAGGCAGATGGGCTTTAAAAGGGAATACGAGGGATCTGGAGGGGAAGACAGTTCATTCATCTGTCAGCCTGAGTTCTTGCATGCCCACCTGTTCTGTTCCATGCAGCAACCCCCACTGTGCAAAGATGAACCCATGTTTTGCACAAGCTAAAATTACAAGAGGAACACCTGCGTACGCCACACAAAGTACAGGGCACAGCACAGTCAGAACAAGGTATTTCCCTGGGGCTTGTCTTGCAGCTCTGATGGCCTTCAGCCTGGCCTTCCTCAGGCCTTTCACGTCTGCCTTCCACCACACCTGTCAGTCCTTGACACACAGACAAAACTGGGGGCTGCAACACAGAAACCCCAGCCAGGAAGAACCCCCAAAAATCACAGGTGCTTATCGCCAGAGCCTGTGTGGTTGGGCCATTAACATGTTAAATCTTATTCTATTCTAATGTCAACCAAGATCAGCAATGAAAAGTGCAGCTTGCTGCCCTCGGAGCTATGACACTGGTGCCATTAAAGAACAAACACTGATGTGTACTTGGAGGGAGGACGGAATTCACTGCCAAAAACCTAACTGCATTGGTAAGATCTGGAACAGGTCAGTGCAACCTGTGCACAAACCATCTCCTCTCTTGCTTTATAACTGCTGATTTCTCAGCTTTGAATAAGCGTGTGTCAGAGGAGCCAGCCCTGAGCAGAAGACAGCATCTCTGCCAACCCAAACACAGGGCCCTCAGCTGGGCAGGTGCTTCCTTGATGTGGAAGACCAGCCAGATCTGACCAAATTTGTTTTCACTGCGTCAAGGCCTGGGGTGGAAGCCAGCCCCAGTTAAGCTTGACTGGCTCCAAACCCAAACTCTAATCCAAGTATCATTCCCTCCCGTTAAGAAGAAAGCTACCCCAATCTCTGAATATTCCTATACGGGCAAACTCCAGACTTAATGCATACTGGGTGACTCAACATAAAAATGGATCCTGCATTTACCACTTCAACACCCCAAAAGCTCAGATAGGCATTTTTAATGGAACCACAAGGGACTTACATGCCTCATTCCCCAAAGCATGGCATTTCAGCCCTTCATGTTCCTTTGACACCTCCAGCGACAAGTTCCACCCTGCACTCACGAAAGGAAGTGGGGTTCTTTGTATGGACTTCAGGCCACTTTTGGCTGGGACTGCCCTCCTTTCTCACCAGCCTTTGGACCACCCAGGTCCCCCAAGGAAACAGGCCGTTTCTTATCACCAGCATCAAAAGTTTCAAAAATCAAAGCAGCTAATATCCAGGGCTGGCTGCAAGAGTCACAAATCCAAGGTATTAGCAGCCTTGGTTAAGCCAGAGTCAGAGCCAGCTGTGTTTGAGAAGCTCTGCAAGTCTTTCAGCTCCTTACACAACTAGGCATGGAAAGCAAAGGATACAACTGGTGGCAAGCCTCCTGGCAGTATTATAACCTAAGCCTTCTAGCTTTGGCAGGAAAACCAATATTAAAAGTATCACAGAGCTCAGAGCTCAAACATCCCCAGTATTACAAAGAGAAATTAGTCAGCAAGTTGCAGCATCATGCTGTATCAGCATCAGTCCAATCCAGGGGTTCCTTTGCAACCTAAAATAGAATAAAGTTTTCCCCCAATCTAAATCCTGTGTCAACACCACAGGAGGGAAAGCCCTCTTTGTTGACATGTTCTCTGATGTGGATCCCTGGACAGCCTCAGGAACAGCTGAGAGAGGCAAGGACAGCAACAAATAGCTTGGGCTGTGGGAAGGGAATGGCTCAAGCCACCAAAAGCTTGAGTATCATTAATCCACAGTCTTCTGAGTCATGGAGGGAGCTGCCTTAGACCAAAATCTGACTGCAGGGCTGTAAAGTTCTTATTTGTGTACAGGAAACAAACCCTTGCTTGGAACATGGGGAAACTGCAAATCTCAGCTCATCACAATTTACCTGCAATCAGCAAGCCTGTTCTGGGATCAACAGGTTTCAGCCAATGCCTAAAAGTGCACTAATTCTCAAACCTCACAGGCAAAAATCCTGCACTAGCTAGTCAGGAGGCGCCAGAATCAGCAGCTTTTAGTAATCATTTCCATTCAGATAGATTCGCTCTGTACAGAAACCTGACCAACTCGCCCAGCAGGAAATAGCAACATGGGGTTCTCTGCTTAACTGCACTCTGTCAAGGAAAAGAGAGCAACAGAAAAACCCAGAAGTCCTGAGGGTCACATTCTTCAACTCACATGACAGCATTTAATGTCTAGCGAAATGAAACCAGAGTTATATATGGACAGAGGCAGCTTGAGGCAGGAATGCAGCAGACAATAGCAGCTGCAGAAAACGCCTTCCCTCTACCTGCCCAAGTTTGGATCTCCCTAGGAGGAAACATGATGCTGCACATATGGTCCCAGGGCACAGGCAAGTCTGGGCCCAGCTCACCCCAGTGCCAAGTCAAGGGCAAAGGTTCCGATTCAGTTGCATTCTGCTCTCATGCATCCCGGAGTAAAAGAGAGCTTTGGGTGTGAGCCAGGAAAGCTTCACGTCTTTTGTTTCCTGAAAATGGCTGAGGAGGAAAAAACCCTTGGCAGTCCTTGGGTCTCCTAACAGAGCAGACAGAAGAGTGAAACTGGCATATGAGCAGGCAGGGGAGATAAAAGGCACTTCAGCAATTTAAAATTGATGTCACAGACTACAAAAATCTTAACGGTGGAAGCAGCACACAACACAGTTACCACCATGGGTTACCATCCTGGGCCCAGAATCCCCTCCCATCTTTAGCGCACAGAACAAGCTGATGCAGAGCAGCATCGAAAGGGAAGTGTTGTTGTGGCCTGTTCCTTCCCTGCCTCTCCAAAGGCCCCTCTGAGTGGGATCTGAAGGGCTTTAGCATAAGGCAGCAAATTCCAGCAAGAACTGGATCTAGCAAAGGGAAAGCTCTGCAACTAATCCTTCGCCACCTCGCTTAAGAGTATGCGCTGATCAGGAGGTGCTAATGGAGAAACTAAAGCCCAGATAATGCCTTTTCCTCCCCCAGTAAATCCATTCTTCCCAACAGCCAAGATGGAGACAGCAAGTGCTCTGGCAAGCTCCCTTTTTTGCAGTGTGAGGACCCTGGAGACAATCCGATGAGAAGTTGCTGGTGGAACATCAACAATGATTTGTTACAAGAACGTAAAAACCTCAGTCTCCTGAATAGACTCCAGAAATTTTTTCCAACATGATGCTTCTCAGGTTACCCTGGCTTTTATGCTAGAACCATTAAAGTGAGTGAATGAAGGATGATTTTAGTTATCCCTGGCTTGTATTTTTTGCAGGGAAGGGAAGTCCAGTCATTCCTATAATCCATCCATGCATACCTGATGGGCATCTCCAGAGGGCACTATGTAGGCTTGGACAGGCTCCTGGACATACTTGGGACTCTTCATTACCTGACGCAGTTGCTTCAGCAGCTCTGTTGTAATTTTTGGACTCATCTTCCTACCTGCAACTAAAACAAAGCACAAAATGTCAGAGCTTCTCCAGCCGTCCCAGGCCACTCACATGCACAGGCTGGAAGCTGTCACCACTGGAAACTCCCGTTGAGGACAACTGTGCCAATGTCACCCCTCTCAGCCCAGAATTTCTCCTGTCTTGTCACCTCACTCATGTTCCTTGAGAATGAGGGATCAGGTTGCGGCCAGAGAGTCAAAGCTGGTCTATCCTGTAAAGGACTTTTCCCGCCGGACTGCCATGCCCAGTGGTGATACACACAAGCTTAACGCACTTGCCAGCCCTTCTTGCATGTGGACAGCACCAGGAAGCAGAGCACCTCAGACATGTCCTGTGACAGCCAGGAAAGGTCTTAGCATGGGATGTTGAAGGTCCCAAGTACCCATAGATTAGAAGTAATCCCACCCATCATGTGCACAGAGAGAAACTTTCAGCCCTTTCAATCTGGGGACAGAGATACTGTGGCTTATATGCCACAGGAGCACAGGCTGCTAGGAGAGCAAGCCACGCACATCAGGAATCAGAAATGGACCAGTTAAGAATACAATTTTTAGAAGTTTTACTATAGCTGAGGATTTCATAGTGGATTGGCGACCAGATTAATTCAGACAAAAGAAATCTGCTCCCAAGGACATACACAAGGATGCATTCACTAGGCATATTTACCTCTGGACTGCATGTTAGTTCACCTAGCAAGAACACAACTATAACAGGAGGAACAGCCCATTGAGCTCTGACAACTGACTGCCAGGGGACAACTAGGAAAGCTTAAAGGAACCTTCTCTAAAGACCTTTGGCAAATGCTCTAGAGATCCCAGCTAGTGTCAGGCAGGCAGGGGTGGGGTACCGGCTGGATGGAAGACAGCAGATCAGAGGGGAAAGCAAGGGCAAAGGCCAACCACCCTCCATTGCTGTTGTTTTGCACTGGATGTATCTTTAGCACTGCAGTGAATATCAGCCTCTCAATTTGCTACCCAGAAACCACCAACAGCCAGGGCTTGCTGTGAGCACCATGCACAGTGATGCATCAGGCCACGCTGCTGTGCTGGCATACGCAAAGCCTGCAGTGAAAGGCACCAGCTGACTACAGAGGATGTTTAAGCTGTGGGGGAGGCCTGGCCTGAAACCCTATGAAAATCAAGTAACCTGAACCTTTTCAGAGGTTCTCTCTATCTTGGCTTCACTCACATCTCCAAAGGATGCCCAAAGTGGGGTAGTCCCCTTCCCGGTTCTCTACCCATTCCTTTCACATTTTTAAGAACATGCTGGGACCTTACAACTTTAATGCTGTCACTTTCCAGGGCAAGATGGGTAGGGTCTGTGCTGCTTGAATGGTGTGATATGCACTATTTTATTCTGACCAGTTCATTTCACAGCTCATTTCACAGCCACGTCCACAAACAGATCATAGATGGGAGAAGCAAATAGCATGCAAGTCTCAAACATTTTTTTGCTTATCCAGGCACTTATTCTATTTACACCTTAGTAACTACCAGGAGCCCCAGGTGACATTACGGTCTTATGCCAAAGCACAATAAGGCACAGTCCCTGCCCTGTGATGTTTGCCGCCTAAATTGGAAGGCAGAAAAGCTGCCTCCATTTCACAAGCCATAGGAAGACATGATTTGAGCAAGGTCACCCAGCAGTGCGGTGACCAAGTCAGGAACTGAACCAAGATCTGATGCATTCAGGTGTAAAAATCTCAACCCAAGACCAACATTCACATATCTCATCACAGGCAGTTTAGAGCACACCAGACTTGTGTGTGACTAACTGTCTGCCCACAGGTACATTGTGTTTTAAAACCCAGACCACAAGAAGCAAATTGAGCTCAAAAGGCACTATACACTAAATCCTCAAATTGGTATCTTGACTCCAGTGCCTTTGCCGGGATTAGATCACACCTCAGATTTATTTCTAGGACAAATTTCATAGTTTTATACAGTGTTTGCAAGCTACACTGAACTTTATTATACTGTGATTGTTTCTGTCTGTCCTCTGTAACGAACTGCTGTAACATTCTATAACGTTGCTGCTGATTTATGTTCAGACAGAGGACAAACACAAAGGAGAGAGAGCAACAACATAGCGACTAGCCAGCAGAAAAGAATCTCTTTCTACAAACTTATAGGATACAGCTTTCTTTCTTGACCCGGGCTTTGTCTCCAGAAGCCTGAAAGTCTCATTAAAATAGGAAAGGAATGACAGAGCTTTGTCTTTTAATAAAGCTCCTTGCTGACAAGCCACAGTTTTCTTAGCAAGCGAGAGGTTCTCTCAAGGACAAAAAAAATAAAAAGTACTCTCACTGTTGAAAAATTTGCTCGCAATATTAAAAACACAACTAAGCTAGATTAGCAATAAAACCCATATTAAGGAAGACATCTATTTTAGATAACACCTACAGTATAAAAAATCACTGTTAAAAAATCCTCCACAAACTTTCCAATAAAATTATCTTCAATTTCCAAAGAAAGAGAAGCCATTTTCTTCCAGATCTTGGGTAGTCATTTACTCTGGTCCCCCTATAATTTTTAACAGGTGACCTTTCCTTTCTTGGCCATAATTATAAGCCTCTACAAAGTTAAAACAGCTTCTCTATCATTATTTCATCACTCTAGTGATTAAAACCAAACACAGCTGAAATGAAGGTGGTGGATTTACCAGTGCAAGAAACAGTCCAATTCCCTGCCCTAACTTTTTCAAAGGTATCAGACTGCTATGTTACCTGCCTCGGTAGTTCCCCACGTCTGGACGCCTCTTTGCTCTGCTCACACAAAATACCATTCAGCTCTTTGTTTGGCCTTCATACGCTCCACTGTGCCTGAGAAAGCAAAGGGCAAAACTGAAATGACTAACAAACTTTGCCCCCCATAAAACATTCTCATCCTCCAGCAAAGAGCTGAAAATGTATTAACACCACGTTCCACTGGCAAGATTAGAGATGCACTGAGGGTGAACCACGGTGGAGCAGGGAACGTCAAGGGCCAGGCATTTGCTTGTCAAGACTTACGATTAAATCTTGCAAGCGTGTGCTGTTTTATGCCAATTTGATTTCACAATCATTCTGTGAGAGGCCATACTCCATTTTACAGATGGGGAAACTAAGGCAGAGCAGAAGTAACATGCAAAGTACCACTGCAGCATGATGGTGGTCAGGGTTGGATCCCAAAATCTGTCACTGTCTAAACATATGCTATCTACACCTCACTCAGACCACAGGAGTCAGTTCTCCAAGAGCCCAGGCCAGATCCTGCCTGGACAGCATCTCTATCAGACATATGGGGCAAAGACTGACGGCAAAAAATGCCGCCAGAGAACCAGACACCTCCTCCTGCCTCCCACGTGCACACAGAGCGATGGGTTGCTGCAACCTCAGGCACCATCGATGGCGAGGGTAGGGGACCCTGTGTCAGGGTGCGTGTCAGCATCACGGCAGAGAAAGGACACAAGGCCAGGAGGTCAGGCTGCATCTGGGTCTGCCCACGGCTGCTGTGTTAGACCACCCTGAGTGTTTATGTCCCATTTGCTTCAGATATGCTCATCCTTCTGACAATTTCCTCTTCGTTTTCTCTTTTATGACTGAACTTGTCGAAAATAAGCATGTAAGCTTGCATTGTCAGGAACCAGTGACACCACCTCAAATCCAGGCCTCTCCGGCTTAGGCTGGCCACATGCAGGGCAGCCCAAGCACTCACTGCCATGCACTGAGGCCCAAACCCCACCGCTTGCCCCACCAGTACCCGCCTGCACCCCAAACTCACCAAAACCCCCAGCCCGGCCTGCTCCCCTGAGCCAAAACCCTCTCCCAGCCACACACAGGGCTGCCAGGGCTACCTGGGCCTGGACACCCCGACTGGGCCCGGCTGACGGGGCCTAGATACCGGGACGGGGCCTGGACACCCCGCCAGGGCCTGGATACCGGGACGAGGCCCGGCTGACAGGGCCGGCGGGGAAGGACGTGCTGCGGCCCCCACGGCCATTTCGCGTTCTCTGCCGTTAACGCTGAAGCACCCACCCGGGCCTGCCCCTGCCCCTGCCCCCGCCCCGCCGCTCCTCACCTGCCGCCGTCCCGCCCGCCGTCCGTCCGC
>VFFE01007601.1:426713-542702 GCA_008921705.1 Burhinus oedicnemus
CACGTGGGCCGCCGCGGCCACCCGCCGCTGACGGCGCGGCGGACGTCACGGGGGAGCCGGCGGCGGGGCGGGGGCAGCGCGACTGGGCGCCCCGCTGCTGCCGGGCAGCGGGCACGGCACCCCGCGGCAGCTGCTCGGCCCGTGCCGGCAGCCGCTGGTGCTTCAGAGCCGCCCGAGGCGGGGCGGGGAGGGGGGAAGGAGCCGGGGCCGGGGCGCGGGGGGCTCGCACCGGCTCCCCCGCACCAAAGCGGGGGGGTTCGGTACCCCGCAGCTCTGTTCCCGGTGCCGCGCACAGCTCCAGGAATGTGGCGGCGTCCCATTACTTTGCTTAAATGTCTCGGCAGAGCAGGTACCATCCTACTTCTCAAGATAAAATACCGGCTTGGAAGGGAGGAGGGCCGTATTTGTAAGAGCAGCGAGGGCATCTGGTGTAAAATGTGGCCCTTTGCCGTGCGTGCTCCTTCGTGAAAGCACCTTCCACCGCCCTCCGCTGCCCCCGGCAGTTTTTTACAGGCGGGCTGTAAGTCAACCCTCTCGGCAAAACCAGGAGGCTGTTGCAGAAATGCAGAGATCACCGCCGAGGGAGGCGACCACAAAAGCAAAGAAAGCTGTTCTGTAACTGTGTCCCGGCTGGAGGGGTTTGCTTGCAGCAGTCCGGCCCCCGTGCTGTGACAACGCTGCAGCCACCCCTCTTCCGTGGGGTTCGTCGCTGCACCCGGTGTAACCGTGACTCGGCAGAGGGTGAAGAGAGGAGGAAAACGTGGTGCTCAGTGGGACCCGTCCTAGTTCAGGGCCTCCCGCGCATCCTTGGGGTGCACGGTGCTCAGGACCGGGCCCTTAAAGATGCACAGGGTGGGCGCTACACCGGGCATCCCACTGGTAAAGCAGCCTCTGTGGGTGCGTGGCCGGATCATGAAACCGCTCCCTGGGCCTCAGTCTGTATGCATTTTTCCAGAGAAGGAAAAAGTGCAGCCAGCAGCTACTCTGCCCTTCCTCCCTCCTCTCCCTCACTTCACACCAATGCTGGAGCCTGCAGAGCCTCACCCACAAACTGCCAAATGTTTGCTGCTGCGTCTAACCTGCCAACACGAGCCAGGCTTTTACCGAACCACCTGGGTCTCCCCAGTTCTTTATGTATTTCCAGGGGAAGCGTGAAGCAAAAACAGGATGAGAGAAATGTAGAAAAATTCAGAGGAGAAGAGGCTTTTGGAGGTCTCTAGTCCAAGCCCCTGCTAGAAGCGGGGCCAGCTCCAAAGCTAGAGCAGGTTGCTTAGGGACTGGCCTGCTGGGTTTTGAGTATCTCCAAGAGAGGAGAAGTACAGGCTCCCTGGGCAGCCCGTGCTAGTGCGGACCACCCTGGAGCAAAATGGTTTATTCCTCATATCCAAGCAGAATTTCCTCATTGCAGCTTGCCCCTTGCCCTTTTGCTGTGCACATCTGGAAATGGTCTGGCTCCCTCTTCTCTCTGACCATTCTCCAAGCTGAGTAATTCTAGCTTCCCCGCCACCCCCAAATTCTGTAGCCAGCCCCAGGCAGCAACTGCTGCCCTCTGTGACTCTCTACATTGTGAAGCTCCATCTCATACATTTCTGGAGTAAAATCTAGGGCATAACACAGCACAGCAAAATTTGTAATCCAACAGAAGAGAATAAATGGTCTGTTCTGCAACCAGCATCCCGGCATTGGGAAGGGTTGTTGGATGAGGCTGGGGCTGCAGGCTGTCCGTGAAGAGTGATGGGAGACAAAGAAGGGGAGGCTGCTGACCACGACTGTTATAGCAGGATGAGTTTTCTTTCCTTGTTAATCTCCTTGGGTGAAGCTAATTGCCATTTCCCAATTATTGTCACCCCATCTTCCAGCCCTGCCCACAAGGGACTTATACAATCCTGGCAGTCTGGGCTGGAAAGGCCCATTTAGATCATCACATCAGTGTTCCCCTCAGGCTAAACTACAGCCGTGTTTTGCATTTGTGTTACAGACCACGTTATGCTCACCCTGCAGAATATTTGCTGAGAAGATTCATTTCTTGGAAACCGGCCAGAATCCAGTGATGCTCATACTAAAGCACGTCAGGATATTTTAAAAGCACTGCAACATTGGCACAATGATCACGGAGATCATTTGCCGATGATGAACTCTGCAGCTGAATCCAATCAGGGTTGTGAAATGGTCCTTTCAGCCTCATCTGACTCATAATAATAATAATTTGAGGTTAGATTTTGAATTTGGCTGTGGCTCTTAATAAAGGGTTGTGGAGAGCTGCACCTGCTGGAGCTCTGTGCTAGCCCAGGGAAAGGGGATGGATCAGTCCAAAATATTTCAAATGTTGGTCACGTGCCTTTCCAGCTCACCAAGGAGTGCTGCACCACGGGAAGGCCTTTTCCTCCCCCATGCTTCCTGGCTTGCGCACGTTGTACCCAAGGGAACAGAAGACTCCAACCCCTCCTTGGCCTGGTCCACATGTTCCATGCTGGCTTCCCAGGGTGGTGCTAAGGGTGTCTGGCCTCTTCCCTTCCTGCTTTGCAGAGCTTTCGGCTTGGCTGAATTTAGCACAGGGACTAAACGCAAGGTAATCTTGATGCCTGTGCAGTGCCAGTGAATCATTATTAAATCAGTTTGGGTTAGCTAACCAACCGTGGGAGCAGTGACAATCAAATACAGGCAGGAAAGAAAATACATCTCCTATGTGGGAGTATGACTTGGGGAGTGTCCACAGCATGAAATAACCAGGCTGCTCACAGAGCCCAGCATACCAGGGGAAGGACAGGGCAGGGGAAAGCTCAGCATCTCCATCAAACTTGCCTCATTAATTCCTCCAGGTCTGGAGATGCCATCCTGACTGTTGGGAGCTGGTCCAGGGAGACCAGCTACAGCATGAGAGCAGATCTGTCCTGCCTCCTCTAGCTACCCTACAGCCCTGGAGCAAGAGGGGAGCAAACCAGGAGGATTGAATTTGATTAACTTTCTCTAATTTGGTCCCAGCTCACGGCAGAAATAACAAGTGCTGCTGTGGACAGGCTATCAATATGATATTGATGTCTCTCTGTACTTTGAAATAAATTAAGACATCACTGAAAACAACTTACTATGTTTTTTGGTGGCCAAAATGTGTCCCCATTCTGTCTTCCTGATCAAGATCAGGAAGATAGGTTAAAGGTTAAAAAAAAAGTCTGCATTCCCATCTCCCAAAAATGTGCTAAAGGAGGCAGAAAATAGAAGGGTAAATATTGATGTCTGCAAGAGCTTCTGAGTTGCGCCTGGTATTGGAGAGCCATGTTGTGAAGGCTTCAGTACCCAGAGGTGACCTCTAACTGGTTTTGACTCATTGAGCACTAAAATTTAGAGTAATTTCCTTTCCTTCCTGGTAAAATTAGTAATGGCAAACTGATGAGTATTCTGCATAGGAATATCATTCCAGAAGAGGAATGGTCTTGTAAGAAAAGATGTATTCGGGCCAGAAAGCATTTTGCAGGCATCTCCTGATTATGCTTGTGACACGTCCTCTGCAGTAAACAGCCACCTTACAGGTGGAGGTGTGACAGCACCACGTGGGCTAGTCCTGTCTGTCTGCAGAGACCTAGGTCTAAACACAGTGAGCGTTCCAGTACCACCAGTGGCCTGACCCAGCAGGACCAGTGTTAAGCCCATGGATGAGCCCTGGTGGGGGTTTGGGGTGCATGGGGAACTGGTGCTGAAACATGGTCCATGTGGAGGCTGGTGGATGCCCAGGCTGAACAAGCCGGCAGAGGATTTCTGCTAAAGGCTTTGTCCGGATGAGCATGGGAGGCAGCACTATTTATTTCATTTGAATAATACATGACTAATAACTTAAATAAGAGAAAGTGGAATGAGCTTTCCGGTTAAGCTGAAATGTTTGATGCTTGTTTCCTGGGCATTTTGGGTCTCTGGGAAGCTTTGAAGTGGCCCTAATGAACTTGCCAACGTAGATAATGTAAAATACTTTAATAATTAATTTAGCAGGCAGTGCTGTCTATGATATGTAATCTGAAATGCTTAAATAGATGAAACTGTCCTTTCTAAGCACCTGTTTGATCTCAACTAAAATGGTGCAAGTTCTGTTGCAAAGATGTTTTATGAAAGCACTTCAGCATACCATGCTTTTAATTAAATTGTCCTAACTGGGCTATCTTTTGTGTTCTTAGAGCACTGTACTTGCATCAGATTACAAAAGAGAGGGGCGACAAGCAGCAACCAAAATTGCCTGAGACCAGCCTTGCCAAGTGACAGAGCCATTAACTCCATTGTAATCTCAATCCCTATCAAGTGATCAAGGCCAGGAAATAAACCATAAAAGAACACCTGTTATCTTATCAACCCCCCTATACCCATGATACCTTTATTACGGTTGTAACTTTCATTTCATTCACCTTCTCTGGTTGGGCACCTGTGAAAGTTAGACTCCTGTTTTGCAATCTAATCTCCCGAGATGCCCTCTGCCCACAGGGCAAGCCCACAGCCGTTGCATGGTGGGAGCTGTTTGGCACCTTGGTGAGATGATGGCGTCAGAGGCCAACCCAGTGAGCAATCTGCAACTGGGACACTTATCTTTTCCCCCCAAAGCACTGGTCACGGTGCAGGGTGCTGTAGGAGACAGCAATAGGAAACAGGGATTTGTAGCAGGGGGCTGAGCATCTGCACAGCTCTCACCGAGGACACGGCATGCTATGGCTCAGCTTTTGGACCGCAGCGTCCTGCCAGTGGCTTGAGACATCACCTGGACACCAGACAGGTGAAAGGATGCTCTCAGCCATGCTTTCCCACCACAGGGACCAGGGCTGCCAGCACTGTTGGGCTCTCCCATTGCCATGGTCTCACAGCAGCCCCGGCACTGCTTGCAGCCAGGGAACATCTTAGGAGACCCGTGGGAAGTTAGAGGCAGGGAGGGGGATCAGTTTCCCTGGAGCAGAGGAAAAACACACTTTTACAAGGTTGCACACATGGCGAAACAGCCCTTTCCATCCACGTGACGGTGCTGGGATTGCCCAGACAATAAACAACCCCGTTTTATTTGTGTTTCACAGGGGCTGGCCTGCAACCTGTCACGTGCAAGTTGTTTTACTCACAAAAGCCCCACAGTGAGTTTGGTGGCGGTCATGCCTCTGTGCTGGCTCGTCAAGGTCACATCCTCCCAGCCCGGAGGCATGCCTGTGTCCACGCGGGAGAGACCAAGTCTTTTGAGTACGGTTTGCTTCCTATTTCCACCCTAGAAAATTACCTAACAACAATTAATGTGAGCATTTTGGTAGTATATAACAGTAGCACTGTAACATGCCAAGCCAAGGAAGGGCCTGAGAACGGTTCAGCAGAAAATTCCTTTTATTTTAAGCTCTCAGCTCTGAGTTAAATGGAGATTTCAAACACGTGGCACAAGTCCTTTTGGATCACATTTAAAATAAATTTTGTATGTTTGAAAACACTGAAACTAAAAACTGCAACAACAAATGGTGTGTTTGGGGGAAAAGATAGCAGGGAGAGAAGGAACAAGCGTATCTAGAGATCTTATCTTAGTTTTTCTTGGGAGGACAATTTATCCAGCCAGCACTGGAAGTTGATCATGGTTGGGTGGTTCCCAGCAGCTGCATTTGGAAAGGAAAGGGAGGCAGCAGCAGGCCAGGTAGACATCTGAGTACTTCCATGTCTGCTCTTTTCAGTTAAATACCAGATGTTAGGACTTCACTTGTAAACGTTTAACGACAAGGATGAAAATGGAATGTTTGCTGAGTTCTCTGCCTGGCTCTGTTTCCACACCAAACAATGCACACACATCCCTGCTCACCTGCACGCGCCTGTTTGCAAGTGAAATGTGAGCCTGGTGGAAATTTCCAAGACTTCTTAGTTTTCCTCTGTCTGCTCTAGCAGGAAAAAGTATGGGAAAAGCTAGCTCTCATGCATGCAAACGAGACCACGGTGGTCACTGGTGCCCTGTTAAGTACTTTAGGAGATCTTTTGTTCAGCTTGCCTAAAAATTGATGCTGCTAAGGAAGTATAACCTGATGAATTGGATATATTTATGGATATTTAAATACAAAAATCATGCCTCTTGCACAACAAAGGCTTTTATTCAGTTCATATGATGCCATTCTTCCTCAAAGTCTTCACTATCACAAACATTAACAGGGTGCAGTGACCTGCCTGTGTTTTGGCCTGACACCTGGGAAGCATTTTTATTACACAAGGTTTCCTTATCTGCTCCGGCAATAAAACTAATGGAGCCAGGTGTCTTCACATGCATGGCCTGGATCCAGTGCCTCCGCTTTCCATAACGCTGCTAGGTTCCACTCCTCTCCCTTTTCCCTCAGGGGACAAGGGACAAGGACAAACCCTTGCCATCCTGTGAGCTCCTGCCAGGGCTTGGGGTAGTAGCACGTCTCCTCTGGAAAACACTAATCTGAGTCTCTCTCCACTATTGGTCCTGCTGCCAGGCTTGCCTGGGGCTGTTTAAGGGGTTCAGGAGACTCTGTGGAAGTGGTGATGGACAAATGGATATGGGCAATGTCCACAGTCTCATTTCCTTAGGAAGCCAGTTACCAACAGGCACATATTTCATTCTGCATCACCACACCTTTGAGATGCATCTGGGATTGCCAGTGAGGGACCAGACATGGATTTTGTTTCTAATTAACATTTGCAGGATAGTAGAGATTTATTTGTAAATATATATATAAGGGCCACATTTTAAAATCCCCAACTCCCACCCAAAGTCACCGCCTTTGTGAGTGAGGCCCACTCACCTGCCGAAAAATCCTTTGGGCCTGAACGTGTTGAAACAATTTGGCATCCCGTGCTGTGCAATATATTAAACGAATCACAGTACAAGAAACAGATGTTTATTCCAGTGGGTGCAGGAGTCCAGACAAAGTATTGGGTTACTGTCTGTCTCAGATAACGGGACAAAGCGGAAAAGTTGGGATTAGACATTCTACGTGTCCCATGTAGAAACTGTAAACCTTAAAAACGTAGCCCAGGTCCCACAACTGGCCATATGGGAGCGAACCCTGCAGTTGCCGTGCAGCAGTCCCAGGCTGCCATCAGCACTCGGGCACAAACCTGGGCGCTGGCACGTGCCCTGCACGTTACACCAAACTCTGGGGCTGTTTGAGTGCTTTAGTTCGGTGCCTGGCCGCATTTATTAACTCCCATGCCCAAGGGAGGGTGATCTGTAGCCCATATCCATGAGAGGTTTGGGACCATCTGAGACCCCATCTATGATATTTCAGGTCTTTGGGCACTGCCGCTCCAAGATCTAACTGCAGAACTGAGCCCCGGGCTTTTCAAATGAGCTGTTTTCCTTAAAACAAAGGCTCATTATGTTTGATTAGTTGTTTTTATCTGTGGAATCAAAACTCTAGATTAGGAGTCAGAAAAACGGGGCTGATTTTTTTTCCAAATGAAACATGAAATGTGAGAAGCTCCAGAGAAGTTCGGGGGCTGGGTTGTCCCTGTCAGGTCGGCTGCTTGGTTCTTAGCAACTCGGTACAGGCGATGTTTACTCAAAACTCTGTGCAGGAGAAAACATGAGCCTGAAAAAGCAAATGAAGCAATGAAAAGCGTTCCTGTAGAAAGACAGTGCATATGCAGGGATGCTCCTTGCCCGCAACTTTTCTGCCATGCACTAATTCTGTTACCATTAGCAGGAAATCATTGCCCACATGGGTCCTGTTTGAGGTCATCTCTAAAAGACCTGGGGGTCTGGGCAGTGCTCTATGCTCAGGATCCCTGAGGGATCACAGCTTCTGGCCCCACAGGGTGGCAGTCACTGGAAAGCAGTGTGGGACCAGACTTCCAGCCAAATACCCCTGGTTTAAAACCAACATTCCTGCCACTTGCAACTACTGTCCTTCGGCTGGCAGCAACTGTGGAAAACGAAAAGTACCATTTTTACATTTTAAAATGTCTAAACAAACAGACCTTTGCTCAGGCAGAGCTCTGCCTCCTCCTGCATCTCACCGAGTGCGGTATCACCGCAAATGCTCCCTGGCTGCAGGAGCTGAGCTTCACTCATAAAGGAGGAAAGATCTGCTGCTTCTTTCCTGTTCCTGTTTGCATCCCTCACCGCACTTGAAATGTGCTGTATCCTGAGTTATTCTTAAACAAGCCTTCCCATTGTTCGACTCACTGTCCCTTTGAAGAAATATGACCCATGCTATGGAAAAGTGAGAATGATGTTAAGTCTGCACGAGATACTTATGGCTGTGACATACAGGAAAAGGATGAGTGCTTTGCACTGTCCACATGAATGAACCCACAGGAAGGAGGTGTGACAGGGCAGCGGGCAAGCTGCTTGGAAACTTCCATGGTTCCTGATGCTGCACTGGCTCAATTTACATCCTCATCCTGCATTTTCATTGACTGAAAATGTTCCTCATTAATTAAAGGGCTCCTCTGACACTGAAAGCCTCGTCTCTGCTAAGAGATTCTTTTTTTAATACCCAACACCAGTGATTCAGACATAATTTGTGACATTTGTGTCATGACAACCTGTGCTGAGCAGGGCTGGATGGCATGGGGACAATCATTGGTCCCTTGCACGTCTCTCCATGCTAGCACTACTCCTTTATTCCTGTCAGTAACGCCAGCTGAGTATTAGCAAGAGTGGGAGAAAACACTTGTGCTGAGAGACGCCTAAAGTGCCTCTCTGATGGCTGCAGTCTCCTGCCCAGTATGCCATTAACCAGTCATGCAGGGTGTATTTTGCTGGAGCAGGGGAAAAATCAAGATGCCGCAGGTGAAAGCCTGGTGTGGACAGGCGCTGAGCATCACCGGGCGCAGTCTGCAGTCCGGAGCGTTTGGGGTTTGCTGCTGGGGCTCTGTGCCCCGCATTGTCCCTGTGGTCACTCGGCCTTTTGTTCACCCAGCCCCGCTCTCAGCACCGGCAGCGCCCACGCTCGCCCACTGCCCAGCTCCTTCCCGCGCCTCGGCGCCTCACTCCTGGAGGCTGCTATGGTGCAAAAAGGAAGAAGAAGACAAAACAAGCATAGCCACGATTCATGTAATATTGCTGCAGCTCTGCCAGGAAACAGACTGTAAAAGTTCCTGTATTTAAAGCTGGGAGATGAGTTTTATTGTTAGTAGTTGTTATAGCAACGCAAGGTGCCGGAGAGTAATACATGCTCGGCGCATTGCAACAGACTCTGACAAGTTCAAGGCTGTTGCCTTGCTGCTAAATCTTGTTGCCAAGGCAATGCAACATAAGGCAAGAGCCTAGAGAAATGAATACTGCTGACAGCTCGTGCCAGCAGGCTCAGTCTGATTAAAAGGGAACTTTGGAAAGTAATGTGAACTTAAACAGCAGAGCAGCAGCAGAAGGGAAAGGGGAGCACGGAGATGGAGGAGAGGATCCAGAGGAGGAGCAGTGGGTTAATGTCAAGCAACAGGTAAAGGAAAGCATTTTATTAGAAAGCAATGTGGCCGAATAGGATGTCTTAGCCTGTAATGCAAGAAACACACCACAATTTTGGAGGGAGTAAAAAAAAAAAAATCACAAAATTCTCATTTTTTATATTTGTTTAACTTGGGCAGTACTGATGTAACTTGAATGGGAACTTTGGCTTTTTCCCAATGGTGTTGACAGCAAAAATCGGTTTCTCAGTAAATTTGTTCTGTGAGGCGGGTATTGTTGCTGCTGTAGTAAAAACCATAAAGTAGCTCAGTTAATTTTCAATTATATGTTCATTTCCAGCCTTTTTAAACATACTTCATGGCAGTATGTTAGCTGGAAAAGAGATGAGGCTGAAAGTTGATTATTCTCCCCTGACTATGATTCACAGTTAATGATGACAGTATGCTCTGAGTTGAAGGAAAAGTACTACCCCAAGGACCACAGAGTCAAAACAGATGATCAATGCTGAAGAATTCAGGTAATTAAGTTAATTTCTACTACCAATACAATATTTTGACATGTGCTATGGGATACTGGGGTACTAAAATGCAAGTACTACTGAAGTGCCTCAAAAAGATACACAACGATCTCAGATGAAGAGATAAGCATAATATTTCTTAAACAATTACCATAGCAGTATTCTGATCCACTCCTACTTACGTCCCATGCATTTTACATTTTCACGGACTATTGATAGCTAAAAATGACCTCATGTTTTCCTCTTCAAGGACTATTTCAGCATGTGCATCTTGCAGTACAGCAGCAGCATACAGCAGAATACCTGATACCACCAAATGCCCCACGGTGGAGTTTGTTCCCCTGGCACCTGCTGTGGATGGTGAAAAAGTTGTCAGGTCTGCAAGTACATTGTACTATTTAAAAACGGGAAGCTAAGACATGATTTGCCAATTGTACTGGAATTTTTTTTGTGTGCGTTCATGGGCAGAGCCATCTCTATTGACCTTCATAAAAGTAAGGCTTCTTATTAACTGTGAAATATTTTTGTACTAATTTGAAGCTCTTAAGCCACGGGCTGGGAAGCAGGCAGGTGACTGGTCATATGCTTGTAACCATCATTTGTTTTTCAGCAGCTAAATTATATTCTAAGAAACGAGCAACTACTGTTACTGGCATTTTTCCACAGTCACCATAGCTAGCTGTGAGATATTACATGATCAGAAAGAAGAGAAAACCTGTTCAGGCAACTGTGAAGGGAACATGACATTGTCCCAGAGGATGCTTTTATTTGAAGACTGTCCATTAGATAAAGAAACATGAGAATCCTAGAACTGGGCATTAGCATTTTTTTTTAATAAGAAAGCAAAGGAAACTCTATTTTTAGTCTTAGCTGAATTTCTCTGCTGGTGATTCCACACGTGGTGTTACTTGTTAATATATCCAGGAGGAGATTTCAAAGCTATCCAGAATATCCTTCTTTTTTCTGAAGAGATGCACACACAGAAGTCTGGCTAGTAAAAAGGCAAAACCATATGGGCAGGTCACGCAGCAACATCGACACTTACTTGATCTGCAGGATCCCAGAGTATTTCCAAGACTGGCGCTCCTATCTGCAGGTCCCATCTGCCCTTGACATCTGTGATGGTAGGACCCTTCTTGGAAGGTTTCTAGACCATCTTTACCACCCCAAGCGTGTTGTTTGATGTCTCCTCCAGGACAGATGGGATGCATAGGGGAAGCTCAGACCCCCGCAGAGGAAACCACTGCTGAATCACACTGCAGCTAAATGCACCTTGGCACACACTCCAAAACACGGGGGCACAACCAAAGGGCATCCCGCTCTGCTTTCTTCTGCCTCCTACCCCTCTCCCCTGCTCTGCACCTATTTAGTCGCTTGAGAGCCACCCCCAGAGAGCAGGGAAGCAACGTGGAGCTGGGACAGTGTGTCATCAAGATAATTTCTGATAGCAGAGTAGACAGAGCTATTTCCAGAATGATTAATGCCATTAGCACATGCTGAAGCTTAAGGCTGAACATAAGCTTTAGAGGAATGGATTTTGATGTAAAAAGTGAATAAATGAGACAACTGTCAGAACAATGAGTGGTGAACCAAGTAAAGATCCTTAGCGTAGGAGATGCAAAGCACTGCCTGCTGGCCTGTTCTCACTGAAGCTGCTGGTAAAATTCCTGTTGCCCTTCAGGCTGGAGAAATAGCCCAGCAAAGGCATGCGGCACAGAGGCAACCAAAGTAGCAGGCAGCAAGGCCACTTCCACGACTAATTAGCTGCATTGCATTTTATCAGGGGCACAGGGATGGTAACACCCCGGGAGCCAAGGCACTGGTCCCCCCCCAAACCATGTACTACCGCGCCTGGAGCCTGTTTGAGGGATCTTTGTACTGCCCTTTACTGTACATACCTTGAGTGCTTGCAAGAGTACCAGTCTGAGGGCTTGTCCTGTTGCTGAATAAAAAGCATGTCTTAAAAGGGCTGTTTGATTTATACTATCTTCTCATAATCCCCACTCCGGAGGTCTCAAATGCCATAATTGAAAACCCGCTGTTCATCTTCTGAAAGTCAGGTTTAACCTCCTGTAGGCAGCTCCCAGAAGGACAGTATTTTGCATAATCAGTTACACTGCAAGGAATATGTTTAGCATTTATCTGTTTTTCTTCTCCTGACACTTTTCTCACAGGAGAGCAGGCAAACAAAATACAGTCATAGCTGTGGAATATCCTCTTCCCCAATTCCTTTTTATTAACCCAAACCACCAAGGCTACTTGTTTCCTTAAGAATATTAGCGTGATTTTTTGAAAACCTGTTCCTCTTTCTTACATGAGACATCTTGACAATGGATGTCTTGAACCGATTCACCAAAATCTGGTGGGTTTTGTTACCTTAGATCTGTGTCTGCAAAGAAGTCACATGCTCAGGGTGTTTCTCTGAAGAAACTAATTCAGCTTGGACCAAGCCACATGATCCCCTTTTCCAGTCTTGCCTTATGGCCTCTGAGGAATGTTGCATTGGCTGCGAGGGAATTACTAGGTCTTGGCAAGACATGTTAATATCGTTGCAAAGACTTGTTAGGGACCAAGACTTCAGCCTCCAACTATTTCCTCTGATAAAGCAGAGTATTCACAGCAGTTCATTAGTCTTGAATCACCAGTTTCACTTTGTTTGAGAGAAATGAAAGTTCACCACAAACCAGGACTCTGCAAGTAAAGCTGGCTGGTATTGCCTGCCTGCTAGCAGACTTCGAAACAGAAGTAAAAAGTATTCGATCCAGTTGGAGAAATCAGTGGTTCTGCACCCTTCAGTCAAAGGTTGGGAAAATAAACACCCAAGTGGAAGAGAGGTTATGAATTCTGGCAACACCTGCTGCACTGTGATTTATTAAGTCTATCAGGACATCTGAAAACTTGGACTGTCAAATATGGGGATGCAAATTTGATGTTTCCTCCCAAAAGACCTGCCCATGTTCATACACATTGTAGCAATGACAGAACTACAGTCCCATTTTATTACATCTGTTGTTTTGGGTTTTTTTTTTTAACATTCAGTGTTATCTTTCTGTTATTGTCCGAAATGACACTGATAATCCTTGAAAGCACCAGAGCGTGAGTATCATATCTGCAGCTGGATCTCACTGCTAGGAAGCTAGTTACACAGCATGGAAAGTATTTTTGTTATCTCATTTTGAATCATTGATAACAACATCACAAGTGAAGGGACCGTATTGTTTGTTCATGAGATAGGGAGGAACCACTCCTGCAGCTCCAGCACGTCACCATCCCAAGCGCCTGCTCACAGGGCAGAGAGGCAAGGTCTGAATTATGCATTTTGTAAACCAGAAGCAACTTTCTCAAAGCGTGGGGAGCACAGCACCAATGCAAGTGACAGAATGCAGATCATGAAACAGGTCCTTCCACAATGGCTTTCCAAAGCATCCCTGTCATTGAGCTGAGCTTCAGAGGACACCATTAACTGAGCCATTTCCCTGGGACCTGGCCTCCAGCAGCAGCAGCCAGTCCCAGTCCCAGCAGCTGGAGTGCTTGATCCAAGTAAGGGTATCAATCAGATGCTCAGAACTCCCAGCTGACTCACGGCCCCATTTCTTGGCTGTGTGCTGGCCTCTTTACACCTCTGGTGTTGGAAAGGGAAGTGAAACAGCCGGTTCTCATGTATACGTTCAACAGCTTTGAAAAGCCCCCCAGTTGTAGAAAAACGGAGCAGAGCTGCAAGATCTGGAGCTGGTTTCCTACCTAAAAGCCAGGCAGGATGCTGGATCTATAGCTGCAGTTTGGCTTGACAGAGGGCCAACTCCAACACTGCTGTTCTCATCTGCTTTAAAGTTGGCTGAACATTTGTATGCCATTTTCCCATCCGGCACCATCCAAGCCTAAACCAAAGACTGGAGGCCCCCCAGAAAGCTTCAGAGTGGTGACACAAATTGCAGTCTTGTTCAGTGCCATTTGCTGTCACCCAATTCATATTTTTGACACTGGGATCCAAATCAGGACCCAGTTCAGCAGCTACACAGGGATGCGTCTCATTCCAGCCTCCATTGGGGTGTGCGTATCCTTAGGCACACGTTTAAATAACTCACTACAGCCATGCTTAAGCCTAGAGAAAAAGCATCCCAGCAGAAGGACAGAGAACCAGCTCAATCAACTGTACGCAGCGAGATGTGTTCAAGCCAGCTAATGGGTAATCCTGTGTGTACGTACCACAAATCCACAACATAACTCACTGTCCTGCTTGGCAGAAGCGTGTTATTGCCTCTTGGGAAACAAGCATTCCTGATCAAAGACTATCCTTGTAGCACAAATAATCAAACCAAACTAATGTGTGTGTATGTGTATATATAGTTGACATGGATTTATATGACATGTTGCATATGCTAACGTCAGTCCATCTGAGGGGGTAGAAACTGATGGGGAAGTTGTAGCTACATGGAAAGAACGGGAATTTTCCAGTGAACCTCAGCATGGCAGAGAGACTGTTCTCAGAGGTCGTAAAAGACTTCTGCAGCCTGCTAATTATACGCTAGCCAAATCTTATTACAAACAAGTAATAAGTATAGGCACGTTTGTTGGTTTTGCTAATGACATTAATGTCTTTTTTGATGATTTGCAGAGCTACAGGGGGCCAGGGACTCAATTTGTACTGATGTATCTCCCGCTCTGGTGAAGTCTAGGGAACTCTGTTACGTTTGATATCTTTTCACCATTTATCTTTAGACAATTCAAGGTCTGTTCTCTACACAGTAGTCTGAGCTGTTTCTTCTGCTGTGTAACACACACATTCAGGACTCTACTTGGATAGTGGATCTGTGTATTATTTTCTAGTATGTAAGTGATGGTATGTAGAATTACACATTACTGTTGTTAAAGGGAATCGGTGCTTTTACTCCTCAAAGTTTCCTTATCCCCCTTAGCAAAACAGCTGTGGCACTGAAGTCTGCTGTGTAGGTTCATTTATCTTTCCCCTGCAGAGTCCCAGAGAGTTCAGATACCCCTGGTTAAAACCACTGACTTTGCAATTTATGGTAAGTCATCAGCAGGGAAAGAGACAGGCATGGAGCTGGTTAAAACACGTTCTGAAGAATTACTAGGGTTTGCCGGGCAAAGACAAGCAAAGGTTTTTCTCTCGCACACTATCCACATACCTCTGCGACTGATTTGTTTTGAGTTTCCAGCAGCTGTTTGCACAGACTCGATCATCGGTCCCGCTGCCCTTCTCCGCTTCCTGTCTGAGAACAAACCGAGACAGTCAGCAGAAGCAATCTCACGTCCTTTAGCGTGAAAACCACTGAACACAGTTTATCTCACCAGAGAAATCAGTGCTTTAAGTATGTGAGTAATCCACTGACTTCATAGAAATATCTCTGGATGGATTTTTTTAAGCGTGCTCTCGATGGCTGCAGCAACGGGACACTGCGCTGAGCACACACTTGCACGCTGCAGGTGAGCGCCAGGGAGCTCCGTGTAGGCGCTGCTGGTCCCTGCAGCTCTTTGGGGAGCCCTGCCGTGCTGGGGTAGCGAGCTCCTGCCCCCCGGCTTTCGATCCGGCCGTTCCTAGCGTTACGCATCCCTGGGAATACACTCAGAAACTACAGATGAGGTCATTCCCAAGAGTCTGCTTAGGTATTTGGGGCCCTTGACACTGAGAGGAGCTAAAATCTTACACTCTATGAATGGTTTTTAAAGGGAAAGTGGAACTCTTGTTATAGTACATTAGCTGTTTCTTAATCTTGAATTGGTAAATGATTAACTCCTCTACAATTTGTTTATCCTCATTGTTAGAGATTGCGCTAACATATGTTCTTTGATCTTACTTGCTTCAAAAGAGGCTTTGGGAGTAACAGTTACCTATGCAGAATCCAAAATCAAATCCAAAATCCAAAGGCCCTGAATTTGACTCGATGCTCTAAACTTCAAAACTTTTGTCCAGGAAATTACACCACATGCTCCTCTGCAGGTCCAGAGTTAGAACAACAAGCACAGCGTGCAAAGATACATCACCACTGAGGGTGGGGGGTGACTCTCACTTTGTCTTATGTCCAATTTGTCTTGGGATAATGAAGAAGAAAGTGGAAGCTTACCCCGGAGTCCAGGATAGGTACAGAAAGCCTTTTTCAGAGCTACTGAATCAACACTCACATCCCCCAGCCCACGACCTCACGCTCCCGTACTTCCATGCTCTTCTCCCCCAGGCAGCTGTACTGGCCTTCCCACCAGGTGTGGGTCCAGTGACAGAGGTGGGAGTTCAGCTTCAAGTCACAGTTAATGTGCTGACAAAGAATTCCCAACTTGTTGTTCAACCAACATAAACCTTTTGCCCAAGTGTAGATGGTGCTGAGCCGACGAACGTGGGTTTCTTGATGCAAAAGGATGTGCTGTGCTCCAAATGCATCATCAGAATCACAGATTAGAGATGTCTTTTTAAAAATGTGCTCTGAACATGAGTTTTTGCTTCCAAAAATAACTTGTATTTTGCTCATATTAGAAGAGCAGGATGTTCTTTCCTGTCCTGAAGGGATAAGGAGGAAATGAGAACTATGGGGTTTTTATATGATATGAGCTACTATTCTTCTGGACTAGTGCTGTGAATCTTGATTTTCTTTTTCCCCAGCCTTAGCATTTTATTCCCCATGGACCTCATTTTGCTTCTATTCATGCTGATGTTACCCCAGTGAAGGTCTCTTTGCTTTCAAAGGAATTCCTCCATATTTACAACCTCTCCCATCCTGAGGCAGTAGGCATTAGAAGGGAGGGAAACTACTGAAGACAGCAAATGCTGAATGTCTGAAATCCCTTTTCAAATGAGATAAAGTCAGTTGAGAGACACGAGTGGGGGCAGAAAGCATCCTTTCCTGTCCTCTGTGTTCAAAGGAAAGAGACGGCTGTTTGGAGGAAATGTGAACGTAATGGACCATACATTCGTGTCCCATTGTACTGAGGTCTGACAGGAAACACTTGGGGTTCGATTCAGGAAAAAGTAAATAGTATTCCTTTATAATACTCTCATAACCCCAGTTATCCTGCAGTATTTGACTACATCCCTGTCTTTAATGTATATATTCTCACAGCTGTCTCCAGAAGACCAGAAGGAAATCTGGCCACTGGGGAGCGGGGGAGGCATGAGAAGAGATCGTGCAGCAATTTCCAGCCGATGGCCCTCCTAAGCAACCGCAAAACTCCAGCGGCTCTCTCCCTTTTAACCCAGGAGCAGCTGCCATTATTGACTGCCACCATGGTGGTTCCTTACGGGAGGAGAGCTGCAAATACTGAACTTTGGGTAATTTCTGAGCAGCTTCCGCCAAGCCCGTGAGAGCGCTCTCTCACCATCGGCTCTCACCATAACGTATAGATGGCTGCAGCGAGGTCTCCCACCATATGCATGGGGCCACAGACTCCTCAGCAGGCACTGGGGAATCCCTTGGCTAGAAGTTCACCCTGCAGCAGCATGGAAAAGGCTCCAGCCCTCAACATTTAGAAAATTTGTTCCTCATGAAGTGGTCTGTAGGATCAGTGCTGGTCCCTGGAAATGCCTTTCATCGCTCCCGAGGGAGCCTGCCTCCCGGAGTGACCGGGGTCAGGGAGCTGTTACGGTCCTTTGTCCGCAGGGAACATGCAGTACCACCAGTGTTTGGTGTTTTGCTGTACGGCTCTTGAAGCTTCAAAGATTGCAAAAGAAACCAAAAACCCCCCCACATAACCCAGAAGAGATGGATTGAGGACATAATGCCCTTGATTGAAAAAGGAGGCACCCAGGAAACCTTGTGGTATATATATATTTTAACTAGAGCTAAAGTAATTTGGCATGCACATCCCCTGAGCTGCTTCCTAAACCACAGCTGCATAGGAATTATCTAGCTCCTAGCTGAAGTAACTCCTTAAAAAAAAACCCCAACATGTAGGTCATTAAAGTGCTAATAAAAAATGTTGATGAATCTCTGAGCAGTGCTCTGATTATCTCTCTGTGGGGAATGAAGAACTCATTAACATGAGCTCCATGCCACTCCCTCCTCCTTTCTCAGAGTTTGGCATAAAGCAAAGAAACAAATGTTTGTGGTTTGGCCAAGTTTCTAATGAGTAGCTCAGCTAGGTCCACTGATTAGACACATGGCTTTACAGAGGGTGAAAAGGCTGCAGTACTGTGTAAAGTGGCAAAGTATTTGTGCCAGATCGGGTCCTCATAAAGGAAATGCTTTACCTGTTGTGTGGATTTTTTGCAATGGATTTAGCAGGAAATGTGTAGAGAGAGGGTTTTGTTGACACGGCAGACAGGCAGCAACGCTGTAAGGTCCCGAGAAAGTAACAGAGCCAGATGTATGTCTGAGGATCCACGCTCCAAAAATGCGATGTTGTGGTAGCTTACTATGGGTTTGGTTTCACTCGTTAAGTGTTTTTTTAATACTAAGCTACGGTCTGACCCCAAAAGAACAGTCCTGGCTATGATCTCTCCTCCCTGCTCTAGATGCTACCTCTCCTACTCCACGGAAGGATGTCTACACAGCGGCCCCCAGGCACTGTAGGAGCCGGCCGGCAGGCAGCACAGACAGAAAACTCCATTTGCTGCATCAGGAGCTGCAGCACGGAGACCTGCTTAACTAGAACTGGCCGAAGCCAGTGACTCTCCAGCAGCACCTGGCAGTTGTTTTGAAGGAGGGAACAAAACCTCCAGAAGTACTGGGAGAAGTGTTTCCCATGCAAAAAAGTTTCTTCTTGATCCTGCTTGTAATCCATGTACGGCCTGAATCATGAGGACTTGTCATCTCCATGATCTTTCCAGGACTAAAGTAAAACTCATCCACATGCCCAGGAGAAGAAAACTCGCCCTACAATAAACACGAAAGGCATCTTTACGTGCCTGAAAGCATTCTGCTGGGATAAACAACTGCTGCCTCTGAAATTCAAATCTCATGGTGTGTGATCAATGTCACGCAGCACCTCAGCACTCAGATCAAGCTCCTGAGACATCAAGTCTGTCCCCTGCTGTTGCAGACAATGCATCGTATAATGACTTTAATAAACTTCATCTCAAAAGCAGTGAGATTTTTCCATTCCCAAAACTCCCCCTGGAAAAGGTAGAATTTGATTGCTCTAATGGTTAACAACCCTCCTCTAATTTCCAGCTTAAATTTGTGCGTGGCTAGTTCATACCCAATTGCTCTTGTGCCAGCACCATCTCCAGCTAAGCAGTTGTCTCGACCAGAGCGCTGAAGTCCCGATCCACCGATTTCATTGCAGTATCACCCTCACTTTCAAAACCACACCCAAAGTTTGTCATTTCTTGGCCTTTTCAGGTTGAAAGTTTATTAAAACATGATACAGCTGTAATTTTTTCTAAAAGGAAATAAAAAAGAGGCAATGAACATGCAAGCAACAGCCCTTGAGTTTTATACTGAATAAATATGCAAATTGGAGAAAGCCAACTGCTTCAACCTTCATAGCACACTCTGCATGTAGGTATATATTCTTCCTGTGCGTAAGGTAAGTTTTAATTTCCTACAACCACCAGATAGTTAGAGGTCTTGTATTATAATATCTAAATAACAGATGCTGTACCACCTACCACCTCATCCCATTATTACTGGCTGGTGCCTACAGGTTCCCATAGCGCTAGTCCAGTCAGGTGGAGTCATCTCAGTGCTGGGTATAAATTTGCAAAGTTAAAAGATGTTCTGCATCCTCTCCCTATCCAAATCAAATATCCTGTGGCCGGATAGTTTGGTTCCTCAAGCACTTTTTTCTCCTAAGACCTCTCTAGCTCCCGAGGGGCCTCGCTCGCCTTTCTGTGACGGACGTGCAGTTCCTATACTGGTGTGGTGGCAGCAGCCAGCAGGGCTGGAGCCTCTTTGGTGGCTCCATCAGAAGAGGGCCCGGGGCAGGCGATGTCTTCATCCTGCCCTTGCTCCAGACCTGCTCATTTCCCGGTGATCACAGTCCCCGAGGGGCTCTTTAAAAGCGAGCAGTACGCAGAATTAAAAGGTTTTGTCCCCGAACCTACCTGAAGTGAGTTGTGCGAGTAATTTTACACCTGTACGCAGTATTGCTGATTTCAAAGGGAACTTTTAAGACTTCCGAGCATATTTTAGACAACTTCTGAGTTTTAGAAATAATTAAAAATGTAATTAAAGTATAGCCTTTTTTTCAGATAAAGGACAACTATCACCCAGTGCTTCTGTAACGTCAAACGGCTGGTCAGCACTGCTCAGATGTAAGCAAACCAGCCCTGAAACCAAGAAACCAGTAAACTTTGGGTGGGGAACCAAGACAGAGATGATTTCAGCTGCAAAGCAGAACAATTACAGAAAGCCAAAGACAAAACAAAAAAACCCAAACCCCAAAAAACCAACAAAAACCTCTAAAAAAAGGACAGTTTTTGCGTTTTGTGCAGCTTTTTTTAGCCAGGGCCGCTTTCTCCCCACAGATGGGGCGAGAGCCTTCTCCTCAGCAGCACCAGCCATCTGGAGAAGCCTTCTGCTGCCTTCCAGCCCCAAAGATTGCTTAAATCTCTCAAGATTTCATTCCGAAACAGGTCCTTTTTCTGGGTTTTTTTGGGGAGGGGTTATTCATTGTTCCCACATACGCCTGATTTTATTCCCCCTCCCTCAACTGTGCACTGGGCATTGCAGAGTCCATCGCCTCAACAATGGAGGGCGGCCGGGTCGGAGGACACCGGCGGTACCACCGCCCCCCCTCGGCCAAGTTTGAAGCCGGGGGAGGGTGAGGGGGGGCGGCCGCCGCCCCCCCTCACCCTCCCCCGGCTTCAAACTTGGCCGAGGGGGGCCATGAGGGAAAGGCGGCGGGCGAGTCCCCCGCTCCGCTGCCAGATAGTGAGCCACGGCGGGCGGGCGGGCGCGGGAGGAGGAGCCCAGGTGTCCCTTCCTGCCACATAGTGCGCCGCCCCCTTTTTTTCCCCGCCCGCCCGTTCGCCCGCCGCGGTGGTGCTGGGGCTCCTGCCGCCGGCGAGGAGGGATGGACTGAAGCACAAAGGCGCGGGCCCGCTGAGGTAACGCTCCCGCCGTGTGGGGAGAGGAGGAGGAGCGGGGGGGGGATCCTCGCCTTTCCCGCCGAAGGCGGCTGTGGCCGAGCCGTTGCCGCCGTTGGGGAAGGAGGGGCGGGTGTGTGTGTAGGGAGGGGGCGGCTGGAGGCCTGGCGCGCTCCCCCCCGTTCCCTCAGCCGCCTCACGGCCGCGGTTGCCAGCGGGCTGAGGCGGCGGCGGAAGGGGGGGACGACGACACGCTGCGGTCGCCGTGGGGCTATGGGGGAACTTCTCCTGCGGGGTTATCCGCCAGCTCTCCGGTCGGGGGAGATGCTGCAGTGCTGTGTTTCTGCCTCAGCGCTGAGCTGGAAAGGAGCAGGGCTTTAAATAATGCGCCGCTGCTCGGTAACTCTGCTAATCAAATAAAACATTGTAAGTAATTATTATGCTTACGGGCTGCCCTTGGTCCACCGTAAGGCTCCGGAGTCCCTGTGAGTCTAGGGAAACTTCTTAAAATCCGTATTCTGTAGGCTTTTGCTGTGTTTAATCGCCCAGGGCTCCACCTTCGCCGTCGGTAGCGGTGCGGGGAGCCCGGGAATGCGGTTTCCCGGTGCCGGCACAGGCATTCTGGTCACGGCGGTGCCAACCTGCCGGCCTGGCCAGCATCTGCCCCGCGCCGCCGGCTTCTGGGCCATTCACTGCGGTTTCGTTAACAGATTGGCGTTATTTTCGTTGTGCGTTTGTATTAGCCAGGACGGAATTCAAGGTTGCTGCCGTGAACTTTAGGCTCCAGAAATGAGGATTACAATGGGCCTTTTGGGAGTTTGTGCCTCGGTTGTGGTTTCACCCCGAGGCAATTTTCATCTCGCGTTGAAAAGCTCATTTAGGAATTCAGAGTGGGTTTATCAATCGGTGTTCGTCTGGACTTCAGGGCAAACAGGCAGGGTCTGTGTGGCCAAACGATCTGATTTTAGCGGTGAAGCCTTGGACTGGCTCTGTCAGGAGGGTTGAGCGTGCCTCAAAAGCAGCAACCACCGCAGCCGGTCATGGAGGTAGGTTGCTTCTGTTTCTGTCTTCTCAGCATTGTTATGTTACAGGTGGGTTGAGGCTGTGTCTGCTGGTTTTCATCCACAGGTCCTGGATTCATGTCTGGAGGGTGGTGATGTGATACCAAGAAGAGGAAAAATGTGTAGGATTATGCCTCATCTGTGTGGTGCCACTATGTGGGGGAGTTAAGTTTTAAAACAAATAGATAAAACCAATGGCAATGAATATCTGGGCAAAAAAGTAATTGGCCAAGGGTTATAAAGCATGACTGTATGAAATTGCTGAATTACTAATGGTGTGGGAGAAGTTGTTGCTTAAATTAACTTTGGTACCAGAGGAATGAAGCTGATAAATGTGACCTCAGCCTTCATAAAAGGTCTTTGATGTGCCTGGGGCAGCTCCAGACTGTCTCACCTGCCTCCTGGTCCAGTTGCTGGCAAGTGGAATAAAGCAGAGGTGTGGTGGACATATGGCTGTGCGTGATCTCGTAGTGGTGACTTTGAGGGGGAGCAGTGTGAGCTGGGGCAGTTCGGTGTGTCGCTGCTCCGGCAGGAGATGTGCTGTGAAAGGCTTGCTTTTGCTTCCCTGCCAGGGTTTGCCAGCATGTCTCTTGCACCAGGGAGTTCTCGGGTCTGCACACCCCGTCAGGTAAGTGGCCTGGCTGAAAACAACGTGTGAATTCCTTGTTTTAGCCTGCTTGGTGGCATCCAGTACTTACAGGGAAGGAAGGTGTGAGCTCTGGGAACACCATGGGCTCTTTGGCTGTTATTGGAGGAGCTCCTCAATGCTACCTTGAATAAGGACTGCATTTGCCCCTCAGTGAGACAAAATTATAATTGTATGATTAACAGTATATATCAGTTTTAACTTCAGAAATTCTCATGTTAACACTTTTAGTGATACATTATTTTTGAGAAGACGTTATTACTTGCTTGGAGTTTTCGCTGGGAGAACGTGAAGCACTAAGCAGGGACGAAGGGGTGGGTTCTTTAGGGGCTGAGTGTTTAATGATTGAGGTTAGTGTACGGTGATGATGATTAAGCACGTCCTTAATTCTTGACCAATAGATGGAGTGCTGCTACGCTTTAGGATATCTGGGGATTTAATGGTCTCTTGGTTAAATCAGTCATTATCCTTGAATCTTGCTTGAGGATTGAGGCAGCTGACATTTTATTTAAGGAAGTGATGACTTTATGGTGGTGCAGTTAGGCTGTCGTGTACGCTGTGATCATCCAACCTAAAGAGGAGCTCCAAGTGGTGCCTCTCACACCAGAGACTTTGCACTGCTTGTAGAGTGGGTGGGCTTGAGCGATCTGGGTAAATGGGGGTGTTTCAGGTGTACTGCAGCTCTTCTGTTGAACGTTTGCTAGTTATGAAATGAGCGTCGGTTGTTCGACAGGGCTGAATGAACCGAGCTGGGTTCAGTGTAACCGTGCTGGAACTGTCCCTGTTGCATGTGATGTTAGAGGTGACATTGCACACGGGGATGCCTGCTTTTGTTCAGCTCAACTTGTCACAGGCCAAATAACCTGGCGTAAGACACTATTTGCTGTGAAAATCATCAGAAAGTAACTCCTGTAAGAGACAAAAAATGAAAAATATTTTAAGACAGGCCAAAGTTGGTTTGTTTCCTTTTGTAAGTGGAATGTTTTACGGATCAAAAACTGAAATGAAAGAAGGCAGAAGGCTGCTAGTTTTCCCATGTTAAAATCATTGTTGCTAGTTAAAATGGCAGTGAATGTCCTTGCCACACTGTGGATGGTGTTGGAATGATAATGCTTTAAAAAAAACAATTTTAGTATAGGAGAATAAGTTGTGGGGCTTTGAGCGGGTGCATAAAATTGCCTTTGCTAGTTTTTTTAAACTGAGTGAAAATTTTTGTGTCTTTAAAAAGTGTTCTATAACTTTAGCAGCCTTAGCAACCTCTGGCTGTTATTTCCCTTGTAAATCAATTTTGCATTTTCATAGTGCTGCTGTTTGAAAAACTGAGTCAGTCATTGTTTTGGTATTGACTTAGAAGAATGCAATCTATATTATTTAATAACATTGCTTCCCGTTACATCACAGGCTTTTCTTCAAGCTATGTTTTGAAATGCTGGTTGCCATATGAGAGATGGTGGCAGATGGTGGTGTGGCTTCTGGTAGCGTTCTTGGGGGCACTTGTCTTTTTTGTAGCATTTTTTGACAGATTAAGATGAATAAAAGCTACTTGACCCTTAAGGAGCAAGCAGTAACTTACTATTTGTGTGTTAATGTTAGATCTGTTTGCCACAGAGTCCACTCTGCTTTCTATATTAACTTTGAGTTACTTGGCATATAGGGCAACATTTTTGTTTCTTTTCTTTGTACATCATTGCAAATGAGACTTTGAGGTATTTCTTTTAAAGATACCCTAGCAAGTACATGGCTGTTTTGAGGATAATTTGTGATGTGGGTTATTAGTTAAGACAAACCAATTTGAATAAATTTGGTTAGATAAGAAAGTATCTTTAGTTATGGCATGCTCTTAATCTAGGCTGGGGGGGTGCGAAATCACTTCGAAATTCATCAGTAAACTGGAAGATGTTTACTACTAAAAAGTTGAGATTTTCTTTGGAGTCATTGAAGTTGGATAGTGAAAGAAGACTTCAGAGCTTCGAAACTCAGTGTGAGGGTGATGGCTTCCGGTTTGGTTATTTCCCTTCTGGATCTTCACAGTTTTCTAAATGTGATGTAGGTATGTATTTAGTTAGGACTCCAGGAGCATATTAAATGTAGTATGTGTCTTATGGTAGTAATATTAATTCTCCTTGACAAGGATGCAATCAGCTGTTACAAAGTGCTAATTAGAGCAATATAATAATAGCCTCATTCATTGTTCCAGTCTCTTAAACTGTTCTGGCCTTGGCTAGGTAAAGAAACTCTTTTCTTGCCTTGTATTGTTTAATGTGTTAAAATCCTAGTGACATCAAAGCAGCAGGTAGTTTTCATGTGAGTTAGCAGGTTGAGGCGAAGATCAGTAAATCGCAGACTGGTGTGAGAGCTCCAGCTTGCTTTGTAGCTTTTCACATTGTGTCTTCTTGACCCACAGCAGCTAACAGCTGGTAAATCCCTTTTCACTTGCGCAGGCAGTACCTCCTGAAGTTACTTCTCCAGCTGAAGTATGTGGCAATCTTGAATATCGTAGAGTGGATGGCAGCTTACTACTGCTCTTATTGTCACTGCGCTGCCCTGAACGAGTGAGTACCTAGCACAGTGTTGGTGTTAATAGTAGCTGGCACTTCAACTAAGAGCTGAACTGTCTGCTGTGTTGGCCAAAGTAAGGGGATTCTCTTGAATTGCTTTGAAAATCTGTGCTTGCTGTTTTCATCTATACCTGTCGTAGTTGGTCTCAAGATATATTTTTTTTATTGTTGCATGTATGTAATTATTACGTGGGGTTTTCTTGTAGAAAACAAGCGTTCCTATGCATATCATCCATAGCTATTACACTGAATACTGCGACATATGTTAGAGGCCAGTTGAATCTGTATCTTACGTTTGCAGATGCACAGTAAATGTCAGTTCTGGAAGCAGAGCGCTTACCACCCAACCAGCCATTCCTGTGCATGTCCTTCTGATGGTAAATAGAATGCAAAATAGAAAAGCTTACTTATTGGATAAAGCTTGCTTTACTTATTCTAATACAGTAGAAACGAGAAAGGAAAAAATATAATTTGAAATATTTTTCCCTCACTTCCAAATATGGACTGGCTTTCATTGAAGAAACGCATTTTTTGACAGCTCTAGAAGTCTTGACAGAATGCTGTAGAAGTGATTTGGTACTGAAGTTGTCTGTGTGATTCAAATAAATCCTTTCTAGATCAATGAAAATTATAAGTTGACTGGGTTCAGAGAGATTGCTGATATTAGCATAAGTTGTTTCATATAATCCAATATCCCGGTACTTCCTTAGCAACCTGTATGACATTTTAGTCTTTATGGATTTATATACAAAAACCTCTGTATTTATAAAGAGCATCGGTGAGGCCACAAAGTCAAGTATTTGAAAGCTGGGTAGTGCTTTTCAAAGACAATATCCTGGATTTAAAAATGAAAATCAAACTATAGCATTGGAAATTATACTTATGAGCCCTGGTGTCAGGAAGAGTAGAAGTGTTTGGGCTCAGGTGGTTCAGATCTGGCAGACCCTTTGCAGTGGCAACCTCCAGCC
Organism: Burhinus oedicnemus; assembly: GCA_008921705.1. Taxonomy (NCBI): domain Eukaryota; kingdom Metazoa; phylum Chordata; class Aves; order Charadriiformes; family Burhinidae; genus Burhinus; species Burhinus oedicnemus. Next base: position 452,803 of record VFFE01007601.1, read on the forward strand.
TAATATATGAAAAGTTGGGTGAAATTGAGACTAGGATTGTGGGACGGAATCAGCAGACAGTATTGTGCAGTGCACCCAGCTCTGTCTAGAACTGAATACAATGACACAAAAGTAGTGACCTCGAAAGTACCTTTGTGTTTTCCTGACTCAGATACACAACCATTTTCAGGAGTGCTAATGAATTGCTTAACAATTTCTCCAGGCTCCTGATCAGTACTAAAACAGGAGTAAAACCCAATTTAAGCCAGCTCCCTTTTAATATACCAATTATTGCTACACACCAGACAACCTACTGTATTTGCTGTGCATCTTGAACCACCAAAACCAAACCAAAAAACTTCATTCTTAGAACATACAAATTTTATTTAGAGATTGTGTGATATAGTAGCCTGTGGAGGGTAAGATCGAGTATTCTCTTTATTATTTTTTTCACCAGTATTATCTGCAATTTCTATGATGGTGCTGAAATTCAGGGTGCAAGAAGCTGTGTACGAAATGAGTACCTGGCACTCCCATGTTAAGTGAATACAACATTAGCCCTACCGATGTAGTATTACTGCCATAATAAATGAATAACTAGTCAAATAGATATTTCTGTTATCATGATTAAATTGTGATGGTGCCCACAACAAGCCCATCATCCTGTTTCAGATCTTGATTGCATATGAAGCATTGTACTAAATACCCAGTTAAGGAGTAATTGTATTTGTAATGTTCACAGTTAATCTGTACAATTTCTGGCTTTCAATGGCAGCTGGCTTTAAATGCCTGTTTGTCTGAAAGTATATGCAAAGGCAAAACTCTTCTGGTGACTCAAATTATTTTATTTTTTTTTTCACCCAGTGGTCAGGGTAGAAAGCCAAAGATATTTGTGGTCTTTAATTCATTTACTAAATGGAAGCTGTTGTCTCTTAGGGCATACTGTGTATTTTAGCACCAAAGGTTGTGTAATTTTCTAATTCCTAAAATTATTCAGGTTGTGAAAGAATCTGTAGGTATGTGTTTTGTTTTTTTTTTCTTTTTCCTTTCCCATGGATGGACATAATAATGAATACAAATTAGATTGTTTACTGATGTGCTGATTGTTATGGATTGACTATCCAGAGTTGTTTCTTTGATGCGTAGCTGACTTGGCACTCAGAGGACACGTGCATGTTCTGTGTTAAATGGCTTAAGGACTGGAGTGACACAGTTGGAGAGCTTGGCAGATACATCTGCATGTGCATGATTTGGAACAAAACACTCTATCTTATAAGACAAAGTGTCCAAAGTAGATCACTCAGTCAAATTTTCATAAATATTTTTATTGCAAAGATTTAATCCTGAGCAGCTGAGGAGTAAAAATGAAGTTATGATACATGCTTTAATAATGGCTAGTACAATGTTTTGTAAAGCAACGTATGCCTGTAACCAGCAAAATCCTCTTCATATGTTTGGCTTGTTCCTTATCAACGTGATCAAAATCATGGGTCTGATATTGAGCAAAAAATAAGAAATGTGCAGAAGAACTTGCAAATACACTGAAATTTGTGGGTTTTTAAAATAAATTAAAAAACAAACAAACAAAAAAAACCCACACAAACCAAAACCAGACAACAAACTCAGTCAGGTTTCCCCCTCCTTTTTTACTCTGTTTTGAACTTTGTTTAAATAGTTCTGCAGCATGCAAAGAGATTGAATACATCTGTGTAGCACTAGCATGAGTGAGTCTGTACTCAAAAAAAGGTTAGTTTAAAAAAATAAAATAAAAAAAAAAAATCTTGAAATGAATCCAGGTAGCTTCCTAGTTAAAACATATTAAATAACATAAAGCATGTGAACTCCAGACAACTCAGTTTAAGTATATAAAACATTTAACCTGTAAAACATCAGGAGGTTTTTTTATAGGTGCCTGGATAATTTGCCCTTAGGTGGTAGAGGGGCAGTGTAGGTTCCCTTTTTACATCAGATGTTTTCCTGTGAGCCAAGCACTTGGGGGAAAAACTGAAATACTGCTTCCTCTTTAAATGGCTGTTGCATGCATATTAAGCTCTTTGTGTGTGTTCACTTAAGCTTAGGTGTTTTTAAACAGCAGTGTCCCTAATTTTACATGCTCTAAGACAACTGCTGGTTAAGGGCTAGATTTCAAAGACTGCTTAGTTCTTCTCAAGCACTGCACCATTCAAAATGGAAATTTTTGCTGTCTGGTCAGCAGAAAATGTTCTTTTTCTTGACATTCCTAATGTGAGTGTTTTATTGCATGTCAGTGCTTCTAATTAAATCGAGTGACTTCTAATGTGTTGCCAGGTGAGATCTTGTGTCCTTCAAAATATCTGAAATTTGAAAGTCTCCAGTTGTCTGGATCAAGACACCGTCTCTTCAGCAATGGACCCACAGTGGCCAATGGAGACTGTTAAGTGTGGTGGGATGTCTTCTGTACCAGAGAAGTGTCATCCAGCAAGGGCAGTCAACGTTTCAGTCCTACGCTTTGTGAAATCTTTGCTTAGAAGTGAAGATTGCCAAATATCTCCGCAGATGGCAAACACATACAACATAATTCGGAGCAAAAGGGAGGGAGAGCTCTGGGTGGAGACGCAGGAGATAGGAGTGCTCTGCTCTGTAGACAAGGTGAGCAGGAGCCCAAGCTCGCCCAGTGGTTCCAGTGCCAGCAGCTTTGGCTGCCTGGTCTTTACCTATAGCTGGAAAAATAGACCACCTAGCCCACGTGTGTCTGCAGAGCAATGTGAATATGGGCAACCATTTTCAAGAACGTCACTTGCTATATGGCACTTTTCACAGACCCAAGCTTAGAGACCTATTTCACAGGAACCCAAGAGACGCAACCAAATACAGTAGTCTCATTGTCCCAATACTTGTTTTAGGAGACCCTGTCTCTCCATTGGAAAAATTCTTTGTTTCCTTGTTGAAAAGGGTTGAAATCCTCTCCTTAAGGGGGAAAAAAATAGTAAAAAAAACCTTAAAAATCAGATGTATTGCTTCCTTTCCTATTAATGTTGGCTAGTATGTTGCGTAAGACTTTACTGCATGTACAATGTTAACTAAAAAGAATTAGCTAATGGTGGGACTGAGAATAACAATGTATTTATAACCTGGGTTAGCCTTTAACAAGGAAAAATAGCTTGAGGTATACCGTGTAACACTAGTGTCTGGCTACTATCAAACATGCTCCAAACGTATAGTAACAGGTATTGTGTGCAGTAAATCTATCTTTGTAGTAGAAACCTGATGTTGTTGCTATTCCCAGGGGGTAAGTTGAATTACATTATTACTGAGGCTGAGCTAACAGAGCTTTGCTTATAGTATACATACAGACAAGACGGTTCTTCAGAGGGGTGACCTTTGCTGTATTTTGGTTTCAGATTTCACAGGGACCTATTTCAAAGTTTTTAGCTTCAGTCCACACCCTGCTGGTAATTAGCTATAAAAATCTCTTTGAAGACAGTTGTGTTTTTTTTTTTTAAAAGAAAACAACTAAGTCTACACTTTATTACTTTTTTAAAGTTAGATAAAGGTCATTTGTTTACTCCTTTTGTAATATACACTGCTGCCACTGTTACTTGTCAATATAACTGATAGTTCAAAGATGAAATTAAAGCTACAGAATTACCAGTTACAATGTGCAAATGCATAGCGTATGTAGTAGTTCTTTTTTATGACTCTTCTGTTTATTAGTTAACTTGAAGAATGTGTACTAGCATATATTTGTGCTGGGGAAACTATTATGGTTTACATGGCATAATGTAGTGTACTCCCTCCAAGGTTATTCAACCCTCTCTCTAAACTTTTTTTGGGTTTCTCTCTCTCTCCAAAACCAATTTAAAGAAACAAATTAAAACCCTGTAATCCTATTTAGGAACCCAGTCAAATAAGAAGTCTGCATGTCGCCATTCCAATAAATATAATCACCTCTTTAATACAGTTGCTCCTCTCTAGGACTCTGATTTCCATCTGATTAAAATATTTGTTTTGTACATTACAACCAAGCTGAAGAGGATATCCTGCTCTTCCCTCCTGGCCCTGTGGTCCTGCCCCATCCTCTCTTGTGTAAGCTCTGCTGCTCACTGAAGTTCTGCAATTCACTGTGAATTGCATCAGAATATTTCCTCTCCCCCCTGTCTGCATTAACTCTCTTTAATAAATTGAATTAGCTCAAGAGACGGTTGAGTGAGCACTAGAGTGGGTGCGAGGTGTCGAAGGCAGTGGTGAGAACCTGTGGGGAAAGGGGGGAATAGGGGGACTGTCAGCACCGAGCTTCAGGTTGACTCCAGCCCTTAATCCTTCGGTGGTGACGGGTCTGCAAGGTCCTGCCTGCAGTACTGGGAGGCAATGCAAAAATGTAAGAGGAAGCTGTTTGAGTTGAGCCTTCTGCAAGGTGACTTGTTTGTAGGAAGGTAAGAATGAAAAAGCCATTTCTCTAGGCTTTGAGATACGATGGGTCTTCCACTAGGTTATGAGGTTCCCGCTACCCTCCTAGTAATCTCAAAATCTGAGCAGGAATGGTCATTTTTAAAGGGAGGCTTTTGGGGGTATATGCAATGTTTTAGAGAAACTATGTAGACCTTTAAATTATTTTTTAATCAAAATAATCTCAGCATGCTGGACTGAGCTGCTCTCTGGCTCACATGTTACACAGCCATATCCCAGCTTCATGAAGCTGCCCGTGAGTAACAGTCCTGGGTGGTGTGGAGGTGTTGGGTGCTTGGGTTTGCTTCCCTTGTCTCCAGAGCCTGCAAGTATATGTGCACAGCACAAGGCACAGAACTAAATTTTCTGTTGTAAAATAAAAAAAATTTTCACTGTTGAACAGCATGCAGCATTTCATAGTTGTGTATAAGAAATGGAGGTTAAATATTGCCATGGGAAAACTTCATTTTGTCAGGTAGACCACGGTGTCTGTATGTTCAGGAACATACAGAACAAATTCTTTGGTGAGAGGAGAGGGGTTGCACATTACTAGACATAATGAACTTATGCATATATTTACAAGACAACTTATATATATAAGAAAGAATTACATTGTGGAAAATGTATACAAATAAGTTGTTTAGCATAGCTCAGCCTGCCTCCCAAAACACTGTCTAACTATAACCTGCAGTCTCTTAAATGCCTTTGAAATTAGTATTGCCTCTCTTCTCCTTCCATCCAGGTTCTCATCAGTTAAATGATGTGCAAGAAAATCTAGTATTGCTACCAACAAATTTGGCAGAAGAATTGTTTTAGAAATGTAATGCTGAGTTTCCAACAGCAGAAAGCTGTTTGCTGTTTAAGTTGACTGAAATCATTCCAGTTAGTTTCTGTGCAGGTGGTGAATGATACAGATTTACAGTGTGAATGGCAGTCCTGCAGATGCACTTCATGGTCTTCAGTGCTGGGTCCTCCTGGCTTTTTTTCTGGACCTCTCCTTTTTCCTTTTTCTCTTTTCCTAGCTGCAATGAAGCATCATCTTCAAAAGTTTGTTTTTTCTTTGTTTGATGTGATGTGCAGACTTCAGTGCAGATACTTAAGGAGTCTTATCAAAGTAATACTGGCTCAGTCAGAGTAAAGATGCTTTAGTTAAATAGACTATGGCTGTGTTTAAAAATAACAGCTCTGGCTGTGTCAGCGTGTTGGACGACCTGATACTGACTTTCAACAGAAAGAGCTTCTGAAAATTACTTTGCCTGTTGCACGTATCGCCCCCAGTGTGAACTTGTTTTCAGTTGGTAACATTTTGTTGTTAGATGAACCAAAACAGCCCCTGAATTTTAAATGTGATTAGCCAAACGGCTTCAGAGAGAGCTTGTTGTACTGGACACCTTTTAAATGCACAAACAGGAGCAGCAGCACTTCTGCTCCTGTTCAGGTTGTCAAAAGTGTGATGTCTGGGGTTGGGTGCAAACACCATCCTCATCTAAGCTCAGTAGTTATTGGGTTCTCAACCATTTGATTTCTGTAGGGGGAAAAAAGGTGGTGTGTGTACTCTACCAGCCCAGGGTCTTGTCTGTGTGTGACTGCCATGCTTGCACACGTGTAGGCTGTTGCTTTCTTGTAATAGTACAGCATGTGGAGGAGCTTGTTAGTAATTCCCATGCAATTGTCTTGTCTCACCCCAACCCTAGTTTGGTTCTGACTTCTGCTGCCTTTCTGAAGACTCATTTCAAGCACCAGTATTCTTAAAAAGTCTTGGTTAATGCCAATATGCAACAACAACAAAAAAAAAAAAAGAGAAGATAAAACACTTTCAAAATACTATGTGTATCTGATGTTTATTCCGTTTCTTACAGTTCTTGTTCTGTGTGGGTTTTCTGTCCATTTTTGTTTCTTGGCAAGGAAGGTAGTATATTCTTGTACCAAGAGGAAGGGTATTAAGCTTACTCATAAAAAGAAGATTTATTATCAAATGAAGTTTTTCATTTTGTCCATTGGAATTCTTTTTTTTTAAAGTCTAACCATACCCAGATTACTGGCTTCATTCATACGGTTGTTCTATCAAGTTTGGATGCTGTCTTTGTTAAATTATGGCTCCTGAGGGTTTTCTGTTAAAGGTTTCTTCAGTCAGGGGAAATGAGGGTATAATAAAGAGGATCCAAGGACCGGACATAATGATTCTATATAATTGAAACAAACAATGCCAGATTTGGCTGATGTTGGATTTTCCGTCAAATTTTTTTATTGGCATTTGTTCATTTTGCTTTAAGCAGAGTTTAAAACTGAGGCAGCTTGAGTGCCTGAAATAACTGAAAGACCAATAGCAGACAATTGGGCAATATTTTTAATCACTGTATCCTCTCTGCATGCATTTATCCTGAATTCTGGCTTAGTCAGGAAGTCTCCTTGATTCATGCCATTAGAGCAATAAATTCAACAGGAGACATCCAGATTCACAGAAAGGACTATGACTGAAGCCAGTATAATAGACCTGGCTGTGCCTGAGGTTCCTGAGACCTTGTTCCAAGTGTTCAGCTCATGCTCGATGAAAAGCAGTGCTGCTTTCTGGCACAGTGACTACCTGACCTTCATTGCTGCTGCCTCTGACTTGCTGCAACTCTCTGCTAGCTGTTAATGGTATCTTTCACCTTCTACTAAAGTTATAAAATATTATTAATTGTAATAGGCTAAAATTGGGTTAGAATCATCAAAACGTACTTCAGGATGCAAGCAAATTTGCCGAGAGACTCTATAAATAAATGGCTGTGCCTCTCGGCCAGGAATACAGCGTGAAGCGAGACGGCGGAGTATGCTGGTGGTTTTCTCTCTTTCTGATGTTGAGCACTGCCAGAAGAGGAATGATGCTGAATCTGTTTCTTGCTGCCTCTGCTATGCCAGAACACTGGTCTTCCAGGGTAGACAGTGTGCGGTACTGCGGTTTTCTGCAGATACTCCTCAAGGAGAGAGGAGGAAGAAAAAACATACTATTAGTTTTGACATTTACAAACTAACAGATACCACAGTAAAGCTGCTGAAGTCAAAACTGTAGCCAACCTTTTAATGTGGTTTTCTTTTAGAATGTTTTTGGGGCTATTTTTTCCCCTCCTTTTTATTCTCAATAACTCTTGTGTCTTTGAGCATTGATGAAATTGGGTGCAACAACTGAGTCGTACCCAATACACAAAACCATTTCCTCTCCCCATCTCTTTCTGCACACGCTCTTCAACGTACCTTATCCGCTTCTTTATTCATAGAAATCTAGGAGAGATCTTCTTAATATTCTTTCTCTGCATATATTTAACTCCTTTTCTATTCTTATTTGCTACCCATGTTAGAAGCCATTCTCTGTCTGGTAAAAATGAAAGCCTTTTACAGTAGCTAATTGCGTACCACTTTGGAAGATGAAAACTGAATTTTTCATGGAGCAAAAAGCTGTATATGATTTGAGATTAGTACGTGCAGTGCATTAGCACTGTGCATTATGGTCAAATTTAAGGAACACAGCATTTTTAGTCTTGTTTTCTACCATAATATGCATGTGGTACAATAAATAGGATTCTGCTTGATGAAAAAAGAAAACTGACAGAAGGGGTAAAACTACATATTGCCCGGAGGATAAACTTTGGGAAATATTTCTGTGGGTTACAGCAATGAGTATTATGTAAGAAAGAAAAAAGTTTACCCTGAAGTGCCTAAATTACTAAAGCATGTGTAAAAGCAGGATTTGCCTGTCTAGAAATTTATTGCAATGTCTACTACTGACCAGAGGCGAGATGAGTATGGATGCATTGTAAAATCGTAGTCATCTACAGGAGCCTGTGGATTTTGAGGGTTGCAAGATTGTGTAACTTAGTGTGGAAAAACATAAAAGGTTACAGCTGACATCTTCAAATTATTTATTTATCTTGCAGTTGTGTGAAGTTAAGTTTCCCGAGAGGTCTGAGTGACAGTATTTAGAATCATAGAATACTGGAAATGACCTTAAGGATCATCTGGTCCAGCCTTTCTTGGCAAAAAAGAAAAAATTAATGTATAAGAATCTGGTTTTCTTGTTGTTTGTTCTTTGAGGTAAACTGAACTAGCACAGACATACACATAGTGTGCGATTGTGCAGGTTTCTAATTAATTACAGTGCTCTCTTTAGCATATTTGATAGATTTGATAGGGATTATAAAAGTAGAACTATCTTGGTTGTGAGATGCAGTGATTTCCCTGTAGTATCTCAAGGGGGGGGGCGGGGGAGTTTGTGCTGGACTCGGATCCACAGCTACTGAGACTTTCTCTTGAGCCATAGCATCTTTCTTTGGCTTGGTCCATATGGGAGAGGAAAGGCAGGAGGTATTCACACCACTCAGCTCGGGCAGCTGAGGCTCTCTCCTTAATCACATTCCTGCTTTGAATTTCTTTTTGGAGAAATCTCTATGGATGCCGGAAGCCTTAAAACAAGGCAAACCCAACTCAGGCTTGGCTGGCTAATTAAGGTGCCCTGGTATAGTAGTGTGAATAGCACACTTAGGTTATTAGGCCTGCATACAAATTCTTTGTACAGTGGGGTCTGGATCTTGGGTCCTGTCAGCTCTGTGCAGATAACACCAGAATGGCAATTCTCTGTTTAGTTGTCTGCTCATTATTCAGGTTGCTTAACCTTGGAAACGACTTGGGCTGTAAGATTATTTTTTTAAAAACTTTTTAATACAAGCTGTGTAAATGCTGCAGTATGTTATCTTCCTCCTTTTAAGATATTTTATCCTGTACTGATGTGACAGCTACTGGTGTTCACCCTTTCTGGGGACAGTGAAACCCTTCATGTGAAATAGTTGGCACCTAGTAAATGAATGAAGGTTTTGCCATTGCCACATTATTAATATGTCCTGAAACCACCTGTATGTCTTGGGTTCTTGAGCAGTTCAATTTGTCTTCTTTCTTAAGGAAGTAAACAAATGCACACCCATCCTCATTTGTTTCTCCTACCCCACCATCCATAGATAGGCTTTAGAATCAGTCAAATCAAAATAGTCTCAAATTGGGGTTTCTTTTATGTTTGAAGAAAAAGCTTTGCTAGCAGGTTTTCTGTTACAAATAGTAGGTATGTGCATCTACCCAGCAGGTCTCTTCTATTTTAAGTGATGCTGTAGCAGTTGAAGCTTGAAAGTAATTTTTAGGCACTGCTTAGATAGACTGCATGAGGGAAGAGCTGCTCACCTTAATCATCCACCCTAACCAAAGTTACTGGAAAAGCACAGGTTAGAATGTAGCTGAGCCTTGGTGCTTGGACACTCCAGCAGCCTCTCTCGCTGAAATAACCATTTCTCGTGGAGCAGAAACAAGTGCTTGGCTCACCTCTGAGCTCAGATTGCCTCGTTTATCCATCCTCGCCAAAGTTTCCTCTCTGAACAAGCCATTAGGTCTAACCGCACTTTAAATCAATATGATTCCACCACTAAAGAAAGTGTTTATACAACTATATATATTTTTTTAATCCTGTTGAAAATTATGCTCAATTCAGATGCAATGGATGTTTAAAGTTCTTGTTAAAGGTTGCTTGAGAAATTTTAAATAGCTGTGAAAGAATCCAGTTGTCCCATCTTGCTGCCTCCAGAAGCAAATAGAGTTATGTACCTGTTGATAAGAAATTGGCTGGTCGTGAGAGGATTTTAAAATTGAAGCTCCATTCACATCATCTGACACTGTATTTCTTAGGTGAAAACAGGACTTTTCCCTGCTTTGATTTTTATTCTTCAAGTTTTTCATCATTGCATACAACCTTTTTAATACCTTACTTGGAAAAGATAATCTAGATTAATCAAGTACCTGAGCTTTATCAATAAATGTAGGAGCTCTTAAGTGGCAATATCCTCTGAAAGAGTTATTTACCTTTATTTTTCAAAGGTCTAACCAAAAGATAATATGGAGAAGGAAGTTGTTTTCTTTTCAACTGTTCATTTTAAGTGATGTCACTGATAGTTAACTAACCTAGCTTCAAGTACTTTTAATTCCTTCGATAAATGCATTGCCAAGGCAATAAGATCAGTACCTATGGACCATTTGGGGTTTTTGCTGGATTAATTTTATATGAACACGAATGTAGAGTGAGAATAAAATGATTATATATAGAGAGAGAATTTTTCTTAAACATTGAATTTGGTACTCATATGAATATGAACTCGTCTGATCTAGTTTAGGAGTGCACTTGTTAAGAGAACTGTTCTTAAATACCTCAATACTTGAGTATCAAATACAGTGAAAATCAGGGTTTAGATGTGGAATGATGCAGTCAGTCTTTCTCTGCTGCTTCTGTTCTGTTTTGAAAACAGTTTGAGTTTTATTCAAACTTTCCTGAGGTAAGTTGATAGGATTTTATAAATCGGCAAGCATGAAAGAACCAAGTTCTTATTTAGACCTTACTAATTTTGAATTTAAAACGTGTGGTATTTCTATTCTATTTGTTGATTGATTGGGGTTTTATCAGAATTAAACTACCTTGTTCTAAGCAATACTAGAGCACACAATTCCGTATCATATGCTTGACTTACCTTACTGAGAGCTTTATAGAAATTTGTAGAAATTAGTACAGATGTTAGGGATGTCATTAGTGATCAAAAACTTGGGTATGTATCTTGATTTTTTTTTTTTAAATGTTTTTCTGAACTCTGAACACTAAAAATAATTAATTAAAGTGTCTTAAGTTTCTCCGCTCCTGTGAGTGGAGTTGTAGTAACTATTTTTGTACTTTGAAAATCAAATTACAAGTCAGGGGCGGTCCTAGGTAAGCACTGTTTGTAGTAAAGAAGCTCAGTCTAGACTTAGTTTTCACCTGCGATGTTGCCTTCTCACAGCTGGTATAGCGATGAGCTGCTACAAAGCAGTATTTTCCTCAGTAACGTGTTCAGCTTTCCTTTGGTAAGGGTATGCTTGAATTATTTTTGTGTTGGAAGTGTGAAAGGGGAGGGTGTGTAACTTTTTTAGTTCTAGGAAACATTTTTTGTGAGTTAAGAGACTTAGAGAAAACATAGAAGATGAGTGAAAGGATTATACATAGAGAGAATTTTTCCTTAAACATTGGGTTCAAGATGTAGGCCACATCTGTAATCGTGTTTTTAGAAATGAGTCCATGTTAAATCTGTTCTCTGCCAACAGCATCTGGTTGCACTTTATGTATGTGTTTTCTTTCATAGAGAAAGCAAACCATATGACATAACCCCAGTCAGATAAAAATGATTGTTTATAGTACTTTGTTTATTTATATAGCACCATGAGATGAGATATGCCTTCATCTGAAAAACCTTACAGCAGATTACAAAGGTGAGCAGATGACATCTGCATTTCCAGATGGCCGGTCCGGGGTACTGTGTAGTGTGGTTAATAAGCCCTGCTTAAAGGATGTAAAATTAGTAGCTGAATTGCTAATCAAATTGAATTCCAGGTGCCTTCTTCATGGGTTGTGTCCCACATCCTGTAGTGGCGCTGTGATGCTGGTAGCACTCCTGAAGCATTGGGTGGGGTCAGAACAAACAATGATGTGCAGTGACAAACCTCAACAGATGTGGTGCCTTTTAGGACTAGTAGCAAACCTCTGGTACTGCTCACTGCTGTGAGTAAAACTTGGGAGCAATGATTTGCTTTTAATAAAATAGACTGCACAGCAGTCATTTGCATGGATTGTTCAGACTAATTTCAGCAGCTTGATTGTAATTATGCTCTTAAAAGTGGCTTCTTTGCTTACAAAATGAGGTCTGTCTGTGGGGCTTGTGAAGAGGCTGGCTTGGACTCACCCTTTGGGTGCAACTTAACAAACAGCCAAAAGATAAGAAGTGGAAATATCTTGTGAACATCAGAGGCATGATTTCCTGTACTAACAGTGTTGGTCTGTGATGCCCTCAGAGCAGGGGGAGCTACGCAGTGGCTGTTGTAATCCTAAACAACGGATCTCTTCAGCACGTGCCCACCAAGGTATTTAAGGGTGTTGGCCATGTCTTTCCCACATGAAAGTTGGGCCACCTGCAGCTGTGGAAAAAGCTGTGGATAAGGCAGTGTTTGACTGAGAATCTACATTACTGTACTTCTGATTTTAAAATATTTGGAAGGAGCAATTTCCATATTGGCAAGCAGACAGTAATTTCGGAAATAGCTTTTTGTGTCAAAACCTTGATGGGAGCTTTTATGCCCTGCAAGACTTTGTGTGTCAGTGAGGGACATGCTGGGGAGGGAGGCAAACGCCATCCACTGTAGGGTTTATTTCTTCCCTTGACAGGCTCCGATCAAACCTGCACAAGGAAAGGACATTTTAACAGTTTGTACCTAGATAAAGTATCCTTGTATGGTTAACAGTCTCATTTGAGACACAGGGTGTCTTTCATTTTGGAGTTTTTAATTGATTATTCATATATTAAAGTTGCTTAAAATATGCAGTATTCAACTGCATATTCTTTGACTCTTTCCATTTCAACTAATTAGCTTCTCTGTTAACAGTGTAACTCTTTTTTGATTCAGCCATGAGAATGGCAGTGGTTTAGAATAGATTTTTTTGTTGTTGTTGTTGCAACACCAGAACAAAGCAGGAATTTAAATACTGTGGCTCTTAGACCTTTTAAAATTAGGCATCCTGATTAACAGAGCTAAACATCTTAATTACTTAATGTAATTAACAGAATACCTATTACCTTTTTAGTTACTAGGCTAAAAGGTTTTTAGCCAAGTACAAGCTTTTGCTGTGCATGATGACCCTTTAAAGGCTTTTGGGACTCCATCCAGCTGGCAGCTTGGCATGGCTGAACAGATGTGGCTGGTCTCTGGAGAGCTGATCTGTACTGCTAGCTTTATTAATTCCTGACGTTTGTATTGATCTGTGGGTCCAAACAAGAGTAGAGAGTCTCGTGTGGAAGTGGCATAATGTGTAAGTTCCTGTTGGTCTCTTCCTGATATGTTCAGGATATATTTTGGTAGGTCTAATATTAGTCTTAGCAGCTCTTATTTGTTGTTTGTACATGTGCACGTTTCACTGTTTCTTTGCTTCATGTTCTGTTCTTGGTGATTCATAGAGCATCAAAATGCACAGAAATTATGTTCTCAGCACTTTGGAAGACCTCTCCAGATAATTCTGAACACTGCTTGTTCACGGGAAGCAAGTGGGCGTGCTGGAGGAGCATTCAAGTTTCCAGAAAGCGCTCATGATTACTGAGCAACTGCTTTGCAGTTCTCCTCTGAGAAGAGAGTTCTTCAGTTCTTCCAAATATTATTTAATAATTAAAATCTTGAGGTTGGGAGAAAGTACGCTTTCCTGTAATAAGGACAGATGGTGTTGGGGGGGGGAGGGGGGGGAGAAAATTTGTAGTGAGGTGACAGATTTTTCTCGTGGTTTGGGGAGAGTTATAGTCAGGTGTTCTGTGTATGGGAAGTCTTTGTGGGCCACCGATTAATGTATTATTATCAAAGTACTAAACTGAAGATTTGGGGTTTTTTATGCTTATCAAATTTAAGAGGAAACTTGAAATGGTATAGGGGTTTATGAATAGGAACAGTATGACCAGAAGTTAGCATGTTGGAGACACTGATCACAGGCAGTTGCAGATCATGTTCTGAAGGTTGTAAGTGGAGGATGCCAGTCGGCTGTGAATTTCCCTCTTCAGTCACACTCTGGCACAAATAAACATGCTAATTACTGCAACAAAGGCACTACATTAATGCGTTGTTACTGACTTTATCCCAAGAAATGTACAGCACTAGCCAATTTCTGATATAATTCAGGGAAAACATTTATTTAAATACTTACAGAAAACAGATGTTTGGGAGGTTTTTGTGGGTATGTTAAAGTCTTTAAAAAAAAAAAAAAATTAAAGAGATCCTGAACTGTAATTACAATAGCTGATCGTTTATACCTTTCCAATCCTTGGTCTCTGAGGCTGTGTTTTTATAATCTCTCTAAGGGAAGCACTTGCTGGTCAGAAAGTGGATTCAGATTGAGACCACCCAATAGACACTGAATAGCAGTCATGGCAATATGTATGTTTTCATTTAGCATAAACATTTTGAACTTAATGACTTCCTGTTTCTAAGGATGAGAATAATCTTGCTTAAAAAAAGGCAGAGGGGGAATATTAAAACAGGAAACTTGAGTTTCATGTGTGCACTTGGCTAGTAAGCCTATAGGCTGATGCAAACTCAGGAGAAAGTTCATGAGATATTATGATATTACAACTTGCAATTCCTAAGGTGTTTGTCAAGCAGTTATGGTTGGTTTTGTACCCAAACTTGTCTTGTTTTTGTTTTGCACCCAAATTTGTGCATTTTTTCCAAACAGAAATGGAACAAGCAACAAGAGCTTGTTGAATGGAGCAAATAAGGAAGGAGTGGATCGCCAGGAAGACTGTGAGGGGAGAATATGGATGGTGTGTTAAGTAACATCTTGACTTAATAACATGTTACACTGGATAGGATTTCTGTTTAACTAGGTAACAAGCCTCTGTTTACATTTCCAAACCCAATCTGAATAGGCAAATATTACTATAAAAGAGTAAAAAGAAAAGCTTAGATAAAACCTCAAGATTAGACTTGAATCATTAAAACATTCAACACTTGGGCTGAAGTTGAAGATGTCAGTTAATTCTATCCTAGTTTTGCTCATTTGTAACTGAATTTGATGTACAAGTTCTCAGTGTGGCAGAGTTTTAGAAGCAACCTGTAAAAGTGACTATTTTGTTTCTTGAGTTTAGCACTGGAAGCAAGTGAGTTCCAAAGATCAGTAAGGGCTTGTGTAAATTGACTGAGGTGCAGACCCTCAGGAAATACTACACTTCTGTAGTAGTGCTTTTTTTTTTTTAGATCTGGACTTGGATTAATTCTGGTGGCCTTCAACATACATCTTGTGCAGTCTGGCATCACCACTTTATGTAGCGCTCTGTTTGATCAGCACGTTTTCTTCCCTTTTTTAAGTAATTTTTGTTGAAGGGATCAAAGTGTGTACAATAAATGCCCTTTGCCAAAACTGACGATCTTGTTAGAAAGGTGGCTACTGAGAGGTGAGGGGGATGGCATGGTTTGATTTAACTTTGCAAGAGCTGGGAAGGGGGAATTGAAACCAAATGGGGTCTCATCCTCCTTTTCTTGAGGAAGGAACACATAAAACCAGCATCCTTTTTACATAGCAATAATTTACATCTGTACTGTTATAACTGTACACTTGACTATCATTTCAACTTGTGGTTTTGAAGGAGGAAAAACAGTCCCCTCCCAAAAGAGCTTTGCTAGAAGTGTGCTGGAGGAGCCTGTGGAAGTGAGTCAGTTTGACTAAGTTACAAATAATGTTCTGTCTCAACTGGAGGGAGGGGGAGAAAAAAGAAGAAAAAAGGAGGGGGGAAAAAAAAAAAAGGAAAAACTTGATTTCTGAAGAGGAAAGAGAGGTTAACCGGTCGTGTTCTTATAGCCTGATAATTTCTATTTTTGAGAATGCTTGACCTGTGTTAAACTGCAATGTTCATACTGATTTGGAGGTGGGATTATAGGACTTGGACAATAATATGTGTATTGTGAAATGAAATCTCTTTCCAAGTCAAAACATAAAAATTTCCTTTTGCTTTTGGTGGCAAAATAAGTTAAACGAATTGAGCAATATCTGAAGCTTTGCAGGGTCCAGGCATTCATCAAAGTAGGGATTTGTCTTCTGAATGTAAGTGAATTTGAATATTGTTCTTGTTTACATCTTCTGTAAACTTGACTGTAACACAGGTATAGTTTTAATGGTCCTGTGTTTTGGGGTTTTTTTCTTTTCCCCTTTGGAAAACTGGAATCCTTATGGTAAATGACAAACAAGGGTTGCATCAGTAAACTTTGTTATAGTAGCTATTGCAGCAATATCTGACAGCATCTGTCTTTTGTCTCGACGTGGTGATCCAACCAGGCAAAACTGTGCACAGCAGTGTTTTCATTGGACTGACCCCTAAATCTCTTCCAGTTATCTATGATTTAAGAAGTTGTGCATTTATTTTCCTGTATTGTTATTTGTATAGAAATTCTTCATATCTTAAAACTAGTCTAATCTCAACATGAAATTTATTACCTGTAAGTGGCAAAGGGCCTTAGAAAGCAAAGCCTGGGGCACGGGGAAGTGAAGACCACTATGCCATACAGCAGATAGATATTCTTGTTGCATTTATACCTGAAGTAGCTACTGTCATTGTGGCCACTGAAATTCTTTATTTGTTCTTTTCCAACTGATAGCCTAAATTTCTTGAGTTATGGAACTGTCTCATTAAAAGCCTAAGCTCCCCTTAATTGAAATTTATTTTTAACATGTACTGAAATTTGGCTTTATAGCATGGACAGTGGTATAAGGAGTTTCTCTAGTACCAGGCATGAAGAGGATGGCAGTGGTTCCTGCTGCCTACCTGGCATGTCTGACCTGGGCATTCTCATCTACTTCTACCTGTTCAGTTTTAGCCCTTCCTTTCATATGTCTCTAGATTTCTGCATGGTTTGTTTGCTGTGTAAGACATAGCCTGAAATGAAGAAAATCCTACCTGCTAAACACACCTGGAGTGCATGTGAGGGACTCATTTCCACGGCAGGTGTTAGGAGGTTAGTTACTTGCTGTGGGTATGCCTTTCTTTCTCTCTCTGGAGTGGGAAGTGCCCCTCAGCACAAGAATTTTTGAGTGCAGCCTGCCTTTATGGACATTTTGAATACAAAAGAAATCGTGCTTTGCATGAATGACAATACTGTGGTCACCAGAGTATTGTTGCTTCTAGTGTTTTTAGCAAGGTAGTAAGTGACAGCAGTCTTCTGTTTGGGGAAATACTATTATTCATCTCTATTGGAATATCTTATAGGGTACATTTTGTAAGGAAAGGCTTTGAAACTCAACAGGGAAAAAAAAAGCTAAATATATCTATCCCATTAAATACAAAATGGTATCTTAAAGAAGCATGTTCTTGCCAAAGACAAGATCAAAGTTATTTTACGTTTCTACATTGTGTTTACAGCTAAAACCATCATTCTGATTTACATTCAGTGATGCATGTGACAGGCCATTATCTGGATTATTTGATGTGTATAATTAGGCATTTACTTTCTTTCCCTTTCAGAATATCTGTGCAGGGGTTTAAAAATTGGAAGTAATAATGATCTGTGCACTTTCATACAGCATTTGCATAATTAATTTGGAAGGTTGGTCAGAAGGATTTATTTGGAAGCTTTTGTCCCTAAAATAGGTTCCATTGATTTACAGATGGAGAATGGGTATTGACGTGCAGTGGAATAGCATAGTGAAATAATGTCCTGGCCTGTGGAAATGTATTCGAGATTTCAGGCCTGGGCTGTTACCTCTGGGCTGCTGGCCTTCATGAAAACACTTTTGGAAGTATGTTCGAGACATCAGTGTGAAGAAGTGCATTGGCATTTTCCTTTTCAAAAGTGGATGGCTGTACAATAAGAATTGTCCCTGCCCAAACCAATGCACCACGCCTGCAAACCAAGGAGCATTCTCTCTGGAGCTGAAATTGGCCTCACTTGAACACCTGTATTGAAGCTGCTTTAGAAAGATTTTATTTTCAGTTTATGGTCCAGTTTTTATTGAATGTAAAGGAGATGTGGATAATTTGGAAATGTGAATTAAGGTAACTTTTTTCTTTAAAACCCTGTGTATACCCGGAAAGAAATTGCCTTGCTGTGTTGTGAGAATGTTGGATAACAAGACTTGTTTTGCCTCTTGCAGATACATACACATGTTCAACCTCCGTTGCTAAGCAGTGGGTTATGCGGCTGGTTGGTAGAAGGAATGTTTCATTTCAAAGTTTCGAAAGTGCATCATGTACTTCTGAAGTTTTAAATTCTCCAAAGAATTCTGATTATTTTTGGCCTGAAGGAACCAATCTTGTGGAGATCCCTGGCGTAGCTGCCCTTTGGGTCTGTCTGTGTCCTGAGTGTGATACCTTGCATGTGGGGCACAGCCTTGGCTGGGGAGAGCATCCAAAGCAGCCCCGTGCCATCGGCCTCCCTAGCAGGGAGGCTCGGGGGAGCCCTGTCCAAGTCCAGTACTCATTGCAGCAGGGAAACCCACTTGGGGTTCATGGTATGGAAACGCCTCCTGAAAATCAGCACCTTTTACCTGGCCCACTTTGAGTTCTTGGAAAGAAAGCAATGTTTGCTGCCTCACTGGTTAAAAATTTGTTTTCCCTCTGAAAAAGGAACCATGAGATATGAGCAGTCAGATTTTTTTAAAAAGTCATAGAACAACTGTGGCACGCATGAACAAGCAGACTATATTAAGTGCGAACTGTATTATAGGTTATTTTTAGTGTCTCTTCCTGCACTGTTGTTAAAAGGAGTAGGCTGGTACTGGTGGTGAATATGTGTGCATCCTGCTTACATGTCTGGGCTCTCCCTCCTTGAATGGATGGGTGTGCCTTGCCAGCAAGTTACTAGTTAAATTGCTAGTTCAGGATGCTCAACACTCAATTCCTTAATCATTTGGAGGGATTTTGTTTCATGCACCTTCTGCAGCTGATGCTGTGTTTGCTACAGAAGCAGCACAAACTCAGAAATTTTGTTCCCTCAGATTCTGCCCCGTTTCCTTAGAAACTAATGTCGTACCATAGCTGCGGACCAAGAATCAAGTGCTTCATGTTCTCTCTGTTAGAAATATGTAAAATCAAATTGATGCACACTAAGTGCAAATATATTGGTCCTCACTTCTTTGCAGATTCTTCTCTGCAGTGAAGCTTGTCTTACAGATCTTTTTCCAACTCGGATGCTCTAAAGAACAGAGCCCATTAGGCTGTGATTGCTGTTCCTTTGATTAAGCTACG
The DNA here is from genome assembly GCA_008921705.1 of Burhinus oedicnemus. Classification (NCBI taxonomy): domain Eukaryota; kingdom Metazoa; phylum Chordata; class Aves; order Charadriiformes; family Burhinidae; genus Burhinus; species Burhinus oedicnemus. Next base: position 472,008 of record VFFE01007601.1, read on the forward strand.
AGGAGTTGTCGTTGCTGGAAGTAAAACTTATTTTTAGTAGCTTGCATGAAACGTTCAGCTTGTGTCTCAAGAAAAGGAAGCGCAGTTGCCTAATTGATTATTGTCCATATCTTCACTTCTAAAAGAAACAAATATTACAAATTCTGGGCAAAATTTGAACAGCTTGAAATCACATAGCGGGGGGAGGAAGAGTCCTTGTTTGTGGAGGTATTGCTCAACTGGTAACAGATCTCCTGGGGTTTTGTTTCTGATAAATAATTTGGCAATGCTTACCTAAAGCAGAGATGGGTCGCATCTTCACTATGCTTCAGCTAATTTTAATGACCAACTGTGTTTATTTATACTGATGGTCCTTTGTGGGTTTTGGAGATGAGGAGGGAAAAACTGGGAAGGGATAACATTGAATCAGTCTATAAACTGGCAACTACAAATACAAGGAAGCAGAATGTGTAGTTTTGTTAGCTTTGCACGAAGTCCTCATTTTGTACGTGTGGAAAGAGGTAAAGGTTGGCAAAGGGAAGTGTTTCTGCACTGGCTTTGTCCCCTTACTTATGCTCGTCCAAGCACTTGTGTGGCCACAGAGCTTTAAGCAAAATTTTAACTATCTATTTTGCGTTACTTATATGTGGTGGTATTTCAGTAGTTACTTTTCATATAGGCATGTTCAATTACATTTTTAATTCATTGTTACCTCTATACTGTGTATTTCCTGCTCTAATGAATTTACTGTGGCGGCGGTGGTATGCAGCCTCCCACGCATCTGTAATTGAATTTCTACTCCTTGGTATTCCAGAAGAGCCGCTGAAGAGACAAGAAGATACTTGATGTGATCATTAAAAATCATTACGCCTTTGAAGGGTCACTTCTTTGAGTTAAATTCAGAGGTTCAACTTGAAAATGAACAACAGCAGGTGGTTCTCCTTAAGCAGTCATCCCTCTAGAAAGGTATTTTTCTTCTAGTATGTGTTTTCCAATTTATGCTACAGTATAGTTCTAGATTGGCATTTTTCCTTTATCACAGGTCTTAAATTAGCTCATTAAACTGAATTAATTTTTGAAATTAATCAAACGTTTGGGTCAAGCATCACAAAGCATCGGGAACCTTCAATTCCTAATTAAAAAGTTAGCTGCATGTCATGCATTGCTCATTGCTTTCACTAATTTTTTTCTCTGTAACGAAGGGGCCAATCTGGTTCTCATTTAAACTTGATGCAGATTTCTGGTGCATGTCAAGTGGAGCGGAGTAAAGCTGCAAAATAGCTTTTAATGATAAGCTATTGTTCACTACCTTTGATCGAAAGAGATAGTTGTGAAAAATAGCATTATAAAATGCACTAAAAGAGAAGCATTATACAGCAGCTCATATAAAACTTACCTACTCTTACCTGGTTTTAAGAACATGTGATTGAAAGTAAAAAAACAGTTTGAGGTAGTTGGTTGTCTTCTGCAGTTTGCACTTTTTTTGCAAGTCTCCTCGGCGCATTTGTATCTGCAGTGTTGGGAGGGGGGTCACAGCACAGATATTTTGACAAAAAATGGAGGAACAGAGATGCAGGAGTCCTGCTGTGGCAGTGCCCTACCCAGGGGGAGGGGTACCATCAAAATGGATATGACTTCAAAAATAAATGTTTGTCTATATTCCTTTTAAAATTTGTCTCTGATCTTAGTTTGGTAATAGTTCATTTTATTTGCAAAAGTGTTACTTTTACTGTCTAAATAAACACTTTGGTACAATTGCTACTATTCTAATCTATCATACGTGAACTTTCTCGCTCTTTGTAAGGACTCTTGTGAAGAGAAGGTAAAATCTGAGGGGAAACGTAGTAATTTATCTTCTTTTTTTATTTTTTTTTTTTTTAAAAAAAGCAGCACTAGAAAATGGTAAATGAAGAAGTTGTATGACTTCGGTAGAGCTCACAAGATAGATTGTGGGAGCTCCCCAGAGGGCATAACAATTTTTTTGAGAAAATATCTTCCCGTCTTGAACGCGCAGTTAGTAAGGGGATTTTCTTTGTTCATGAACAAATTTAACTTTCTTCTTTGTAAAGTAAATACAGTCCAGATGGCTGGAAAGTACAAGATGCTCCCAGGGGTTAGGGTGGAGGTTGGATGAATTGAACTTTGTAGAAGTCAAAAGTGAACAAGTGAGATACAGAGTTTAAAGAAAAAAAAAAAAGTGTAGTTGGTTTCTATTCTTTTTCAGGTTTGAGGGTTGGACTGAGCCTTTCCTGATAGTGGTTAAATTAAAGAATATGAAGAGGCAAGGCTTCTGTTTCTAGTATCAGAATAAAGTAGGAAGAATACTGATAAAAACTTGTTATTCTTTCACCAATGGAGTGGTCAGTTTGTAAACAAATAATAATCTTCCAAATACAGCTTGTTTCAATAAAGAAGGATTTTGGTACTTTGTAGCTGAGGAAAAATATTTAAAGATCTGTATGTGCACTGATTGTTATTAGTTTTGCAGCAATAGTGGCATCATTAATCCATCTATTGCTTTATTCATAAATTAAATTAATACTGGAAGAAAATAGTACCATACATTTGAAGTTTATGTTGTGAAACATCTTCTGATCATCTGTCGTCAGGTGCAGATTCCTCATGGGAGGTTGTGCTGTGCCTTGATGCGACTAGGCTGATTGCCTAATAGCTATCGGGAGTGTGGGGGAAATCCTCTTGAGCCCCTCAAAACTTCAGCTGCACGGCTTCCTTTTTACTTCCTTCCTTCTGTTCCCGTTTTCGGGCACAGTATGAGACAAGTTTGGACAGTCTCAGAAGGAGATGCAGAATGCCAGTAACCTTGCTGGAAATGCTAGGAAGTAATGTTGCTGAAGTAGAATCGGAGTAACACTTCAGCTTTGTAGCTGAAAGAGAAAACTGTGTGCTAGAGCAGGTGTAGAGGTGCTGTAGAATTGATGGTTTAGAAATAAAAACAGCATAGTATTAAAGGAAAAGACGAGATTAGAAAAGAATCAGTGGTTGCTCAGGTGGTCAAAGCATCAAGCACTTCTTAATAAAAACACCCTGAATGGATATTTTTTAGGAGTGAAGTGACAAAGACAGTTTGCAAAAACCATGCTCTGAAATGAAAAGTATTGTGAGAACGTGCTAGCTCTTATTGTTACTTTATGTGAAAAAGTATGAAAAGATTTCCCTATGAAACTTGCCTTGCTTTTTGTCCTCAGACAGACTGCTATCCCTACACCAGTACTATAACTGCAAATGTTTAAGAATACTTTTTGCGTGCAAATAGAATGAGAATGGCATGTCAAATGCACATACCCGAGTTATTTGGGAAGCTGGTCTTGTTTCGTTGTGTGAGAGATGGAGCCCAAGGGGGCAGAAGTCTTGCTCCCTGAAGTGCTTGTTCCATTCTTGCAGCTTTGCTGCTGTGGGTGTCTGGGGCAGAGTATGAGACAGGCGATACGCATACAGCACCAAGAAGTTCCTTCCAATTGTGAGTTTGAGGTGCTTAAAAACATAAAAATGTTCTCTTGTGGATGTCAGATTGAGAATAAAAAGGGCTAGATAGGTGCAGGGCTGTTTCCTAGTGGTAAACTAGTATATTTATGATTTACAGGAGGTTAGCCAAAGCGATGCTTAAGGGCAGCTCTCATACCAAGAGCACACGTGGTGATGGAAGAGGAGGAGTGGGCTGAAGATGAAGTTGCAGGTGCTGGGGATGGTGCTGAAAACTGAAAGCAGAAGTAGCAGTGAAGCATGAAAGGAGAGAGCTGCAATGGGTGGAGGGTGGAATTTCTTACAGCCATTAGCAGTCTGGCCATTTTCAAACAGCTCTGTGTTGCTGAGGGTGGGATCCTGCAAGCTACTTGGTAGGAGTGGTTGGAGTGGATGGTTTCTGGTGAGAAGCTGAGAGTGACTTTTAGAATGTGGAGTGAGTATGACATATTAGTAGGTGAAATCTGATGATGGTAATGAGACTAACAAAAGCTAATGAGTTGAAGTTGACACTGAAAGACTGGTAGAAAATGAGAAAGAAATTTAGTCTTGGGGACAAGAAGAAAGCAGGAAACCTGTACTAACACAAGGTGAGAAGGGAGTCATGATGGGCATTCACATTTCTTTTCTTTTTAAAAAAGAATGTAAGATTATTTTTTTTTCTTGTAGTAGAAATCTAAAATCTGAAGAGTCTGAATACCAGAATATATGTGGCATGGGGCAAAAAAAAGTAGAAGGGGAAAAAAGATTAGGAGGCGAGTTCAAGGGCATTAAATAGCAGCTGAAAAACTCTAGGTGTTTTTTTGTTCATGATTACTCAAACCATGGGCATAGCTTGAAAATTATTTTGCTTAAATGTATTGTGTGTAGCTTTAACATATACTTTTTCTTTTTTTGTAACGAAGGCTAAAGCAGCACTGTCCACCTCCACTTGACAGGCTTTTTGAAGCCACAGTTAGCACTTGTATTTTGTCTGGCTTGAAGTACCTGTCACTGAAAGAGATGCAATATGTTAACAAATATGAATGAATACAGCTTGACTAATGCCAATCCCAGTAGGGACTTCACCTCATTTTAAGGGGGTGAGGGGAGCCAGAAGTATGTAATGCTGAAATTATTTTCCTGAGGCCAGTTAGGATGCCTGTTGCAGAACTGTACCTGGCATCCAGATCCTTAAGGCCATTCAGATGATTTCTGAAACTGCCATTTCCCACTGCTTGGATTGTATTTATGCAGAAATTTAATAATGCAGTGCTTAAAATACCTTACCTGAAAATATTTTTACAGTCATGCTGAGAAACAATTAATAATTAGAGTAGGTATCAGACAGCAGCTATATGCTTTACAACAATGAATTGTTGAGCATTGAATCTTTGGTAGTGGGATTTATCAGATGACAAAGGTAAAATGGAATAACAAGTATTATTATGAACTATAAACCATAAAGTGTGAATTAAAATCTTCATTTTCATATGTATTTAGTGCAGCCAGAAGTCTTAATTAAAGCTTTTCAGATATTCTTCAATAGCTCTGATTTGTAACACTCTTCTAAAATCAATCTCTACTTCCTTACCAACACCAAAGCTTCCACTGATTGTAATGCCAATTAAACTTGAGTATGGATGTTACATAGACTCTGCCCAGTAGTTGCTTGCCATTCTGAACATGCATCTTGGTGCAGCAACTGTAGGAAAAAATAAAAATGAACTGCGCATTTTAATGTAAACCAGCAAATCATTTCTTGCATAGCTTGATATTACTATGTTCTAATTGTGGAAATATGTGGTGTGCTCTAACTACTGCCTTGTCTTACAGTCTGCAGAGTTGGAGTAGTTCTCTATAGCATCACTAGTAAGATTAAACTAAAAAGTTTTTGGTGCATGTTTTTTTTCTTTAGGATGCTGACAGTAATAAAAATAAATAATTTTTGAATAGTCTTCTAAAGCTCAGTGCAGACTTTGACCTATCTGCTGATGTGGTTTTTTGGTTATCTAGTTAAGATAATAACTGGGAAAATAATTTTTGCTGTACTACTTGTAACTAAACCAAGCTGCTTCTTTGTATAATTTATGTTTAGATCTTCAGCATCATACAAAAAGGAAGGAAGTGTTCACATGTTTGTAACTTTAGAAGAGCTGAATTCTCCAAGAGTGTGCTGTGATGAATGGTCTGTGCTTAGAGAGTTTAGTGTGCATCTCTCTGAAAGAAGATATCAAGAGATGCAATAGCTCAAAATCTAGCTTGAAATTTTTAGCTTCCTATTCAATAACTCCTGGTAAATGGTTTTGTATGTGAAAAATATTATGGAGGACTTGCAGTGTCTATTTTGTGCTTTAATCTTCTGAGATGATTAATGACATTATAGACACTTTTTGTTTGTGATCGTGACCTCTTCCTCTGCAGTGCCATTGGGAGGAGTTTGTTGTCAAAGTCTTGTGGCCCTGTTTGCCCGCACATGGGACACCAGAGACATCCCACTCTACTTTTTGAAGAGCACAGAGGATTTTTCCATGTTCTCCCCCTAAATGGGGAATTCCAAAATTTGAAGTCTTGTAATTGTAAGAGTGGTTTCCTTGACTACCAGGGTAATAATCCCTCTGCCATAGATTGTAAACACCCTCCCACACAAGCAAAGTTTTTTAACATCTTTAACATTTTAACATGAAGTTAAGATATTTGTTTGTCGTCTTTACTATCCAGAATTCTTGACTTGTTTGGCACACTAACTCCATAAAGCTTTGTCTTTCATGGGTTTTGTTTGTTTTGGTTTTTCCTTCTGAAAACAACTTGGTCTTTTTGTAGCACATTTCAGTTTTGTTCTGTTTTTTATGACTTGTTCCCGTTGCTTTCCTTCAGCTGCAATGGAGATAATTAAGTACAGTTGTATCCCCGATTAAAATCTTGGCTTAATTCAGTTGCAAATTTGCAATGACAGATATTTGTCAGGGTGCCAATGATTAGTACCTTTTAGCATTCCTGGTGCCTTCCTGAATTCTGACGATACTCTGTTTTTACCGTTGCTTATGTTCTTTTCTTCTCTTTTTCTCTCTTCGCAGCATGAAGCTGCTCACAGGGTGTAAATTGTTTTCTCCATGACAGTGACTTGTTAATTGGCTGTCAAGAAAATTAAGTCCCTTTATAAGGCCTGTCTTGCTTTTCCCTTGGGGTATCTCTGATACTTGGTCTCCTCGTGCAGGGTCTGAAGGCTGGTAGGCCATGACTACTAAGAGTGTCATTGCCCATACAGATACGCCAACACTTCCAGCTTCCTTTGGGTGAATTCATAGTATCAGTTGGCATTGCTCAAACAATAATCTGAAATGGAGAAGATGGGGAGGAATTCTATTCATTAGACTAACATGGGGGATATCCTGTAAGGTACAAGGGGCATACTACCAGTATATACTGCTTTTTCTTCCACTTGGCAAGTTGAGTAACAACCCCTGTTTTCATGCCACTGCTCCTTGCTAGCATCACCTGTCTTACTGTCAGGGAATGCTGCAGGACTGCATCTTGTTACTGATATACTGAGTTATGGTTGGGGCTAGGGGTCTGTTTCTGGTTGATAGGGATGCTAACAGTATTTTGGGAAAATCAAACAAATAAGTAGAAATCGCAGTAGAAAAATAAATTTTGATTAGACAATGATGCTCAATAATTAAGTTCTGTCTCTCTCTAACCTTCAGGAAATATATTCTTGTAAAGCCTCTCAGGTGCTGAGTTTTAGTAGATACCTTATGGCTCTGGTATGACACTTCTGTATCCTATTATATCATCTATTTTGTATGCTGAGCGCAGAAAGTGGAAAAGATGGAAACATGGTTAGATTGTCAGTTGTTTCCAATGAAGAAATCTCTGTTTGGTGGAACTGTTTGCATTCCTGTGGTCAGTGGTATAAGGAAATACCATGTTATGAAAAATTCCCAATTGTTTCCTTAAGGGCTCTTAGAGTTGCACAATCTTTTGATGGTTTTGTTTGTTAAAAAAAGAAATTAATTACCAGCTCTTCAGTTTGGAACTCAAAATTCTTTTAAATATTTACTAGGGCTTTGCTTTTTCTACTCAAGTTTTGGATTCAAAACAGAACTGTATTTTCCTGATATATGCTGATCAGCCATTATAATATGAGTAGTTGAAGAAGATTATATTTTCATTCCAGGAGGTGTTTTTTGGGGGTATCCCATCAGTTCCTTCGCTATCTGTCATTGTGATTACTCATAGTTTCTGGATGCAGCTCTAAAATGTTGCTTCTCTGAGCAGGAGAGAGCTAGCTCTCAAATAACCAAGTGGCTTTTGCATTTTAATTCTCAAGAAGAGGAATGGTGTCTCTGACACACAAATACATTTGTCCTACAAGTTGAAGTGCTCATTTAACATTTAATTGGGAATTGTATTTTCAATATCCTATTTGGATTTGTGTAATACGTCTGATTTCTGACATATGCATTAATTCAGATTTATTCCAAATTTTTTTGAAGTTGCTCATATTCAATACTTGTCTTAGTGCTGTCATATCTTGAGTTAAAATCCATCTGTCTTCCCAATTTATTCATCCATGAATGTCTTTCAGTTATTATTTGCCCTGATCTGACAGCTGGCTTTGAATTGGTTCTTTACTGGGTGGCAGTTACTCCTTTCCAGATTTTCTTTCCTGTTATTAATACGATCTGCATCCTTTGTTACTGAATGTATAACTTTATTTTGGACATATAGAGGCATTTAATTAATAAATAAGGGCTAAGAATATGGCCTAAACAATGCTAAGTGCAGTTAGGACAACTGCTGGCCAGTGCCTGCGTTGAAGAGTTTCTTGCCCATACTCGAGGGGTGGGTAGAGTGGGATGAAAAGATCCTGATGGATTAAGCAGAGTGAATTAGGTCATCGCACCAAATGTCATAGTAATTTTACAATTGTTGAGGGGTGGTGATGGTGGGTTTTTTTCATAATGAGAATTTTAAATTGGGGAGGGAGGAAGAACTTGTGAAAGTGCGTTGAGGTATTCTATGATACCAGGGAGAAGGGATGTGAAGAAGAAAGGGATTGTAGCAAAGAGCTTGTGACAAAGGGCAGAAAAAAATCTGCTCAAAAGCATGTGATGTTTGCCGTGTCATGGCTCTTGGCTTTGGCTGTTTCCCTCACTGCCTCCTTTTGCTTAGAGCTGCAAGGTCTCCAACTTCTCTAGTGCCCAGAGGTGGGGACACAGCCAAGCAAGCTGGCTGTTACTTACCTGGGGCTACACTGGCCCCCATGAGAGTGAGGGGTACTGTGCAACTCCGGAGGCAGCTAAAGTAGTGTTAAACATCATAAATAGGCACCTCCATGTCCTGCCAACCAGTGTTATTGGACTCGGAGCTGACAAAATTGCGGAGAATATTAGATTTTCATGTCTGAGAGTGATCTACCCTTTCGAAACAGTAGCTGCTAGCCTGCAAGACGGGATCTCTTCTTGTGGGTGACAGCTACGCTTAAAATAACGTATCAGGAACTTGCATAGAAATAGCATTCTCTTATCTCTAGCAGTGTGAAGTAGATGAAAAATAAACCGTACTCATGCCAAGAATAAACAGTCACGTTAAAGTGTTTAAATTCCTGATGCTGTGGAGGGCTCCTGCTCTAACACGACATTTTGGTGCCAATACACTTCTTCCTCTTTCTCCAGGCATTGCCATTGCTTTGTGTGTTCTGCCAGGGAGCAGTTGGCAGGAAAGCAAAATAAGCAAATATGCCCAAGCCCCACGCAGAGCACCTGGCTAGAGCCAATTCTGTTCCCTAAATCTGTATTCCTGTCAGGTCTAAAAGTAGATGAAATAGTTTTGTGGCTGTTTACCTGAATTAATACTGAATATAAGTACATTGTTCATCCTAAACACAAACTTGCTGAAAATAATGCCATATTTATGGCAACATTTATTTTTCAAATGAGCAAGGAACTAACTTTCTGTAATGATGTAATTCAGGGAAAATAGACAACTTGAGCACACTTGCAATAACATCTTATTTTAACCATGAGTCTCTTGGAGTTTTTGTTTTTCTTGCTTGAGAGCATCTTGTGACAATGATGTCTTACGTAAATTTTGTATAATTCTACTTGCCTTCTTCTTGTGAACACTGCTTTTTTTTGAATTCGGCTCTTTAGAGCTGAAATTCATAGAGAAGGTTGAATATCCAGCCTTTAGTGATGATGGGGAGTGGGATAGCCAGCCTGCTGAAATGTTGAAACTGGTATTTGTAGTACAATATGCTGAGAAGACCTGAACAGTAATGCTTGAGGGTACTGTATTGAAGTCATGGAAGAGTAACAAGGAAAAGATGATGATGGTTGAAAGAGGCTGTTACAGTCTGATGAATAAAAATGGATTAACAGGTTGGTGAGAAGTACCGCTTGTGCCTGATGGTAGGCTGAGCTCAGTGCTTTCACAGTGCATAAAATATCTAATTTGCAACGTATGGATCTTAAAAAAGAAAATGTAGCATATGTTTTGTATGCGTGTATGAAATCATGGAGTCTGGCCCCCGTCCCTGAGGAAATAACTGCTTTTCCTTGGAGGACTGGTTGAGGGGATAAAGGAAGATGATGGAAATAGATTTGTCAGGTTTGTTTGAAGATAACTTGTCCTCAAAGGCTGAGGAGACAAAAGATGATAGAAGCTAACAATTGCTATTTAATTTACTCATTTTACTTTCATGTTAAAGATGAAGGCAAGACAAAAACCCATAGATGCTCAGTGGTGGGAAAAGGTCAGAGCAAGGCAGTTGTTCCCTTGTGAGCTTTGCACACCAGCAGTTGTTGGCCTTCAAAGGGTGGTATTGTGTTCCTTTCCCCAGCTCCTCACCCGACCCGAGCCTGCCTGCTCGGCAGCATAGTGGCTGCTCTAGAGTCCAACTTCTGCTAGGCTAGAAGAGGAATTGTGGATTCTGGCTGTTATGCACTATTTTAAAAATGCAGCAGGTAGGCTGGATTTTACTTTCTGATTTGTAACCTGGTGTGCATGAGGCAAAATGGCAAGATTCCCAACTAGGTGCTCTTAAATGAGACTTCCCTGTGAGATTTTTTTATATATGAAAAATGTGTTATATGGTAACAAAGTAAAATGTAATTCAATGAAATGTTCTGAAAAAGAGTTCAAGAAATTGTGTTGTGATAATGCTTTCTTAAGTTTTAAGTGTACAATATATTCTAGTAATACTGAAAAGCCTACCAGGAGTCTTTCTTCTGTTTTACAGGTCAACTACATTACTAGAGCAAGGAGAGCTGTGGAAAAAATCAAGGTACCTAAAATATTTTACTGTCTGAATTCTTGGCTGTGTTCTTGCTTGTCATTTAGTGTTGTGATTTTAAGGGGGAGGAGGGGAATTGAATCAGCGAAGTGCCACTTTAAAGTGTTTTTATTAAAAAGCACAGACAAAAAAACCCCACGATAACTTCAATCTCACTTATGTTGTGCAAAATACTTTTGTGGGATGAAATTGTACCTTAGTTTTGGTGTGTATGGAAGAGTCTGAACAATACTGCACAATATTTGCTCTAAATATGTAATGGAAATTCTTATGTGTAAGGATACCAAGGTGTCCTGCAAGTTTCAGCCTTAGTGTGGTGGGTATTACTTATTTGTTTGATGGGGTACACTGACCAGCTGATGATAAGTATCATCAAAGATGAGTGAATGTGTTGCTTGCAGCTTTGACATTCATCATGGTAATTAGCAGACTTCAGCATGTTATTTAACCATTACGTGTACAGTTCCTAAAGATGCAAAAGGAGGAGTATGAAGACAGCAAAACCTGAGCAGTAGTGTATATTTTACGGGTGAAGAACTGGGGTTTTTCATACCTTTTTCAGACACTTCTGACTATTATGTCTTACAAGTGTTCCTGTGGCATAGCTAACATATATTGTGTTGTGGTCTTCATTTTTATTATAATAGGCAGCAAACATTCTTGAAATGCAATCTTTAAGAGATTAGGCACTAAAATCGCTAATCTGAAGTTGGTGTTGTTTTTTTTTTCCTATCAGTGTTTTCTACATCTCCCCAGTCCGTGATTAAAATGACAGAATGTTACAGCTTATGTTTTCATGCCTGATAGGTAATTAAAAATACTATGTTAAAATAATTGTTGCTAACACCTGGCTAGGATTCTCCTTGGGGCATTTTTTTGAGTTGGAGAAAGTTTTTCTCCTGTATTTGCTGTGAAACATTACCTGTGAAATGCTGCTCATACCTTGCAATTGCAACACTATGAGGCAGAAGCAGCCAAAACATTATCACTTTATCAAAATGTAAAGACAAGGGCTTTTATTAGTAAAAACTAACTACATACTTCTGTGCACTTCAAATTGAATAGTGCTAAGCTGCCTTCCTCCACTAAGAGTGCATAAAATTGTTACTTGTGAGTGATGGTGTAGTGAACTCTGGAGCTTTCTGCCCTGTTGAGAAGTTAATGCTAAGTTTGCATATTTTTAGCCATGCAGGTTGCTCGTGCCACACATGCAAAAACAGTTTGCTATAGATAACAGTACAGTTTATATAGAAATAATCTCTCAAATTTCTCCTTTTAATACAGCTTTTAGAGACTGGTTATGTCAAGCATTTGTTATCTGTGTGATTGAGGAAAAAATAATGGATGTTTTCTTTTTGATTGCTGTCTTCAAAAGTGTGGAAATTTAAAAGAAACGGCAGAACAATTTAGAATGCTGGTACAAATGAAACGTGTAGTTCTTGACCTGCTGGTGGATAATTATGCTTACATTGCAGGTGGTGTAGAACTTATCAGGTTAGTTATTTGCACAGAATTGAAAATACAGGAGTGAAACAGCAATATTGGCAGTGACACACTCATTGATAATGCCTTTTATTTCAAGAAACGGAGTAATTTCTTAGGTTTTTGACTTTACTTTAAGATTGTCCAGGTGATCACTTCCACCTTTAAATTGAGGTCTTCTATGATGCTTGTGGTGTTTAAAATGCAAGTTGTTTTCCTGGAAACTTGGGAGACTGCTGTACATGGAGCTCCAGCGTGGCTATGTTCCCCTCGGTGCTGGACTGGCCTCTCCTGCAGGCTCCTGGTAAGATGAGAAGCTGGCAATAAGCATTAAAAGGAATTCATGCGTGGCTGGAAAAAAGATACAAGGGAGTCTCAGACTTTTTATCTGGCGTCTCCAGTGCTGAAGGAGAGGTTTCTATCTCTTTCCCCAATTTAGACAAGAGATTTTGCTCCAGACATCTTTTGCCCCTCACTGTGCAAAATCTGTCAGATCCTTTTCCTGACACTTTCTCCCCCGCCAGTCCCTCAGAAAGACTTCAAAAGAGATTTTTTCCTATTGCAAAAGGAACCAGACATGGCCTTTCTTACTCACCCTGCATTTGAAGCATTGATAAGTAACATGTGGCTGGCTCCAAACTGCAGACTTTCCCAGCCATTTGCAAAAACACTGTTAATCGTTAAGTTTTAAAAAACTATAGGATTGTTCTTCCTTCTTTGCAATTGCTCTTTTGTGTAACATATCCCGAGAGTTTTGATTCTTTTCTGTCTGAAGCAGTCAGAATTCAATACTGTCTTTCAGATTAATACCTATTGAAAAGAAATGTCAAATTTTTAAATCTTTTCCATATAGGAAAGGTTTCTTTATTCATAATATGTGTCACACTGTTTAAGCTGTAACTTTTTTCTTTAATGCCTTTGGATCATCACTGTTTGGAACATTTATTTCAGGAGTGCCCTAGCAGAAAGAAAAATATTATTTTTAAAACTTGAGACTGAGTAAGAGGAGCCTGGAATTGAAACCCACTGTCTTGCGTAATTGGTCAAACCTGCTACGCAGTTTGGCAAAGGTATGAACTGAGAGGTCTTTTCCATAAAATGTAGCTCGGGCTTCGTCTTCAAAGACAGGGTATGCCTGAGGACAGTTTCTGATCCTTTTAATAAGACTAGAGCTCACTTGAAAGGCAAGGCTGCAGATGAAGAAGAATGTAACCTGGGGGTTTATGAGCTCATTCAATAACTCCAATCTGGTGCATCACATTATAAAGATGGGAGAACGCAGTAAAACGACTGCCATTTTATTTCCTGCTGTCTAAGGAGCGGTCTGAAAGCAAATGGTACAAAAATAGAGTAAGATGGAAGATTAATCTAAATTGGTGTTCAAATTTATCACCTGAATTGATTTTTCTTTAAAAATAATACTAAAAACCCCAAGCTCTCCCTGAAATACAGAGAAGCTGGCAGCATTACCCCCAACCATTTAATCTGGTTAAAAAACCCTCAATATTGGCTTTTAGCTGTCTACGTTCCCTTCAGCTTCTGTTCTCACATGTGGTTCGCATGAGGAGGGCTCAAACCTTGAACTGTTAAAATATTCATCGGACCTGGTGGGGCCATTTTCTCAAACCATCTCACAAAACTCAGCAAGTTTGTCAAGTTGATTTTTTTTTTTTTTCTAATGCTTTTTGAGAGCAATGGGTAATGCCTTTCTTTGACATGAAGCACATTTCTGTGCCTCAGCATTACTCATTTTGCTAGAAATTAGACTTCTAAAATCTCCTTACACATAGTACTGAGAAAGAGGTCAAGGTAGGGCAGAGTAGGACAGTTACCAAAGTTTTTTGCGTATTGCCAACGTAGAGTTGACCAAAATTTTTGTCTCTACCTTACTTAGAGTGTCAGTCCTTTGTGTCCCATGCCCCTGCCCTGCACGCACCCACACGCACGTGGTACAGAGGCATATCTGTTTTTCAGGGTGACTGTAGCAGCACTGGTGAAGGTCATGTTTCTAACCAGGCTGCTGTAGTTTTGGTGCTTTTGAGCCCCTGGGCTTTCTAAGCTTAGAGAGAGGCTAGATGATGTTGTTTGGGACTATTTTAAGCATGCTCTTTATGATTCCCACCCCCCTGCCAATGCATCTTTCAACACCTCTGTCTATTTTACCGTCACCAAGTGTGTATCTCCATTTTCCTACCAGCCCTCACCCTTCCAGACCAGCAAGGAAGAATTGGGATGAACATTGGCTTGAAATCTATTTAGGCACGCCCCTTCCTAGGCTTGAGCAAGGGAAACTGTTTAATGACTGCTTACTCATGGATATACGGCATTTTGTGCAAACGTGGAAAGATTATATTCTCTGTCTTCTGTCAGTTACCAGCCCTGACGGAACCATACTTCAGCATCCTAGAGGCCTGGGATCCTCCTGCTAAATCTGCCTTTGTTGTCCCCTCTGAGGGGGGGAGTCAGGGTAAACTTCCTTATTTTGGTCAGTTTTTTAATTGAGGCCATTTAAGTCACCCAGGTGGTGCTCTTCAAATGTCAATGACTCTAGATAATCCCGTCTCTGTGAATGATGAAGCAGAATACGTGATACAAGTATATTTCTGCCTTAAATGCCTGTTTCCATAAATACTCATAAAAAGAAGTTGGTCTTGCAGCCTCGTAACGAAAACAAAACTAAACATATGCTTGGGTTCATGCACATTTCATTAAACCATGTAATCTGATACCTTGTTCTCTACAGCAATGAGTTTCAAACTTTTTTTTGTTCCTAGCATGAGAAGTTTCAGTGCAGAAAAGTCTCAGTCTTTGACTTAATCTTCTCACTAAATATTTGTAGCTGCAGACGATAGTATTTGTTCATACTGTATCTACACTGTGCATTTTTCTCATTCAGCTTGGAAAAAAATAACTATGTTCATTGTGAAGACAACTCTATTTTTCTTGAGTCCTTCATTCGTTGGACTTTTTCCCTCCTGTTGACGTGAAGAAACTTTCTGGAACTCAGTTCCTGTTTGCTTGGCTGGTGTCAACCCTGTCCTGTACTAGACGTGACAATGGTGCTGTAGCTCTTCCACCTCTCCCGCTTTCCCTGCTGGTGGTAGTGCTCATGCTGAACTGAGCGGTTCACTGTGACCAGTTGCATCAAGGCACTGGAGCTCTGCCCAGATACTCATAAACAAATGAAATACAATGTCGGATATATATTGTGCAAGCTAAAGTAATCAAAGAGAATATTAAAGAAAAAGACAAAATGAGATCCTGTTCAGTGTTTCTACAGTTGTTGCCTGTCTCCTGAAAAAGCACTTGCTTTGTGTTGCTCCTGTTGCTTTATTACACGTGTGGAAAAAGTTGTGTGGTTGTTGGTTCTGGTTTGGTTTTAATTATTATTTTAAAAACACCATAATTTTCAACATAGACTGCTATTACAAAATAGAATCTGGTTCTCTGTATCCTCTGCACCAAGCTGATGGTTGTCTTGTGTCAAAAGAGACAGAGTTTCTCTGGCGTGACCAGACTAAGCTTGAGCACTTGCACTGCTTCTTTGTGATGGAAAGCTGGAGGAGGAGAGCTTAGTAGTGGAGGATGAGGAAGCTTTTAAAGTAAACCAGGAAAACATCACACTAGGATACTTTGAGAATTGCTGCTGCTACTTCTGTGATCCATAGTAGTAAGGAAGACTTATCCAAATTCATAAAACGTTTTAAAATGTGAATACAGTGCTTGAAGCAAAGATCCTGCTTCCTCAGGCATACTGCTGATCCTTGGGTTTGTGCAGAATTTCTGAAGATATTACCTCTGTTGTGGATTTAGGAAAAAGACATTCAGGCTTTCCCAGCTAGTATATCTTATGAAGGCTTTATTTTCATTATGCTAAAATCCTGACTTGTTGGTACTGCCCTTTCTTCTCCCTCCCCTGCCCCCCAGCCGTGTGCCTGGAACATGTTGAAGAGTGTTGGATTGCCCTTCACCGTTTTCCCTTTCTCTTTCCGATGCCCCTATCATGGAAGGGGTTTGCTGGCAGCAGATAAGTTTTTATATCTCATTCCCTGTCAAGTTCCTCGGTGTGTGTGATAAAGCAGTTTCATGTGAGGCAGGAGGAGGAAGAGGGCAGCATTCGTGTGAATTGTGCACTGGGGGTGGGAGGAACTTCTCCAGAAGGAATTGTAGGGAATGGATGCTGCCGAGCATGCGAGAGAAGCGCTGGAGCTCTGGAGTTCACCAAACAAAAAACTTGGCCTTTTGAAGTTAACACGGGCAGGCTGTTACAAGTTAGTAGTACAGACTGTGTTATCAAATCCTGTTAATTATGAATTAATGAAGAACTGCTCTGGAAAAAAGAGTTGATATAATTATTCAGTAGCTTGTGACATGATGGTCAGATTTTCAGCTCTTTCCATGCAATGCTGGAATTAAAGCTGAAGGTGCTGATTCAAAATTGCAGACTGGAATATTTTAAATGAATAAGCTTATAACTACAAGAGAACAGACCTAGCTTATAATTAAATATTGTTTCCAAAAGGCAAAAATCATTCTATTTTGCTAGCATTATAGTTATTAACAAAATGGGTTTAAATGTGTCACCCAATCTCTATCTCATTGTACTTAATTTTTTTAATTGCTCCTCAGCTTAGGAATAAGTCTGTGTTTGTTGGATTAAAAGTGCTGAATCTTCGTGGGCATAAAAAAATGTAGATAGATGTGTATCGCTTCATCACTGTGGCTTTACAGTGGAGATTGTTGGGTTTTTATCCAGTCTAGTCTGGTTTGGCTTTATTCATAAGCTGAGTGGAGTGAATGAAGAATAAGTGTTTAAAAGCTGAACTTTTTCCGAAGTAGTTATAAGCCTTAAAACTCTCTTCCACTCAATACTGATTTAATAATTTCAACAACATTCTGTAGTATTTTTTTCCCCCTTCACTCCTTGAACTGTATTCAGTAATGATGACCTCCTTAGCAAATGTTGATATTTAGAAAGTCAGTTTAATAAACATACAGCTTTTTGTTTCCCCTTTGCTGAAGCTGGATTTACTTCTTAACAGTTCAGTTGTAATAACATGTGGGTTTTCTGTCTGCTAATGACCAGTGACTCTTCATAGAAAAAAAAATCTGTTAAATGTGGAACTAGCTTTAAGATTTGGCTTAGTTGTGTACCTTGGCATGTTGGGTTAAAACAATGTCAGTAGAGTTATTTGCAGCTGACACTCTCTTAATTCTGTTCCTTGTAAAAGGCTCGTACTGTTAACTGAGCCTTTTCAATGCTACAATCTCTGCTGGTTATCAGCATGGAGTGCTAGGAAACGAGATCTGTGTTGTGTCATCTTTAGGCTGAGGAGAGCCTTAGTTGAAGGGGGATGGGGGTGAAAAAAAATCTCTAATATAGCATAAGTGCAAGTCTGATTTCTTTAGGCTCTGCCTGCATTCAGGAACTGTTTTCAGTGGTTAACAGTTGCTGTTATTGCCTGGTGTCTGGACCTCAGTGTAGAGAAAGATACATAGGATTTTGTATCAAACAGTTCAGTTTGACATTTGTCTATACAGGTAATAGGGGTAACCTATAATTAGTTTTCTTAATTTTAAGTTCAAGTTATACGAGTTTCTGGATTGATGTTAGTGCAGCTATATAAATCAGTGGCCGATCGTCACTGAATCAAATCTGTTTATTCTCGGCTAACCATCTGTAATTGTAGGGGTAGCATTAGACCATTTATACTTGACACAGAAGAATTAACTCAATCTTAAATTACAGCCTAATAAGCTAAAGCAGTCAAGCCCCTGAATATTACAATTTAACAACAAAACAAACCCATTTGTTTGCATTTTGTTTGCCATCTTTGAATATGTGTTCCTTTTTTTTTTAAAAAAAAAAAAAAAAAAAGGGGTGGGGGAAACAAAACCCATAGTATTATGAAACATATTGTAACTCAAAAGTTCTGATCCTGGTTATAGTATGTTACAAATCGTCTTGATGTTTGGAGCAGTAACTTGCTACCGTGCAGGTATGGAACAAGGTACCTTTGAATGTTTTTAAAGGAGGAAGCCTGTTGATTCCAGTCTCAAGCTTGTAGAAGGCAGTGACTTCAGAAAGCACCAGTGGCGCTTTCAGTATGTTGGCATATGGGCTCTAGGATAGCAAAGCTGCTTCTTACCTGTCTCTGAATCAGAAGTTCCAACTATGGTTATGTTTGTATGGTTGAACTGAAAGTTTGCTGGTAACATCTGAGCTGGGGAACTGAACACTGGAGTTCCTACGCCAGCCCTCTGCCTTTGCTAGTCATAAAAGTGAGAATACTTGCTGTAAGGAAGCTGAAGCTTGCAGGTAGTAAAGCAGCTCTTTAAAGATTATGAATTTTAAGTTGGATAAAATAGATACCATCAGAGACTTCAAACTTTTTTTTTTTGCTATTTTTTATTTTTGAGGTAAGGAAGGTTTCTCTTGGAAACAAGGAGACATCTTTCAAAAGTTGAAGTTTTCTCCAAAGAAAATAGAAAGGATAAAAAAACCACCTCTCAAACTAAATTTTGAAGCATAATAAGTCTGGCCAAAAGATATTCTGAGAAACAATTTGCTAAAGATATAAGAGCCTACAATAAGCCATTTAAATTGAATCATTTGAAGTACATCAGAAATGGACATCCTGCCAGACAGACTGGAGAGCTGATAGATGACTGAAGTGTAAAAGAAGTGCTCAGCAAAGATAAGGTACAGAATGAAAGCTAAATCATTTGTATCTTGGTTGACTTTCCTGGGAGATTCTAATGCAGGAACTTCGCTCTGTGGGTGATATTTTGAGAACTGATCTCAAATTGAAATGTTACTAGAAAAGACTTTTAGAACATTAAAAAAAAAAAAGTTGCAAATTGCCAGGAGTAGGTAACACTTACCCAGGAGATCTTAAGGTAACTGCATGTGACAATGCTCATCTGGCAACTATGATCTCTTACTGAAAACTGCTGCAGGATCAGAGGTAGGAAAATAGGCAAACACAATTTCAATATATTACAAGCATTCCAGGAATAGTCAGGGTACCACAGACCAGCAGGCCTGGACAGGCAACTTGGTATATTTCATTAGGAACAAAGACCACAGAACTGGTAAATGCATGGGTGTATATCATCTCATGATTTGAGAAAAGTACACATGTACATTTTAAATAGATGGTCTTTAGCCTTATGGTGAGCCATGCAGTTAATTCTGTCTCTTCTTTTTCCTCCCCTTCAGCTTGCAGAATTGAAACAGCTAGTGATATCAAATGCAAAAAAAAAAATCAATCGTTTATTCTGTAATCATATAACTTTGTGAAAAATATACTTAATTAATAACCAGAAACGGTATACTATACCACAGTGTAACTTTTTGTTAAATTAGATGGCTTTCAATAAATAACTAGATCATAAGAAATAGTGGACTGAAATTAATTGTATTGCATCAGGCGCACTAAATGACCTGTACACAGTCAAAATCTGTCTGCCAACGTACATTGAGATGTGAACGTTTGTTCGGTTTTAGTCAAGTTCTGACCACAAGGTATAGGTGAAGCTTAGTTTGTGGTGAATACGGCATGGTCGGTAAGTAGACTCCTATGAAGTCGGCCAAGTCTGGATTTTCTCATGTCTTCATACGTGATTGGCATGCATTAGACTGGATGCATGTGACTTTTTTTTTCATTGCTGATAACACACACTTCTTGGTAAGAGGATACAAAATGAATAAGGTATAGTGTCATCCTGGCTTCAGATACAAGGGTTCAGGAAAAAAGATTATTTGGACTAATGGTGGTTTTATGCAAGTTATTCTGTGGGTACAGCCTCTTTAAGGTGTTTTAACTTTGCACATAGACAGAATACATTTTAAGTTTCTTCGGTGTAAAAAGTTTGCATTGAAATTAAACATCATAAGCATATAAATGCATTAACTGAAAGAGGACATAGGCATTTTATGAACTTCACTTTTTGATTAAAAGAAAGAGCTGTTTGGTACACTTGTTTCAATGATGTCTCCCTTGAAGGAGTAAACAGTTGCACAAAGCAATAAGGCTGTGTGCTGTGAGGATTTTCTTCAGCTACTTATCATCCTAAGCAGGAAGAACTTGCATTTCACTGAATGTGTATAAAGTTGCTGATGACCTGTGGATGTTTGAAAAGATAAATAACTGGGGGGGGGGGGAACCCTTAATACTGATTTATGTAAAAATTGTAATGCCTTAATGATGGTGAGATAGCTTTAAAGTGAAACAGATTTACGAGACCAGCCAAAAGGCCCTCTCCTGCATCTGTCAGCTATATACCAATTTTGTACCAAGGGATCACAAAATGAGGAAAGGTTACCAAAGAGGTCAGGTTGCTTCCACTGAAACACTTTCTTTGACCAGATCTGTCCTTCTGGCTTTGGGGCTGTAGATAAATTTATAGTATTCTTTTTAAAGCATAAAACACCAAGTTTGCACTGTTGTTTTTTTGCACATGTTGTGTCATATGGAAGAAAGCATATGTTTGTAGGTGGGTACTGATAAGCTTGCATGATTTAGAAAAGTAATCAAAATCCTCTAATCTTCACTGAAACTTAGTGTTGCATGTTTGCTGTGAATCATGCTGATTCAACCCCAGATCATCTAGCTGTTGTATAAGGAGGTGAGCTAAAATTAGCTTTTACCAAAAACATTTCAGTGCAATACATTCAATACGCTTCACTGCAATAAACTCTGTATTGCAGTGAGTATAGCAAGATGCTCGTAGTGGGCTGATGGATGCGAGGGGTTTGTTGCTTTAACACAACTTTCAACATGGACTGTTAAAGGATTTCTAGTATAAAGGAGTTCCTTGCTTATTTATGTGTCATGCTAACATTGAAATGTAAAGACTTTAGTACCACGTTGGTGTCTAGAAGTGTGAGTTGTGTAATGCATTTGCTAACTCTTTGGCTCATTTTTCTTTCTTGACAGCAATAGTAAAATATAGAAGACAGTCGTTGGGATATGTTAGCTTCAAGCATTTACTGGGAACGGGACGGAAAGCATTACTGTTGCTTCAAAAGTCTTTTATGGAACTTGTTAAACACCATTTTTCTCTTAAACATGTTTGCTTTATAGTGGTGTCCGTGGACGTACACTTTCCTAATCAATCAAATTTGTATTTTAGTCACAAACCCAATAAAATTCAAGTCTACTATGTTTCCTCCATTCTTCCTCCCCTCACTTTTCCTCCTGTTCTCTTCCCTGCATGTTGACTTTTTTTATTTATGTTTTTTAAGGAATCGGGAATGTATTTGCATTTAGCGTTTGTTATGCTAGCAGCTCCTGCAGGTGGTATTCTGAAAGCTTGTTTGTGCCTGGTCACATTTTCTCACAGCATGTTTTAGTCTACACTCGCACTACTGTTGCCAGATCTTGGTATTTGCTTGGTACCGCTAGCTACTCATTTTATACTGTGTTGTATTGCAGTGCAGAAAATTAGTATGTGATACGGCTTGTTGACTGAAGCAATATAAAAGACTCCTTTGCCTCTGAAGTTAGTGAGATTAATAGAAAAAACATATGCCAAAATGTACTACCTGTCATGCTGTGTGAATTGCAAGAATTTAATAACTAGACTCTTGTTTTTTAAATCCACCATTTGCCATTTTTTTTTTCCCCCCTTGGTATTTAAAATAGCTAAGTGATGTCGTCTTACGTGTTTTGTTGGTCTTGCATGTAGCTTGCTAGTGTTTTAGAGCAGCATGCGTCTTGCGTAACTACAGATGTCTGCATTATGGATGTCTACTTGTGAATTGTGTGCCTCTGTTGCAACAACTGTAAGTCTACAGTGCAGCCAATGAAGTCTAGAAAATGACTCACTTCATCCTAGGGAGAGACTTTAATTAGACAATGAATTTAAATGTTATGTAAATATCTAAAGTCAGGCAAAAAGAATCACACTGTATGACCTAATGAATTCATGAACACAAATGTTGAACATAAAGATGTTAAATTTCAGTAGTTCATACATAATATGAATGATAAATGAAAACTATTGCTTTAGGACTTAGGAATTTTACTTTCAGACTGGGAACTTTTAGACATCAGGCAACTTCGTTCCTGATTCAAATTCCAGAGAGAGAAAAACTTAAATCATCCCAAGTGACTCACACATTATTTAAGGATAAAGTATCAAATGTGGTAATTCACACACTGAACTCCTCTTGCAAGTTCAGATGGGTGCTATTTATCCTTAACCATTATGCAATGTAAGTATTTCTAGGCACTACCAAGCACCTTCTATATTTCAGTAATTATTCCAATATATGTAGTATGTATTGGTTATTCATTCATGTGGGCACTTTCTCAATATGAGTAAATGCAACTTCCTTGTGCTACAGTTGAATGTGAAAACTAGGGATTTTCTAAACCCCTTCTGCATTCTTGTAGTGTGAAATTCTTTGCTGTGTAGCAAATCTGAGAGCTATGCACTACTTAAAACCTCACTGCTACTCACCTGTAAGTCTATTTTGGGATGTAAGTGGTACGCAGGCTTGGAGCCCTCTCTGCATCTGAATTTTAGCCTTAGTCATTTAAATTTATCTCCAGCTTGAAGCATTATGCCTCAATTTAAATGCTAAATCCTTAAAAGCAGAAGAATTGTAGTATTTATTTCTGGGACAAATCTTCCATGCTTTTAGGTGATGCATAGATCTGGATAGGTTTGCTGCACAAGAAAGAATTTTGCTTTTGAGAAGAAATAGGAGAGAAGAGACTGGTCTGTGAACAGTTGTGTTCAGTTAGACAGTTGGCATACGTGCACCTGCAAGATTCACCTGAATGATTTCTATTTGTAGTGTTCAGCTGAGTTTTACTGATGCAGTGAAATATACTGTTGTCACTTTTAACATCTGTGAATATTTTCACAGCCTTCTATCAAAACATTACTGAAAACTGAGCCTGAGAAACAGTTCTGAAACTGACAGCTATTGATTTAATACCCATTCTAATAACTGTGGGTGGAGTGAGAGTCATTTCTAAGCTACGTAATTTCTTGAGAGGCAGCTACAGCACTGTCACCATCACCTTAGTTTGCCGGAATATCTTAGGTTTTGAGGTAGGTCTTAATAAAGCCTGTAATGCCTCTGGAATTTTTAGATTAAAAACATCACACTGTTTGCTGTTTAAATATAGTTTTGCCTTATACTGCCCAATATTTCGTATAAATAATACATTAAATAATATATAAGCAAGATATATTATTACTATTTGTATTGCAGCACTTCATGTGACAAGAACTAACAGTCTTGGAGAGCTGACCTATGTGCCCTGGAGGTCATGGGGTTGCTCAGGGCAACTGCTGCTGTGTGCCCTTGCTTCTACCTCCCTCCCACTGTGCCTTCTTCCCCAATGTAAAACTGGATTGATCACGTACAGAAACTTTCTGTGTATGTTTCTAATATATAAGAAAGTCAGGTTTTGCTGTGGCAGACACAAAGTAATGTTAAAAAATCATCCCCCAATGGATTTGTCCAATGTCGAGCAGCTAAAAGTGAAATTACAGGAAGAATGATGAGTGCTGTTCTTGCTTTCAAGCAGCAGTGGAACTATTCCTGTGACAATATAGTGAGATTACTTGCAGTCTAAAGTGTGCTATACTTCTGATTTAAAAAAATTGTGCTGCTTCTGTTTAGCCATTACTGAGTCATTGGTTCCTAGGGATTAAAAAGAGACAGTATTTTAAGCCATTCGTACAAATTCATACTTTCCAGTCAACCATAGGATTTAGACTTGCTTTTCTTGGGGAAACTGTAGATTACTGAGAGTCCTCTACTTCTGTATTTTTCTCAGTGATAATACTGCGGACTTGTGTAGGTGTTTCAGAGACGATACCAATCTTCCTGAAGCATAGGTCTAAAATTTAGAGATCCATATTTAAAAAGGTAATGTTTAAATATTCCATCAATCCTGTTTGGTAAAGGAATATTGTTCTCATATTTGTTTCATTACTCTATGAATGCAATATCAGAGTCTTATTTCTGCAGAATGTTTTTTTCTTTCCACGCACTGGTGCACAAGCCAGTAATTTTAGCAAACCCAATTTATTCAACAAAATACGCAAGTTGGTACTTCGGCGTGCCTTTCTGTAAAGGGAATAGCCCTTGAATAGTTACTTCTTACCTTAGGTACTGGTCTTGAAAATTGTCAGGTGCAAATGTTTTCTTATTAGTGTTGTTCTTCTGAATACCTGTGCAGTTTGAGAGGCTGTCCCTGGTTGAGTTGTCCAGCAAATGAAAAAGTGACTTGCTGTTACTAAAGATTAAAGGAGCTCTTTCTAACTGGTGGTGTTGGAGCTGAAGAAAATATACCAGTAATATATATTAGAAGAGTCTTGCTGTGTGTGGCTTTACCCAGCAAAGAGGAATCCATATGGATAATTTGGAAGTTTTAAATGGGGGCTGGCTTGCGTTAAGGAAGGAAAAAAATACATGTTGTTCTTGGTTTTTAAATATGTTGGAGGAAAAAGATGAGCTGTGCATGTAGCCTGGTGAGTTTATTCCAGAATGGGATGAAATTTCCAGGTGCTTAGCAGGGCGGGGTTTGTAGATGTGACCCATAACATCCTCCTTTTAAATACTTTGTGCCTTTCCTGAAAACCCAGGGGTGGCATGGGGGGATTATGTTCATAGGAAAGACTCTAAAGGGCTGAATTCTGCCTTTAGTTCTGCAGCTTCAGGGCTGCAAGCATTGGGAAGATTACTTACCAATAAGTAATAATTAGCAATAAGTAGTAATTACTTACTAATAAGTTTTGCTCTAGCATAGATGGAGCCAAGTCTCCAGCAACTTTGTTGTAAAAGTACTGATCCAAGTAAAAGTAACAGCTTTTGTGAAGTGTCCGCAAATCTACCTGTTTGGCATCAGCCAATGTAAAAACATCTTGGCAGAGCTGATACAGACACGTGGGTTTCTGAGGCCGTCCCACCTTGTCTCTGCCCGTAAGTGACAGTGGTGTCTGTCCTGTGTGCGGAACCTGGCTTTGCCGGCAGCTCCCTATCCCTATCCCTGTCCCCCCGCCCTCTCCCCCAGATAACTTTATCCTCATAACACAGATACGCAGTACGCTGGTCTGGATTTCATTTCTTCTTATTCAGCTCCGTGCGATCTTGCGCGCATTCCTAACATGTTACCAACAGCCCACGTCTCTGAAAGCGCCGTATCAGCTTTCAGTGGCAAAAGCTCAGAGAGGAAACAGGCCGGTTCCTCTGTGCGCAAACAGCTGGGCAGTTGTGGATGGAATTAATTGCTGATATACACTGGCTGTGTTTTTCTTCTCTGGTCACTTCCTTTGCAGCTGTGAAAAGCAACTTTTTTAGGCTTTGAAAACAGCACAGACCTCAGCAGTAGTGATGCAAAAGTACTGAAATATGTACACTTATTAGGATTTGCATACGAAATAAAACCTCTCCTAAGCTGTAACAACCAGCGCTGTTGACGTCGGTATTCAAATTTCAACTGCATCTTCCAAAAACAATTTCTGGCTTTGGGTTTCCAGGTTTAAAAAAAAATCTGTTAGGGGAGATTTGGCTTTCTGAAAGCAATAGTGAGTATTTTCTGAAAATAGGAGTCTGAAGTTGGGTGTTGAAAGTAATACGTTCTGAAAATGGTTGTCTTCCATCTGTAGTCTTGGAGCTATTGTATCAAATGGACTGATGCTGCTTTAGCCAAACGTGAAACAGTCAAGTTGCTGAAAGTCATGTTCCAGGCCAGCAGTTATGGGAAATTTATCATGGGGTTGGAAAATACGCATGTTATCAACAGGGCTGCATGTCTGCCTCGAGGCTTCACCCAGCCCGTAACAATGCCAAAACAAACCACCCATCACAAATGAAAAAATGCTGTCAAAAGTAGATTCTGAGTACTAACAGTGTCAGAAGCTGTGGTGTGCTGGTTTTAGTTGTAAAATAACTGGAAAAATGCATAGTATCTTTTGTTGAAGATAATATTTTGCTAGCTTCCACCCTGTAAGTCCCACAGATATTTTTCCCCTTGTTTATTAAATTGTTCTAAATGTACTTTTATTCTACGGAAATTGTTAGGCCTTCCCTACTAGCAGGCTTATGCTGCCATGCAGTTTACTCAAGGGAACATCTATAAGCTCTTTTGCCAAAATAACTACAACTGTCCTAGGGATTTTACTGATACACAGTAATTGTGTATTGTGTATTTATAAGTAGTCTGATACGTAGAATGGGTTGTTTATTTAAACAAATGCTAGAGAAAGTTTTTGTTGTCTTAAGACCTGGCCCTAATAACTAGATAAATGAAGTTATACAAATCTGCTGGAAATGTCCCCACCGGTTTATGTTGTGCAATTACTTCTACCACAAGAAGAGTATTTCAAAGGTCCCACTGAAACCAGGGCTGTTATTTGTGGTAAGAAATACTGTGTGGAGTGAGGAAGGGTTGACAGACAAAGATCTTAACAAAACAAAACAAACAAAAAAATAAAAAAATTACGGAACTCATGGAAGGAGCCAGGCTTTCAATCACAGCACCCACATCAGCCAAACTCCTGTAGAGATCGCTGCAGAGATCTGTGTGACTGTAGTGGCAGCAAATACAAAGGAGTGCATCCTAGTTTAGCCTTTCATGCAAGGGATTTCCACTGCGAACTTGCATCTGTCATGGCTAATAACACGCAAGGAGACACCAAACCAAGCCTGGCTCACATGGCACACAGGAAATTCAGCTGTAGTAACTCGATTGTAAATCTTGCAGGAAGTTCAGCTGTAGTAACTCGATTGTAAATCTGAGCCAGAGAGTCAGTATGCTTGAACCGTGGCTGTTACTTCAAAGAATAAAGGCTGCCTCTTTGAAAGGCTTTTAGTTTTTATAGCTATACAAAAGTTAGCTATTACATAAGTTGTATGTTATACATATGTATGTGTGTATATATGTATGTTCATATTTTATATTAAATGTACATGTATCATAGGCCCCCTGTCCCGTGTATGTCACACTAAGTACTTTTTTGGCAGGTAACAGAAGTTATGGAAACAATTAAAATTCCTGTGCAACATCGGATTACTTATTTGTTTGGAAGAGTGGGTGGTGTTTGGTGGAGGGGGAAAAAAAGGCAGATCTGTACTTTAAAACCAAAGTGTAAAAGCATTCTGGAGTGTTTTTACCAGAAGGTCTTTTTGTCAATTTGTGTTTTGACAGGAAGGTCTGAATATCAGGAATACAGTTCTGGGTTTTGTATTCTGGTGTATCTTACTAGTAAATATTTAAGACACTATAGAACTGCAGTTGTTTTTATGGCCAGTAGCCAACTGTGTCCATTTCAAGGCACTAAACAATGTGTGAGAACAGGGCTCTTAATTGCCCTGTAGTGCAAGAAGCTGTTAAAGTTCAGAAACTGGTTGCTTTCTGCGCTGGCTTCATGTTATTTCCTAATCTACTGTCTGTCTGAGAGATTAGAAGTGGCAAAAAACCCAACCAGTTTTTAAGAACTCGTATAGTAGCTGGGCAATTTAATTTCAGCTAAAGGTGAGTATCTTGATCCAGAGAGTCTGCAGCTGCATTTTCC
The DNA here is from genome assembly GCA_008921705.1 of Burhinus oedicnemus. Taxonomy (NCBI): domain Eukaryota; kingdom Metazoa; phylum Chordata; class Aves; order Charadriiformes; family Burhinidae; genus Burhinus; species Burhinus oedicnemus. The sequence goes on from VFFE01007601.1 coordinate 499,774, forward strand.
TGTGGGTTACATGACAGGTTGGTGGCATAATTTGCTTTGCAAACCTGTAAATGAGTTTGTATTTGTGAATCTTGTAGCTGTGGTTTCTTTCTCCACCCTTTTCTTATGAATAAACTTGAAAAATATTTAGGACAAGATTTCTCTGGGCTCGCCACATCTGATGATATCTTTTTCAACTATGGTCTTTGTATATATGTACTTCTAAAACAATTGGGAGGTGTGGTGCAATGTGCTTCCTTGGAGGGAGGAACACTGTTAGTAGAGATTACTATTTCTGTGAGAAGAGTCAACCACACAAAATGCTAATACTGTAGCTGGGAGGAGTCTGTGGCTTTGGTTCTTAACTCCTGTTGGGTTTGCCAGTGACTCAGAGCAGAGAAGTGTTTGGTCAGTTATGGTGAAACACTGAAAAGATTTTAATATTCCTGACAACTACAGATCTCAGTATACTAATAAATTCAGTGTCTTAATCAACCACCTGACTTGCTACATGAAGTAATCACATGCAATTAATAAATATTTCAGATTGTTCTGCATGTGACTTACAAGCCTTAGTTGACTAATCAAATACATGATTTGACAGTACTAAAGCTCGAGACATCGTTGCGTGAACTTGGTGTAAGAGTGGGTTCATTCAATAAAAAATAAAAAGAGCATTTAAAGAGCCTTTTATTCCTGTCATAAAGATGCTTTGTGCTATTGCCGTTGTGTATTTGACAGAACGGTTGGGGATGGATGCTGCAGAAAGTTGTCTTGTATTTTGATTTTCTTCTCTTTGAGGCTTGCATGATTTTTATCTTCAATGTCGTGACATGACTGGTGAGTTACAATTTCTGTGTTTGAATGGGCTTTTCCAGTGTAGTTAGTATCTGTGTAATCCATAAATCAGTTAGTCTGTTTGCCTTAGTTGTTCTGCATATTACGTTTTGATTTTTTTTTTTTCGTTAGGAATTGTGATCTGATTTTGCTGCCACTTAAGTCAAGGAAAATGCCAGCCTAAGTAGGACTGGGCTCAGAGTTTTGAGTATATGCTGTCAGCTAAAGTGAGCACAGCCACATCAGGCACAGGGCTGATTCTGCTGTGGTGCAGTACTTCGATTTGCCTGTACTGGCCTTTTAATTTTAACTCTATGAAATAAAGTAAATCAAATATGTTTGGTTTTGGTTTGTGGTTGGGTTTGGTTTAGGTTTTTGTTTACAGCAGAGCCCAAATAGGTAGGCAATCTTGATTTAATTTGGAAGATACATTCTAACACGTGGCTCTAAAACGCAGCACAGCACCAGTCACGCAGTTACAGCAATTGTTGCGCTGTAGTTCCCTCTCTGTTTATTGTGTGGAAGTAGTTCAACTTCTGTGAGTATGTGTGCTAATGGACTTTTATCATGTGTATGAGTAGTAGCAGGCTAGATACTCTCCTGTATTAGTCATTGCAGTGGGAGATAATAGAGAAGTTTGTTTTCATTTAGAGCTATAGCAAAATGCATGAAGCAGCCTTCATTAACGTATACTATAATAGCATTGAATGTCTTAGATTACATTAGCTATCTTATGATAAACACATAACCAACTTTTTTTTAAATTGCCTATGAAATTAAATTTTCTGGTGTCCCAAAAAACCAAACAACAAAAGTCCCCAAAAAAGGCAAAGCACCCAGGTATTTTAAAATATATAAACGTGAACTGGAGAGAAAAGATGAAGAAAAGCTTCTAACTTTTAGTTAATCATGCTTTCAACATCTGGAATTAAGGTTTTTCTTAAACGCAGTTTTGAGATATGCAGTATTAGTCCCAAAGTTTTGTGAGGGCACACGGAGCTTAGCCTAGGAGTCAGTTACTCAGTTCTGGCATTAGTATTTTGCATTGTTTCCACATTCTGGCACTCCACTCCATTTCCTCGCCTCGCTGAGCACTGAAAGGGACATAAATTGACATAACTAGATTTTTCTGACTGGTGCAAGGAAAACAGCCTGAAAGATAAACTTTAACCTATCATCCTGTCAACAAATTTGCATTGTTACAAAAGTAAGAATTTATATACCGTGGAGTCAAGAATAGTATGCAGAGACAATGCATTAAGATAAAGAAAGTGCATATCTGAAGTTACATTTTTCTCAGCCTAAAAATAGGAGCTAAGCATCCCACTATCTGATTTGCATTTCCCTAATTTTGGCATAAGAAAAGTTCTGAGTATTTTCACTGGCCTAAAGCGAGAAAGTCCTAACTATGACAAAAGTTGAACAAATTAATAGGAAAATTATGAAAGAATTTGGCCTGTCACTGTAGCTTTGGGATGGCTAACTTCTCTTAGCAGTCTATACTGTCTTTTCAGCATGCCACAGTTCAGTTATGCAACCCTGGGAAATTTCTCTCCCACTGAACGCACTCTTCCTTTATTAAGGCTAATGGGAGTCATGTGTTCGTGTCAGCAGGAAAGCGGACCCTTACAAATCTTTCTGGTAGATTTGGTGGAAACAGAGCTCACGTTCATTATTGCTGTGTTCTGGGCAGTTGAATGTCTCATTAGCAGGACGTTAATGATGTTCAGTGCACTTCTTCATTGGATGAGAGGATGTGGTGAAAATCTAAAATGAGTGACTTCTCGATCTTATTTCCTCTATCGTTGGATTGATTTCTGTCTGTTGTGTCCTTTCTCCCATCCCAGTACTTTATTACCTGTGTCCTGGCAGGTGTGACACTGGGGATGCTCCAGCCCCGCTGTCGGGCTGCTCTGCCCTGAGCCCATGCTGTGGCTCCTCTTTCCCTGGAAACTTACTGCAGCTCCGTAGCAACCAGTATATTTTCAGTCCTCCTACAATTTAAGGCAGGGAGCAGATCATAAACATTGGTCAGGTGGGAGCCAAATTTTAGCTGTGGGACTGTCAATGAAGTATCTTTATAGTGATAGCTGCATGTGGAGGGAATAAACATGGTTTTGCCCAGATCCGCAGGGAAGGCCCTGTGGGCGGTGATGGGCAAGAGCCACGCCACCACTTCGCTGAGCAGATGTTCCTGCTAACAAAAACAAACCCGCCATCTGCCCGCTGAGTCAAGTCATGGGGCGGGCTGGCCCCCCGTGAAGCCAAGCCCTTGGCCAACGTCCTGCAAGGCACGGTGGGAATTTGCTTCCCCTCAGGAAACGCCGGCTTTCGGTGTTTTATCTCCCCGAGGCAACCACAAGAGAACAATGGGCTATTAGAGCGTTAGGACAACGCCGGCTGAGACTGAGCCCCTCATTACTTCTTGTGCAGGGGAGGCTAAAAGGAGAGGTTGGCTGCCCTCAGAGCTAATTTGGCAGCTGGTGCTAGGGGGCCTGGGCTGGTGGTGGGTGTGAGGTGAGGGTGGCCATGAGGGAGCATGGAGGGCTTCCCCTTGGGGCTGTCCCTGTGAAAGGGAAGGAAATAAACATAGAAACAGAGCGTTGGCAAAGTAAAAGTGTTTGGTTTGCTTTTTCTTCCTAGTGCAAAATCTGTCTTTGATTCTTCAGCTTTTAAGAGAAAACTATTACATCATTGCTTTCTGTCACTGTGACTGTAAGAGTGGCTGGAAATGGCTGAATTGCAGGTGAAGTGTCCAGTTATAAGAAAAAAGGTGCTGGCTTCTCCAGTTCTACATGGAATGGGACAGGCAGGCTTTCACCTCCTATGCAGAGTCCGCAGACCTGATTTTATCTTGAGTGCAGCCTTTGGAGCCGTCATCCTTCCTGACGCTGTGCACATCTGTAAGCAATTAGATAAATTATGCCATTGAGATCTCAGAAATTGGAGTCAAACTTGCTGTACTAGGAATATGTTGTTTCAGAGGAATTAAGGATATAGGGGAATGCTTTAATCTACAAACAAGGTGTGCTCCAACTGTGTGTGCCATTAGTCTTAAAGGTGCACTTTCATTAGAAGCACTCTTATTTCAATGCTGATAAAATATGTAGAGCTGAAGAATTGACATGCATTTCTGAGGAAAGTCAGATGGGACACAGCATTCAGATATTTGCCAGTAGCTCCTACTTTGTAAGATAGAAACAAGTTCCTTAGTCTCTCAGCTTTCCCTTGCACACATACACTTAACAACAAAAAAAAAAAAAGAAACCAGCCCTCCTGATGACATTTCGGACTGTCTTGGGTAGAGTTTTCCTGCCTCTGTGGCTGGAGGAGGAGCCCATTCAGTACATGAGTTATTTGTAGATCAATTGGTCTTTCCACAATGAGAAACAAAAAGGTGATGAAAGTAGCTTATTCTTCTGGACTGGGGTACCTGTCGCATCCTGAGAATTTTATGTATTTTTTTAATGTAGTTTTCTCAAAATATATAATAATGAAGAATTGTGGCATTCCCTTTCTGGGTAGCTGTCTGCTTGTTATGTAAATGTATTCCCCAGCACCCTGACTAGAAGCCTGCTGGAAGCCTCCCAGTCAGTGCCTTCACTCTGCAGCTCTTGGGTTGCATCTGAAGGTCTAGTACCAGAGACTTTGACATCAGTTTGACAGGGGGCAAAATGGGATCTCCATATGGGAAGAAATATTTAAAAGTTAGTATGTAGTTAGTATGTGTGCCTCTTTTTTTTTTTTTTTTTTTTAATTTTTTTATTTGAGGAAGAAAAACAAGTGATGGCAGCAGTTGTGCCATGTGAGCAAGTGTGTCATGAGCCTGCTGGGCAAGGCATAGTGGAGGGCATTATTCCGCTGGGAGGTTGGCACTGGCCATGGCCCTCCAGAGTTGCCACAAAGGATTTTCTGTTCGACATCTAACGCAACAAGAACATTCATATGTTTGCAGAGGGTTTCCATGGAAACCGTGTAAACTGTGATGCTAGCAGACAGAGGCAAAGGTTATACTATTGTAGAGGCCCTTTTGTATTCTTTTTAAATGTTTCAGAGCAGCTATATTTCTTAACTGATACTCTGAGCCTATGTAACAACTTGTTCAGATTTTTGTTTTGGTTTGGGCTTTTTTTTTTTCCTCCTTGACTGAGCATTTGTCAGGGTTGTACTGAGGAGGTCAGATGAGCTGCAAGAATAACAATGAAAATGTGGGTTTTTTTTTTTTTTTTTACATAGAATCACTTGAATGTCATGGTATGAATTGATTTATGTTTTTGTTAGTGATGATGATGCAATTGGAAATGGAACAACAGGGCATGAAAGAAAAAAATTTCAAGCTATTCTACTAGTACAATTCCTAATTCTGTTGAGTGCTTTTATTGCTCAGGTAGAACGGACTCTTTCAGGTCATCATTCACTGGCACTTGTTGGGGAATTTTGAATGCTTGTCTCCTCTCAGAAGTATGAGCCTCATGCTATTTATAGGTAGTAGTTTTAACATTAATTAGCCTTTAGTATGCTTTGAGAGTTCATGCTGTTTTTAAATTTATACTACAAATTTAAATTTCCAAACTTATCAGTTGTTTTGTTTGTTCATGTTTCAGGAAATACTGCCACCATGGGCAAAAATACTACTTATTATTAAAAGAAAGAGAAGTATTGTCTCTTTTATATGATTATCTGAGTTCCTGTTTGACTGTCCTTGTTTGCAAAATAGTACTTGTACACAGGTTCAGCTTAACTATTGTAGCATGGGTTTTTTTTTTTTAAATGACTGAACTCCGTTGATCACTCATGTCTGGGCTTATGCTGCATGTCAGCAAGAGGTCCAGGTACCTGCTTGTTGTTCACCTACTGCTCTATGGAAATGAGATCTTCCCTGATCACACTGTGCGCATATTCACTCCTGCCACTTAACTTTTGAACCTATTGGTTACTTTAAGTCAAACCTGATACAAAAGTAAAAAATAATTCTCTTACGCATTACAAAAGTTGATATTTGGTTGGAAGAAAAAGATGTAGGATTTTGATGCTGAGGTTGAACAGAGGTACAAGTTGCTCATTCCATCTGATCATAGGGCAATGACTTAAAAAAAAAAAAAGTCCAGTATATGTTTGCATAATTAATTGAACTTGTAATCAAGTTTGCAGAACCAACAAATAATTTAAATTCTCAATTTTAAAGTGTTTTATACTTTGCTGCAAAAAGTATAAAGACCTCTTATGTGTATAAGATGTATATAATATAGACAAGTAACATAGAGGCATTAATTGCATTTCCAAACAATGTATTTTTGAAAGCATTCGCAGCTGTGCCGTCGCAATACAGGAAGCAGCACTTAGTAATTACTTTTTGTGTAGGTCCCATACAAGGATGAAACAGTTGACTTGGAGTACTTACTGTCGTGAGTAACAGTTTCTAATACAGAATGAAAAGGTGAAATGCGCTGTTGACTTACTTTTGGGCAGCTAGGCATGCCCACAACCTGCTGCACCATGCCAGGAGGAGCCAGGAAGGGACAGATTTGTTTGTTTACTTACTTATCTTGCTCTCTCTCTCATGTTTTGTTATTCAGCTATTGGATGTGTAATTATTAAAAGCTTTGTATCCAGTGCTTCATTAACGTGATAGTTAAAAAAAAAAATAAACAAGTTGGAATAGTTCCATCTATCTTAGTCTTCTAGAAACCACTAGTCTTATAGCCCAATATCACCTGATTACAAACAACACTTTGAATATAACATGAAAATGATCACAGGATAGACGTAACAAAAGCCTATCTTCAGGTTTCATAATTGTGTTCTGTGAGAGACAGGGGTTGTGCACCAGGTAGGAGTGTTTTTCATTATGAATTCCAGTTTTCTAAATTTGAAGCCAGAAGTCTCAGGAAAAAGTCTGTTCATATAGCACAAAACTTTGCATGCTTTTCACCGCTTCTTCCTGACCACTTTGCAGTACAAACTCTGTTCAGTTTTGATAATTTATCACAGAGAGAGAACGTAATAATGATGAGGCAGGCAGAAATCAAAATCCCATAGCAATTTGCCAGAGAATTAAAAAGAACAAAACAAAAAGCCCACAACAACCTGCAGATGGCATCTTAAATGCTTGTTCCAATGCATACTGGAAGCATCACTCAATCATTAAGATAAAAAAATAGAAATCCAGCTATCTCCCTGCCTGAAATGATGCAATAAATTAGCAAGTTGGAACAATGCATCTAAAGTAAAAATCTAAACACTCCCCAAGTCTAAAAGCAGCATCCCCTGCTACTCCTCCAGAAACCTTTGAGACCAGACTCCTGAGACCAGATTTGTCCTGCAGATGCGTTTTATTTTTCCTTTTTTAATTGGGAAATGAGTTCAAAAAAGATGCAGTCCATCCGTGACCCCACTGTGGGTAATGCAGAGCTCTGACCGCCCTTGGTTGGTGTCCTCTGCAGCATTCCAGCACATCTGTGGAAGCTGTTGTGAATGAGCCTTTGGCAGGCATCTAATCACCCATTATTCAGCACTTTATTAATCAAATTTTGTGGTATTTTTTGGCATGTTCTTACATTAATAAAGAGATCTTTAATTTCTTGAACAATGGTAGGTTTTTACAGATTTTTTTTTTTTAAAAATCCCAACACGTAAGTGAACAAGATAACTGAAAGCCATAGAAAAGATGTGATTTACTTTCATTCCTCAAGCAGATGTAATGTATATATCCTTAGACTTTTCTCTTTTTTTTGTGTATCATCAGTAATTTTCTTATGATATAAACTGAAATACCATCTTTACCTAGGATGATTTCCATGAGTTATTAAAGTATTCAAAATAAGCATCACCCAAGCTCAGAACACAATGTCATTTTTACAGCAATTGTAAATTGGTTGCTTTTGATTCATAACGATATAACTGAGCGAAAAATTTGCCCCCACATCTCTCTGCACTCAGACTCTGAACTCCAGCCTGTGGGCGGTAACGTGTCTGATACTTGTGTTCAATATAAACATAAGGAGGTTTAATTGCAAAGAGGCAAATGCCATTTTCACAGGTCAGGTTTACAAATGAGCTTTGGAAATTCAAGTAAAACATCTTTTATGTTATTTTATTATTTTTTTTGTCATAATATGTTATATTGAAATAGTTCTATCTGAGAAAAAGATCCATCTAATATATTTGTTAGCATCCAAATATTCTTGAAATTACAATCAAAAAAAAACAGTAGAAGTCAAAAATGGAAGAATTGTTTGGGGGAGAACTTCAGGGGAGAGTCTTTTGCGCTACATGCGTGACTGATCAAAGGCTGCACGTGCCTTCAGAATTGTAACCCAGGTCTTTGCAACTGGACTTCTGAGTTGCTGATGCTGCAACTCATTCAAGTGCCTGGTTTGTTTCTCCCCTAAGAGAAACCAAGCTTTTCTTCACTTGTGTGACAATGCCTTAGTAGAAAGTAAGTGTCTCCTGAAGCTATCCATGGTGGATGGTGTTTGTGCTGCCTTGGCTGCTAGGAAATTCTGTCCTTGGTACATTGGACCAGCTCCTCTCTAGACGTGAAAATCTGCCAGTTTATTCACGCTTTATGCAACTGCTAAGGACAAAAGGGAGGACGATTTAAATCTCGAAGTGTTCTGTGTCAGCCTGGTTTTGCATTCTAGAAACAACCATTGCAGATGTTTGCAAGTTCCCAGGATTTTGTGTAGCATGCCAGGATGCATCCATGCTCTGTGATACTGGAGTAGTCTGTTGTGGAGTGTCTTTTATTTTATCCAGACTGTCAGTGCTTACAAGAGATGATGGAGAATTATGGGATAAAAGTAGATAATTGCTTGCTTGCACTGAAAAATAATAGTAACTTAATCATGAAATAATTATATATTCTGCCTTTGACTTTTAAAAAGCTAATCTTTCTACTGTGCTTGATGTTGACTCGCCATACCCCCCTCACCGTGTGTCCTACCAAAGCTTTTGTTAGTAAATCTTCAGCACTTGTTCAGGGACAGGCTGGCTGCTGCTCTGGGCCCATCTGCTTCTCTGTTCAGTGCTGTTGCTAAGTCCAAAATGACCCTCTGGCTTCAGGCTGGCTTGCTTGAAGTTCAGTGGAGTAATTTTCCGTTCCTGAAGGTGTAGAAGACCTTTTGGCTCTCTAAATTCAATTTGCTGTTCTAGTACCATGAGTAAAGGGTGGCAGAGATGATAAGCAGGTCAGATGCAAGTCAAGTCAATTGAGATTAATGTACATATTTATACAGGTTAAACTTTGACTGCAAATTAAACTTTTTGTATTTACTAGCTAGGTAGTTGGTTGGGTTTTTTTAATTATTTTGAAGCAAGCTGAAGACAATATTAGCAATGTGGGTAAACACAGAAAAAGTGTTGCTGCACCACCGTAAATCATAGGGATTTCCTTGGGAAGGATAATTAAAGCAACATGCTTTGAACACAGCTAATTAAGTAGCTGCCTTTTTAACTTTCAAGAAGGAGGGCCTGGCTGCCCTCTGAACTTTCATGTGGCCCTTTTCTGCTCCGTACTTTCTGCTGCCCTCCTCCCGCAAATTATTTTTAACGCTGATCTCTTTGTGTATCCAGTTTAGACCCTAGCTTCATGGAGAGGTGTGCTGGCACAGTTGGTGATGGCATTTTGAGAGGTGGGGAGCTGAAACACGAATTGGGATGGGCAGCATTGCCTCAAGCCAGCCAGGAAAACATGGAAAACGGTGGCATAAGGTGTGCTTAAGTCCTCTAAAGATGATAATTTTGTACGTATTAGACACACGACCATAACCTCAATCAAATTCTGCATGTTTGTTAACTTTTTTCATGTTATATTTTAACATACATTAACATTTATGTTTGCAAATGGACAAAGGAGGGGACAAATTATCCCATATGTTAAAGCAAAACTAATTTCTGCTAATGCAGAAGAAAACAAGATCCTTTGGAGACTGAATGAGGTGAGAAAAGACATTATCAGCATAATTTGGGAATAGTGATTTACAGGTTTTTGTCCTCTGTGCCATCCCATGGCTGATACAAGCTGTTAAAGTCCTACCGAGAGAGCCTTCCTTCTACACCTCAATTTGTAGCTTGCTTTTTTGGAGTATTTACTAGAGTAAACGTGCAGTTTCTTTCTCCAGATGCCTAGGCTTTTTTCCATGCTTCTCATGGCCAATCAGTGGCAATGTGCCTGCTGCACAGTCAGGCCTGGGCTTGGCTGGCATCATTTGTCTGATGCTTTCACTGATCCCTAAAATTAGTATTTTAAAATTACAATTAAAAACCTTAAGACAACCATAATGTTCCTACTATGCCTGTTCTTCATATGTGAACTTGGTATATGCAATTGCATTTTTTTATCTAAAGCATTCTTAGTTTTTTACTATATCATAAATCAGCTTTTTTGAAATGCTGTTGTTTTCTGTGTAATGTGATAATGTATGTACGGGTCAGTAAAATGTTAAAATTCCTTTTTTTGAGAAGCTAGCCAATTTATTTTGACATGGTCAAGCTGATATTGGTGTCTTAATGTGACTTGTGCTATTGCTCCTTGTTTAAAATTTATAGTAGAGTGATTCAGAGATCCCAAGATGAACTGGGGGGGAATTGTGCAGGGTGTGGTGCATAAGATAAATAAAGATACAATTTGTCCTGAAGACTTTATGATCGAAGGCCTGGCACAATTTCATCTTTTCTTCAAGTTTGCAATTACAAATGTCCCCACTCTGAGATTAGCTGTTGGCCAGGCTTCCTATTCCTCGCTTACAAGCTCTGGAGGGTGTTGAGCTGCAGTTCTGTATGATCAATGCGTGGTGGTGGTCTTAAATGGGGTCTGCGCTGAGTTGTCGGTGGTGGTAAAGGTCAGGATTTGATGTGAAGAGGAACTCCAGGGGTTTGGGCTATAAAAAGGTTTGGCTGTGTGCTGCCATACATGAGATCAGTTGTTCGTGTAAACATTTGTAAAATCCAGCAGTTGCCTCGTGTCGATCATCTGGGTTGCCCACCATCCCAGCCTCTGACCCTCCAGCAAAACCCAGGAGGCAGCTGCTTTGGCTATGACATTTCTCAGGGTAATCAAACTGCCGTAAATCAAGAAGGCTTTTGATGTGCCCTGGGATCAATAAGAGTTTTCCCTGCTATCTAATGTCACACATTGTACCAGTGACCGAGGAAGGATTGCTGGGAGCTCTCGTTACTCCAAATGGTGCTTTCCAGGTTGGTGTAAATCAGTGGGATTTTAAAATTATTTACATAACAAACTTGGTTCTTCTACTCCATAATTCTATGCAGGTCTACATAAAGAGGGAAATTTTCTCCCTGCATCTGTACAGTTCAGAGGAAGCCCAAGAAAAAAGTCAGAGGAAGTTGGAGGCTTTGTATGGCAAGAGAGGGAGAGAGCCTTGCAAAATGTGAAAGGTTTTGACTGCAACCAGCTTTTCCAGTTACATGTTTTTTTTCCTCACAGATAAGTTCTTAGTTTATGTTGTAGAGGAACACAGGTTTCATCTTTTTCAAAGGATTTAGGGAGATTTTTCAGCCGTTGCTTGGGGGGGGGGGAGTTTATGTTTGCGTACTTTCACGGCTTAATACGGATAAGTACTAACAGAATGTAATCTTTTAATTTAGCTCTCTGTTGTCTACTGACTCGTGAAATATTTTTAGGTAACTTAGCCACAAGTGATTATGTAGATAAGCAGAGATAAGTCTTTCTTTTTTTTTTTTTTTTAAAAAAAAAGCCAAAAAATCCTCACCCTTTTTACTGTCTTAAGAGTTACAATATTTTGGAAAATACTACCTTACTTTTTCATTACCAATGTCCCAGATATCTCTGAAACTAGATGAATTCAACATACTGTCCTGTCCTGTCCCCCCATCCCTCTTGTGTTCTACTCTTGCCTCTTTGTACTGTGAATAAGAGCTGGATCATGAAAATGAAAAGTTGAAACTGCTTTGGTGCTGTAGCATTTGCATTTCATCGGAATCCTTAAAGCCAAAAAAGACAAGCAGTTATTCATATTGAAAACTGATATTTGTCTTATGTCTTCATTTCTGGTTTTAAAATAAAACCTAAATACACATTTGGGGTTTAAGTTCCCTGACACAATTTTGAGGGGTTCCCTGACTTAAGTAAGGTCAAACACAAATGATCTGATTTTTGCTGTGCAAGTATAGTTTACTTGTATCCCATATTGATACTAACTCTGCAGGGTGTATCAGTTAGTGTCAGGAATGGATAAAGGCAGGATATTAATACCCAGTCAGTGCTCCAATCACTGATGGATTCTTTGAAATATGTAAATAGTTGTTAATAATATCTATGACTTTTGTTCCAAGCATCCAAATGGGTTTGACATGGGTGGGTAAATGCTGTCATCTGTAAAAGAGGGGTAACAAAACAGGGTCAGGGAGAGCCAAAGTGCACTGCCAGTCCAGGAGAGCCCATGAGGGCTGTGCTGGTCCACGAGCCAGCTCTGCGAAGTGGGCTTGTGCTGCCGGGAGCTGCTCCGGAGTGCCTGGACCTTCCTGGTCCCATGGCCTGCTGGCACACTGGAGTTACACACATGTTGGTGTGTAACAGATAACTGGTGTGGGAAACTGTGTCCAGCAATAAAAGAGGATTTATGGTGAAAAATCAACATGTGACATGAATCCCCCTTTTCTGCTCTGATATCTCAGTGCTTTCATGTGTTTTTTCACAGTATCACCCCCCCGCTTCCTGGTGCGTTGCAGGAGTACCTGTGTGAATCATTTCACCGATGAACTCTGAATTCCTCCTCTGTTAACTTCTCTGTAACCAGTTTGCTTGTGTGACTGGGTTTGTTCTGACTTGAATGTTTGTGTAAACAACAGTGTAATCTCAAAACGTTCTTATTGTCTGCACAGCCTTAACAATTTGCTAGTAAAACATGAAAACGTTATTTTATGGAGTGAAGCAAAAAAGCCCCTCCGCTGCTGGCTGCTTAAGGGTCATGCAGTACAGCAATAGAAACAGCCCAGTTACACACAGCCTTTCCTCAGCACAGGACACTCAATACGGGGCAAGATGAACCTTGGATCTGAACTAGATATTGTCCTTTTGAGACTGGTTTTGTCTTCCATCAATGTGTCACTGTGTGATAGTCACTGGATAACTGGCTCATCAAGAGTTCTCTCCATCATTAAAAACTGTCACGCAACAGTGAAGGAATACCAAAATGTGAATGACTAAAGTAGTTTGGGTCTACAGGGTTAAGCATACAAGTTCCATTTATGAGACTTAAGACAAGCAAGTAGCATTTATGGCCATGTGGTAGAGCATATTGGATGCATCAGACCATCATTCTAGGCTTGGGGTTTTTTTTGCCGTCACTGCTTGTGCTGCAAAATGTTGGCAGGCTGGCCTGCAAATGTGGAGGTGCAGACTGCACCTGCTACAGGCTGGGTGCATTATAAGGAGCCTTCCTTAACAGAGAAAAAAAGTGTCACATCTTCAGTTAAAGGTAAAGGTATAGCCCTCACATTTTAGGTGGCTGTAGCAACCCACTACATTATCTCACTTTTTGACAGTAAAAAGTAGCTGGTTCAGTTCTAGTCTACACTGAGTAAAGTGTGAGTTGCACAGCTTGAATATTTATGTTGACTTTAATATTGCACTGTATAATTGGGCAAAAGTAATGCTTTAAATTTAACACAGAAACTCAAAAACAAGGTTAAAATACACTCTAGGGTTTTTTCTTAGGAAAAATATATAGTGCCACCACAGTCTCTTTAATGTGGTGTTTGAAAGGAGATGATGATTATTTCATTAGCTTACTCTGTTTAAAGCAGAAAGTCTTAAATTAAATTTGCAGCGCTGAATTAGAATATTTGATTTGTAACCAGTTTAGACTGTAGTATGACAAATTGTTTATGCTTGCATTGCTACTGGAAGAAGTGGTGTTATATGTCCCCGTATCATCATTGTCTCTGTTTCAGAACAAACATTTGTGTAGATATGCAGTTAACTGGCTGAGGGAACTGATACAGCTGAAAATAAATCCATTTTAAAACCCTCAAAATTAAAACAAAACAAAAACTTAAACTCAGCCAAAGAGTAGTTTTCCTACCCGTTCCACCATCAAAACATCTTATAAACATCTGCTGGTGTGAATGTGAAGGATACAGGGAGAAAGATTGAATGGATGGGAAGGTTGGGGAAAATATTTTTTTAATGCAAATAATACCTTGTGTCAATTTAAGGTGTAGTTTGATGGTTTGACTTGAGTGCTAGTGTACATAATTGCTGTATAAGTAAAATCAGTTAATATAATTTTGAACAAATGCTACCTATCTAGTGTGGCAGAAACGTTTTCACTTCCACAAACTGCATTTAGAAAATGCTAACATCTGAATATACATCTTACTCATCTTACCAGTGTGTAAGGTGAGACTGATAAATGAAACCCAAACTTGCTGTAACGTTTAAAAATAATAATAATAATAAATCTATCAATGCATTGTCAGGTATTTATGGTATTTGATGTCCTGATCAGGAGAACAAAAAATTAATTTAATTTTGAGGTGTTTATCCAAATAATTTTTTTGCCCTAGAACAGATGTGATTACTCAATTATATGTCATTACTAAAATTTATAGGAGAGAGAATGGACAGTTGACTTTCTAATGCCAGAAGACAGCAATGGTGACCCTTGTCTCAGTCCATATTCTCCTATGTATTTTCCTGCCCCTCTTAACCATTCCCTCACGTTCCTTAAGCGTGTTTCTTTCTGCCAGCATACTTGTGTAGCTGATAGTGTCGGCTAAAGCCAAGGCTTTGATTCAGACTGGAACCGGCCTGTTTCATAGGGAGGCTGGAACCGAGACCAAGAGACACCCCGTTTGTTTCTAACCAGTCTCTTGTCTGCCAGGGTACTGGATGGGGGGAAGGAGGAGCAGAGTGTTCCTTAAAAACAAGCAGGCAAGAAATGGCAAGAGCAGAATAACACAATGTGTGCCTTGAAAAAGAAATGCTCAGGTGCGGTATAGTCTAGCTTGAGTGCTCAGACCTGAAATCAGTCGTACCAGTTAACGATGGAGTGCGCGCGCTGCTGGTTTGCAGTGCTGGAAACTCTCAAACAGATGGACTGTATTGCATAGAGAAAATGGGGATGTCTGAAACCAGCCATAAAATCAGCATAAAAGGTAGGTTAAGGATTCATTGCTAGGTGATGTAATGATTTAATCTCTCTTCTGTTGCTTTTTCTCTTATGGTGATATTTATTTTTATATACATTCTGTACATGATGAAAGGTAGAAATATATCAAATCAGTTCTTTCTGGGGTGTTCTTTGGCAAGATAAATTCTCCTTGCATTTGGTGTCTTCCTCCTTTTTTTTTTTTTTTCTCCTCCCCCTTCAGTACTCCTTGTTTCTCTGACCTCATTATTATTTTTGAGCTGCTTTTGTGATTTGACATTGAAAACAGTTCTTCCAACAAAAGCAGCACAGCATGTTACTTAGACTTTACTCTGTGTCAGATGGGGATGCTCAGGACTCAGTGTTGCAGCCTAAAAATCATCAGTTCCAAGTTCCTGGAATAAATTGGAAGCTTTTAATAAATAAAGCTTACTTCTAAGTAGAGACATGCATAGCATTCTGACACAGGTGGAATGTTCTACTTTCTCTCTGTAGCCCGGTTACAGGTATAAAATACAGAACAGAACATGGAGGCCAAACCCACGAGCTATATAAGGCATCAAAGCACGGGAGGACAGGACCTTTCTTTTGTAGCAGTATCTCAGTTCAGTTCAGCATGGACCAGGAAGGCATAGCTAGACAAGGGGAAGCAGAGTTAGATTAACAAGTTACCTTGTAGCAAGAGCTTTTGAGCCTCTTTGTTTCACAGATCCCTAAAAGTATTTTCAGCAGAGTTAGGGATTCTGTATAACAAAAACTTAACACGTGCTGACTTACTCTCCTTAGTTTCTTTTGCCCCCCAATGGAGTAGCTGAACCTTAGGTGGGAAAACTGCTCTTCTGTATACTTTGAATCTCTTTTTGGCATGACAGCATATGCATGTTAGGCCAAAATATGGGCTAAAACGTGTGTCTCTGCTGAGCAAGAGTGATGGCTCTCACCAGGACAAAATCAGATCCTAGTTTACGTTTGATTTCTCTGTGTATGTTTGTCCTTTCTGACCAGTCTAGATATAGTGTGTTGTTGCTATAGGGGCCTACGGTCTCTCATTTCCACCTGCCCCTCAGTCTCTGGAACCACTTGAACTTACACAGTATAGCGTGCGTAAGAAACATTAGCTAGTACTGCTCAGAAAGATGGTCACTCACTTTCTGTGAGTGGACATCATTGAAAGGGGTGGAAGCCAGAAGTAGCCTTGCAGCAAACCTGATTTTTCTCTTAGTCAAAAGAATCTCACCAAAAAATAGTGAGGGGGAGAGAAACCTCTATCACAATTCACAGCTTTTGAAATCTAGATTTCCTGTGAATACTTCTATGTCATTGCCAGTCCTGTGCTTAGGAGGTACCGATTTTTAGATCCCCAAATGCTGAGCACGTTTTTAACAAGTGTCCCTTTTTTTAAAAAAAAAACAAAGAAAACTGTAAGATGCAAATAAATAATAAAAGAATGGCTGATTTGTTTGAAAATTTTCCAGCAGAACAGTAGGGGTTATATGAGAGTCAGCCTGGGCCCAACAGAGCGTGCATTGAACCAGACCTAATAACAACAACTGGACCCAATACCCGTATTATGTTCAGTAACGGAGGGGTTTTTTGTAGTACAAGGACTTTAATGTTGTCATCTGAATGGCTAGAGGTAACAAACCAGTCTGAAAGGAAAGAGGAAAAAATGAAGTCCAAAGCAATTAGAAAAATCTCTTGTAGATTTTTCTGTATTGCCAGCCACGTTTGTGTCTTTTTACAGATGAATGGGCTTTTCTGTCACTGTAAGAATGAATTGTAAAGTAACGGACTTGAACTAATTATGTCCTGTAAACCTATAATAATAAGAAAGGTTTTTTGAAGTTCAGACATGCGTGTAGTTGGTCCAACGAACCGAATGGATCAGCAGCTGAGCAAGTCTGCCACTTGGGGTTAACGGGATTTAGGAGCATTTTAGGAAAAACAGTTGGATAAGGCAAGTCCTGGGAAGAAGTAACTGAAGAGCGTGAGTCACAGCTGGTTGCTGATGCAAGCAAGGTTCTTGCTATCTGCATTTCTAGACTGCTTTCAGTGACCAGCAGGTGCTGGAAGGTGTCTGCTCTGACTTAGACGGAGATATTTACCCCAATGCAGATGGAGAGCAGTGTAGGCTGAGAGGTCTGGTCTCAAGCTCTTCATACCTTGTGGCATTTGGAGAGTGAGCTTCTGGTCTTGTGTCTTCTCATGGTGCTTTTTTCTTTTGCTTCTTAACCCCCAGCGTTTTTCAGAGAGGGGAGGGGAGACATAATACATAGTTACATTTATAAAGGTATCTCTTCTAACCCAAACAGAGGAAGCTGAGCTGTGATCGTATCCCCAAGCACTGTCCCAAGAGATCTATCCTTCTGCTTCAGTGCTCCCAGCTGGAAAAGACAACAGTTCATTCTTTAGAAAAACTTAAGCTCCTTTTATACTACTTCTAGATTTTTCCCAAAGCCCCACTTCCTTGATAGAAGCTCCTTGCCTTCTCCCCAGCATCCCCAAATTGACTACAGGTAGCAGGCTTCCCAGTGATCAGTCAGCAAAAGCTGAATGAACTTGGACTGCGCATAAGCAGCAAATGCGAAACTCAATGGTATACTTCCACAGCCTCCCTAAAGAAGCCATCAGAGTTCACGGAGCTTGCCTCCAGGATGCAAATTATATGTCCCAGAATGTGGTACGTTCATCCAGCATGCCAGGTACCTCCTGGAATCTCTGTGCATGCAGCTGGATAATGTTGCATCCCAGAACGCGTGTTTTTTCAAAAAAAAAAAAAAAAAGGGGGTGTGTGTATAAAGAACAAAAACAATTACAATTTGTAGCGATCGTTTTTAGAAGGGTGTTATTTGTATTTCATCTCAATCCCAAATTTTATCATAATCTGTAATATACAAGAAAATCATAGACATAGTTTTCTTGTACCTTAACTGCTAACGCTTTCCCCAGCTCTGTAGGTGATACCTGTCTTGCTCTCTGGTGTTTCATATTTGGTATCAGGGCTGCAGTGCCCCAGGATTTCATCCTCGCACTGTACCTTGCAGCGTGCCAGCAAGGCCGTTTGGGTGTCAGTGTGGGAAACTGGCTGAAAACCAACTTGCATCCTCCTGCCAGCCTGGTTCGTGGCATGGCTGTGCAGCAGAGGGTGCAGCACAAGGACCGCAGGCAGGAGGAGAGCTTGGGCTGCTGAAGCTCGTTTTAACGGGGCTTCCAGATGTTTCATCTGGAAAATACACGAGGTTATAGTTGGAGGACTTCAGATGCTCCACATCAGTTCACTGTTCACAGAATACCTCAAATAGTAGTTGCACTGACCCAAATGAGGGATGGGTGAACTGTGCCACAGAGCAAGGACACTTTAAACCACTGAATGTCAAACCATGCTGTTTAATACTGCTTGACAACTCTCATTCCTTCATGTTTGGCTTTTTTTCTCTGAAGATGTCAGTTATTTACATACCAAATACATTTGCATGCAAATATATTTATATTAAATATATTATTGAATGTAGATATTTGCATGTTAAAATGTATTTTCATAATACACTGTCTCTTCCTACAAACCTTGCTTCTCTTTGTTCCTCAAACCTGAGAAAATGTCCCTCTTCAGTACCTGTTTGAGGAACAGTGTTCCCGAGTGCGCTTGTAAGCATGATTCTTTGTATGAACATTCAGGTGTCTGCTTTTTTGCTTTTGATCCAGTTCTGTTTGTGTTTACAAATGCTTATCAGGTTTTTAATGAGGTTTTAGGCATAGCTTTCTACCAAGACATGAAAGGTTTTTTTGTTGGTTTTTTTTTCCCCCTAATGTAATGAGCTTCAGTGAGAATCTGTGCCTACAATTGCACACAAGAGGAGAAAAGCTAAAACTCAGCTATTTGCGATGGATGCAGCCTCAGTCCTGTGCATCCCAACATACAACCTTTTCTGCAGTACCCTCGCTGTGTCCGAGTTTCTTCTGGAAGTGCAGGCACCGGCCTGCGCTCTGTGGGGATCCCCTGGCATTCTCTGAGCGGCCTGGCATCTCCTCTTTAAGCTGGGGTTATGAGATGCTTCGGAAATGCTGTAATTGAGGAATGTCTTCAAGTTGGGAGATGAGCTCTGAGCAGATGTTAAACAAAGGCTTCGTCTTCTGGGTGTGTTTGGTTGAACATGTCAGGAAGGAGAGCTATACAAAAACCTTCGGGGGGTGATGAGTGCAATGTAAAACGATACAGGAAAGTTTGTTGTAAAATACATTATGGTCATTTTGAATGTCATAATTTTTAATTGTATGCTGTTGTTTTATTTTATTTGAACTTGAATAGAGATGATTATGCACTATCAGAGAACTCATTAATGGTTTTGAAACAGTTCTCTATAATTTTTCCTTAGTTTTCTGATTATGATAATTACTCACTTGTTCTCCTTTCATTTTAGATGTTGTTCTGCAGAGATGAAAAAGAACATTATTTGTGTCCGGATCTGGAAGTTACATTCAATGCCTTCCTTTTAATGGTTAATCATTCTTCCCTCTTTTTTTATTTGTTTCAGGTGAAGCCTACCATCTACAGTGTTGAAGCATGAGTACTGATGCCAGTCAGGTGGTGATCACTACTCCTCCCCCAGCCACGATGCCTCACAAAGAGCGGTACTTCGATCGCATCAATGAGAATGACCCAGAGTATATTCGTGAGAGAAACATGTCTCCTGACCTAAGACAGGATTTCAATATGATGGAGCAAAGGAAGAGGGTCACTCAGATACTGCAGAGCCCTGTGAGTGGGATTAAGGGGGGGGGGGGGGGGGGGGAGGTGAGAACCAGAGAGTGTTATTTTCTGAGATTCTTGATTTACTTTTTGAGACTTAAAAAAAGAAATCTGCGTCACAGCTAGCTAGAATAACTCTGGGCCATCTTCTAAGAAGAGTCACTGAACAGAATTTTGTTTGCATAGTTTTTTGTCTGTGAACAAGCAGCCTTTATTGTGTTGGTTTTGCTCCTGATGCTTTTATATTCTTATGCTTCATTGCAGTATTACAAAAAGATCTGGCTGGCTGCAGGGTACTTAATTAAAACTTTGGGGCCAGGAAGAGAGTGAAGGAGTCACCGGTGAAACAGGAAGAAATTAGGGCACTGCATGGTGTTCTGCTTTCTGGGTTTGACTATTAACCTATCATTTGCATCAGGAATGCTTTATTAACATTTTTAATTGGGTTAAGTTTGTTTAAAAGCCAGACTATATGTTCTTTTCATGTCCTTGGGGGTGATCATACCCATACTTGGCCATATTAGCACTCATCTACTGGTTGTGTAAATTCAGTACTTGTGTAGGCTACATATAAAACTATTTAACCTATTGAACCACTCTCATACTATTTTAATTTATTTTTTAATATATGCATTCTTTGAGTTTAACGTGATGCATATGTTGGAAAGGAATACTGTTGCCCTGAGTATTTTGAAGATATTGGGCATGAGTAAGGACTGTGTGAGGGTGAGCCTTTGGAGGTGTTGGAGTGTAACGTGAATAATGAGGATAATGGGACTGGGAAAGGGTTAAGCAGCTTTACAGATTCTTCTCTCTTCAGTTCCTCTGTAAGTTGGGGTGCTTCTGTAAATTTTTTTGAAGCTTTTCCATATGTAATGAGATTGCAAACAGCTGTTAGTAATCACCCTATTATAGTCATCCATGAATAACAGGATTGTTTGCAAAAGTGTTGTCGTGGAGTGCCTCTTGGATCTGTGTGTTGCTCTGAGTATAATGTGAACCTGTTGACTAAGGAATTTATTACTTTCAAGTCAATTTGTGCAAGCTTGGTTTTGCAGCCAAGCTCTTTTATAAAGAAAATACTCTAAGGAGGTATTGCATAATGCTTTAATCATGATAATTTTATGTTAAACACTCGATTGTAAAATGTGATCAGAGTCTGCTTCTTCCTGTTAAAATATTCACATTATGAGTAGCCAGGACTCACAGCAAAGACTAAATCTTTAGCCTAACAGATAAAAATAAGTTAGAGACCTTGTTTGGGTTTGTACGTGTTATTTTTTGGTCCTTTCTATGGCAGTATTGAATCTGATGAGCGTAACTATTTCCTTAACATTTTGGGGGACCTTCTGCCAAACGTAACAAATGTCCCTTTGCAGCAGCCTCTGTGGGTTTTTTAATAGATGCAGTGTCAGCGTACAGATTTTAGGAAGGGGGATGAAAAGAGGCAACCCCTGAGTCTAGGTAACTGTTTTAACAGAAGGTTGGAGGACAAAGAGCTACTGGGCTGCTGTTAGTGTCCTGCCATAAGAGAAGCTGAGCCCAGCACTTTTTTTGAAAGTGACTGTTTGGAGCTGCCAATAAGTTGCAAGTTTTTGTTGTGTAAGGGAACAATAAGCCAGGGGCCTGCTGCCTGCTTGGCTCTTGGCATCTACCAGGGAGAAACGGGGACGTGGGAGCTGAGTGTGTGATCAGGCACAAAGAAGAGGTGTCTGAACTACCAGTTCCCCTCACTTAAGTATCTCCTTTTATTGTTTCCTTTCTTGAAATAGAAAATTTAGAGGACCCCTATTACGGTTTCTTCTGTGAGGAAATAAAAGCATTTTTAATACAGTATCTGTGACTGAATGTCCATCAAGCAAATTTCATAACTGATTTGGGGATAGAAATTGCATTATTTCTTCCAGGTTTCAGCCGCGATGTGCCATATTGTTCTCGAGAGTCAAGACTGAAAACGATTACCTTGTCTCCTCCTGGATATAATATTTGTCACAAAAGGGCCAGCAAGCATTTTCCTGTTAGTAGTCTGTGTAACACAGGTTCAGGATTGAATTAATGAGTATTGTGCATAATGGTTTTTGTTCTATAGCTGCAGAATTACATTGTGTAGAGCTTGCATAGAGATGTGTTTGCATAGAAGAAGCTTCGTTGGTTCTCTGGTTTATTCCAGTTGATAAGGAGGAAATAGTTTGAAGGTGTTTGGAAGAAGAGGAAGAGAGGTTATTAGACACATTTTAGAGGAGTTTGCTCGCTGATAGATCTTCACCCAGTCTTAGATATATCCATTCAGATCAGAGAAATAGTCATTGACTCATCTTCTGGCAAGTATTAATAAATATGAAGCATACGTAGCAAGGAAAATACCCTTCCTAAAAATAGACTAGCATGTATGGACTTGAGGTGAGCTTGTTTGAAAATGCACTTTCTCCGAGCAAAGGATTATGGTGTAAAACTAAAGGGTTAATCACTGTCATATACTAGGAAGCTTAGATACTGATTTAATCTGTTTCATTAAGAAGCTTTTTTCTTTCTTTCAAGTAGGAAAATCTAAATCCTTTAGCAAGAAAACAAATTAGGGAATATATTTCAGGAACCATGGTATATATTGTGCAGTGCATGTTATTGAAAGGGGCTACAGCCCTGACCAGACATCTTCAGACATCAAACTGCTGCCATCTCTCTGATGTGCTGTTTGATGCGCATATTGATGCGCAATCTGACTACTCCTCTCTGATGTGCAATTTCCCTTTCCTAAATTAAATAATTTAAAAGCTACTGAAAAGCTATTCCCATTACCTCTGATGCTTGCTAATGTCTTAGTCTGTTCATAACAAGTCTTAAACAAATTATAGGAGTTTTATGACCGCTGCCCATGAAGAATGTCCTGACACTATAAGTGAATTCTCAGACATGTTTGCTTAATACTGCCTGTAACCCATGAGCATCTGACGGCCTGGAGAATCTGATAGGACCTGCATGTTTGTTATTCTATGTCTGTTAGAAAGGTGGAAAAAAAAAAAAAGATCAGCTGGGTCAGAGCAGCGTGATAGCATCCAGAGGTACTGCTGGCCAGTCTTTAAGATAAAGCTGTTTAAGTTCATTTCAGTAATGTCTGCAAGTTCAGAAGGTTCAGGTACTGTTCTGTTATTTTTAAAGGAAAGCTACTACATTTATGCAGTGGACTAATTTTATTGCTTTACATTGGGTCTGAGATACTTGACCTATAATATATCCAAAATTTGAAAAGATGGGGAACTTTTTAGATTTTCCAACTTAACTCTGAAATTAAAAAGTTTTGTCTTTTTAGATGCTAAACAATCGTATATGGCTTGTTACACAGAGCAACTACCTCTTTAAAAGAGTAAACGTTTATTTCAGTTAAGGTATGCAAGTCCTCCTGGCCTTCATTTATCTCTGGCGTTTCAGCATCGGGGAGCTGCATGAACATACAGCAGGGAGAAACTCCCTGCAGCCCTCCCAGAGCGGCCAGGGAAGGAGCCAGGTGTTTCTGCGGGCTGGCAGCAGTGCCACGCTGCTTCCAGTGAAGTGAGACCATGTGAAACAATTATCTAACCAGCAGGAAAGCTGACTACAGGCTTTAGCTAGCAAGACTGTGTGTGTAACCTGACAGGAAATTGGGATCGCTGCTTACACCCACTTTGTGTCGCTGTATTTGAAGAAAAGCTAACAGGTCAGAGTGGAAATGGGAGAGGATGCATTCACTTATTTACTTTACATAAGATATACTGTTATATGAGTTATATTTCATTATTTTTACTGATGTAAGAAAAAGTTGGAGTAGTCAAATTTGTATATAAAGTGATGAGTTGAACAGATGAAATAAGTAAACATAATAATGCCCACATATTGGAATTTAATTGCCTAGTTTATGTTTTGAATTTACCAGTGAAACTTTTGTCAAGACCCATGGAGTGTGTACTTGCCATTTTTACATACAAAACACCCAGTTATGTGGAGCTTGTTTGATTTTAAGTTGAGCACTTTGCTGGCAGGATCTCATCGTGCTTTGTTTTAATTTCACATTGGATGTAGAGACCACATACTGATCCATGTGGCTCTGCAGGGCATTCAGGGCGATTCTGGCTTGGCGCTGCCATTGCACAAGGGCACTGGTTCAAGTCTAGCCATCTGGATTGCAAAATCGGGGTGTTTTTTATGCTGAGGTTAAAAACGTACTTCTCTCCCATGCCTCTCTTCCTTCCTGCCTCATACATGCACACACGCCTCTGCCTCCCACACTGGCTGGTCTTGCCCAAAAAAGTGGGGAGATAACAGTCCTGCTTAGCAACTCCTCTGTTCAGAGGTCTGCCTTAGCATGCAGGCAGATTTTTCTTCTCAAAAACAAGCAAACGCACCCACACTTGAAGTTGGGTTTTTGGTTTTTTTTTTTTCTGGCTACGTTATTTTCAAACCATCAGGACAGAGACGAAGGATAGTTTGCTTTATTTTTTCCCCAGCTCTTACAATTGTCTAGCTTTATTTTGTATTAAGTGAACATGCAGTATTTTCACAACACCACTCCCTTTTCGGGCAGTTTATTTTCTTAAAATATCAAAGTCCTTTCAGTTCCTCACATGTTTCAGCTTCCACTGCTCTTTCCCCAGAAGTTCAAAAGCCTTTCAGATCCTTCAGGAGCATCACGGTTTGGCTGGGAAGGGCTCACAACCTTACATATCCCCTGGGGACCTCCTCACTGGGCAGGCCTTTCACATTGCAGCTCCCTCCTCCCTCCCTCAGTCTTCTCTGACATCTTCA
Organism: Burhinus oedicnemus; assembly: GCA_008921705.1. Lineage (NCBI taxonomy): Eukaryota > Metazoa > Chordata > Aves > Charadriiformes > Burhinidae > Burhinus > Burhinus oedicnemus. The sequence continues at coordinate 524,248 of VFFE01007601.1, forward strand.
TGACTTTCTGCTGGGGTGTCATGACCCTCCTCTGATCACAATGGCTTTTTTAATTGCATGCTTTCGTCATATGACCTGTGCAGCATTTCATTCTCAGGGGAGATGAGCTCAACTTGGCACACGTTTAAGACATGTCAGAAAACGTCTCTTAAAGATCCCTTCTGAGCTGTGATAATATCCCACTGAGCCTGGGGCAGACTAGAGGACCAGACAAGTCCAGTGTTTTAAGTGAGGGGGGAATGTGTGCTCAGGGTAGTGCTGTGTTAATTCAAGGCCATCCACTAAATCTCTATGAGAAACCAAGAATTCCCATTGCCTAAATTCCATTTCTATAGCTGCTACAGTGCAGGGTCAATTCATACCCGTGTTCTGACACATACCAGCAGTGCAAGTGCAATTGAGAGTTTTGTGCTGTTCCCTGCTTTCTTACATTAGAAATGAAAGTTACCTTTAACTCTTGTCTTATTTCCAGATTTCTGCTTTCCATTTAGTTTGAACTGTGGTTTTCAGGAGATATAAATGCCAACAGTTTCCAAATGTAATTACTGCACCCCCCTCCCCCCATCTATATTTCTAATCTTCCTGCTGGTTGTTGAACTGCTTGGGTTTGGGTTTTTGTCATCTTGGGGAGTGTCTGCAGATACTGATGTACTTTTGGCACCATGTTCTTTAGATTATTCAAATCATTAAACAATCAGATCCATCCTCCTTTGCCTGACAACTTTCCTGTGATCCTATATGCATTTGAAGTTATTAATTGTAAATAACACCCTGAATTAATTCAGTAGGAAAGTGATAGGGAGATATAAAATAAAATGCAATGTGAAGAAATCCACCATTTTTATTTCATTTACTAGTCTTGTAAATTCTATCCACTAAAGGCATCAAGAGTTGGTCTGGTCAAAGCAGGAGGAGGGGTTTCCATTGCAGTACAAGCAATGAATAACAATTGAAAGGACTTACTTAGCTGTATTCATTTTTACTTTTTTTTTTTTGGCTGTTAAATAATCCTTTGGTTTAGTACAAGCTCTTAACAGTGCCTGGAAAATCCTGGAAAGTTGTGACTGATGACTTTCCTCCCTGGCTGCAGAAGCACGTGTATCCAGAACGCCCTGCAAGAGCTCTCACAGTCATCTGTCCTGGTGCATTGCCACCACGTGTGGTCCCACCCTCCCTACTCCTGCGCTTACTGAAAAAACAGTTAATTATGCTTGGAAACATGTAAGACCCCTGACAAACTGAAATATGATTTCTTCTACCATTTTAAATTGCAGTGGTTATATTCCATCTAGCAAGACGCATAGCATGGCTTTACTCCACAAGACAACACGAGGGAGGGATGTGGACCTCCCCCCCACCCCCCCGCCATTCACAGCAGCAGTTGTGTGAACGCAGGGATGCTGGCGCTGGGACTTTGGGAGCTGGGTGTGCTGAAGATGAGCTTTGCAAAGGAGTTCAGGGCTTCAGGTTTTGCTGTAATCATAGGGTATCTCTAGGCTGCTTATCGCAGGAGTAAACACACCACTTCAGCTCACAGAGGAAGGGTAGTGTGTACCAGGTTACAGGAGCTGGAAAAACCGGCACAGGCTGAGCTCTGTAAGGGACCAGCTTGCTGTCAATCGAGTCACTGAATCCAGCCCAGATATCCACACACTTCGCTGCAAGTGAAGAGATTATTCTAACTTTACCTAATTCCCCATGTTTAATGGGGAGTCTATTTCTTCCTGTCTTAACACAGAAGCTCCTTTTTTTTTTTTTTTTTTTTTTTTTTTTTTGTGGTGTTAACAAACATTTTCTGTGACTTATCTCCTCCTCACCAGCCTTAACTCACTGGCGGTTTTTTTGTGGGCAACTCCACCCTTTCCACTTACGGCACCGGTTATTTGTATCTAAACTCCAGTCTTGAAACAGCCTGTTTCGAAGCCGTATCGGCTGTTTCAGTGAAGGTCTTCCTCTCTGCAGGCAGCTGCGTTTACAGCACAGGACTTAAAATTGACGTCTCTTCGCTCTCGAGAACAAATTACCAGTTAAGTTTTGAAACTTTTCATCAGTGGTGGTGATTTGGCTTAGAGACTCTTTATGGGCACATTTATATGTAGATAAGTTGAATTAGAGCCTTTCTAAAAATTGATTTAAGATATATAAACTGATCAAAAACGGGCAAAGGTGAAAATGAGTGAAGGGGTTTCTTGTGTTGTTCTGTAGCTCTTAGGCTAACAGCAGTGCTGCTATTGAATGTAGGACCTCACATACCTTTTCTAGCTACTTTCCTGTAGACTTGTATATCAAACTGGACCTTAGTCTAATTAGTCCTGATGTGAGCACTTGCTTTCTCCTCTTAAAGGTTTGCGATGGTGTGGAGTATTTGTAGATGATCTGTATACCATTATTTTCTCTATTTATAGGGAAAATTTTTCTTGTTATTTTATTTCTACTTCTTTTGAGTGGGAGAAATAAGCCTGCATACTACTTAGCATCCTCAAAGAGCTGCCTACCAAGATGAAGAGATTAATACCAAAATTTTCTAGCAATGTTGTTATTCTGTGCTATATATAGATGTGTATACATGTAAAATAGGTTATTCTAGCAAGTTGGTTATTCTAGTTTTTCTGCTTATGTTGACTGAAAAATACCAGTTCTCAACTGGTACATGCAAATGTTGCTTTGATTCTTGAAAGCCCAAATTTACACTGTCAGCTCACACTTAGACTTCCTTCTGAAAGAAAATGGAAGTAAATGAGTCAGAACTGAGGCTTGTGATTTCACTCTTGAGTTTCAGAGAGCCCTTGCAGGTCTAAGTTTAAAGATTTTTGCATCTAAACTGCTTGAGTTTATGGTGTGTATTTGGAAGATGATTGCAAATATTTCTGGAGAAGTAATTTTATGATATTGGAAAGACCTTGACCTAATCATCTAACTAATGACTCTATCAAGAAGAGCTGTGTCTGTTTTGCAAGCTGCAGTACCATGTAAGGCTGTCTAAGCTGGTGTAAAATAGCTGGCTGGAGTTTTAGAAACAGAAAGTTTAGAAACAGGGCAGTTCTAGAAACAATTTTAGGAACAGGCTGTATTTTTTTACTGGTGAGTTGTGGGGAAGTTCACGTCTCGGTGCAGGGTAGTGGAGTGGCATTCAGAAGGTGGGCGAGATGGAGGTGGAGTGGCTGGGTACCACCAGCTCAGAGCAGTCAGGTCAGCAGCTGGCGGGCTTGGCTGTGCAGGGGATGCTTTGGTTCATGGTGTAAATGCAAAACTATGTTTCCCTCTGGTGTAACTTGATGTAGTTCAGCTCACTGCAGTTTTGAAGAGAAACAACCTCAGCTGGCAGTAGTGGAAGGGGAGTTTGCAGCCTGCTGCATACTGAGGTCAGGATATTCGCTTAGGTGGCTGTCTGCTACCAGGTAAATAAAAGCTCTACTTGGCATCATCCTAGTTGTGCATCTTGTCTGAAATGTTGCTCTACCTCCTTACCAATAGCTGTCGTGGGCCCAGTTTTCATACCACAGGCTGTTTTCTATGCAAACTTTCAGCAGGATGCTTGAAGTGCTGTTCCAGCACAAACAAGGGGGAGGGACGCTGGTGCTTGGCTGGGCGTGTGAGCTCACTGAAGGCAGAAGGATGCTTGTGCGAACAGGAAACAATTCTCAGCTACGACGGGGTGGGTTATCCAGGCAACAGCCTTGCTGTAGCACTGGTGCAGGCACAGGCAGGTTGGTGGAGTTCAGAAGTGGTGCAGCTGTGTTGATGGGGTGACTGTATTGATGGGCAGCATGGGCAGCCATGAGGTGCTGTGCTTCTCACTTCGGGACTCGGTACCCCACTGTAAAAAGTCACTGCTCTTATTGTGTCGTCTTATGTCTAAAGTTTTAGTGGTTTAAAACAAAACAAAACAAAAAACTAAAAAAACCCACATGTACCCAAAGAGCTGTTTAAATCCCAGAGCTGAAACTTTCTCTTTATTGAGCAGTACTGAGCACATTGCTGAATAACATAATTTTTCATTCATCTGACAGTACAGTTTTTCCTTTGTCAGCATTTTCTTGTCAAATACTACATCTGAAATTACTAGTGACCTTTCTGCTTGAAAAATATCTGCTTTGTGCCAGAGCAGAGTCTGTGTCGTCTTTTTGAAAACATCTCTCTCAAGCATGACTCTTACTTGGTCACTTGTGGGCAGTTGCAGTGTAATGCCATATATATATTACAGTCTCGTGAATTAAAGCAAAACCAAACTGCTTGGTCTCCAGGCTGCAGTTAGGTTTTCAGAAGCAGATTCCTGCTGCTGAATGGGTCAGATCCCAAAATTGGAACCCTGCATGGTAGTGGTTTTACAAAAAACAGTGCTGTACAGTGAAAGCTCCAATAAATGTCATTCATTTAATGGCTAATATTTAAGACAAATTGTTGTCCGGAAGAAGGTGATGCCCTTTACATGAGCCCATCAGGAATTATCAGAAACGAAGGAAGGTTGTATTAGCACATGTGGGATGGTTATCCGAGGACATACAGGTCCAAGCTTTAAAGGTCTGTAGCAGTGAATGAAAAGTATTGAAATACTTATAAATGTGCATGGAGGAATGTGTGTGAGTCACGTGCGTGACACGCTGAAGGCTGCAGTCTGCTAGAAAACGTTGCACACTGGCATGTGGATAAATTGCACACTTTATTTTATGCACTTCATCCATATTCTCACCTCTGTTTTATGGCTCATCCCAAACTCCCATATTTGCTACTTGCCCTGATTCTTTCCTATCTTCTGTTATTTCTGAAATTATTTTTAAGGAAAGCTTGTTGTTTGGTTTAACAAAATTGTTGGTACAACACTAAATCCTCATTTGTAGTAGCCTCAGCAAGTGTATAATATACTACTGTTGGCATCAGAGAGTAAAACTAAACGTACAAGAATGAAAATAGCATGATCAGAAAGCAGAAGAATTAAAACTACAATAAGAAATAAACAAAAAAACCTTTCTGTCAAAATTGCCTAAAATATATAACGCTACCCTTTTTCTGCTGTAGAAGTAACATTACTCATACAGGTTAAAAAAAAAAAAGTCTGAATATGACTAATAAGATTTTACTGTGAATGTTTTTGCAGATCCTTTTTATAGTCCTTGTTGAATTGAAGTGAGAGTGATTTAATGTAATACAGATAACTGTTTTTCTCTATCTCCTCCCAAGCAAATACTTCCATAAATTTTGTGAATTCTGCCTTCTACATGGCCCCCAGGAGACTACAAATGTGCAGTTTCCTTATATACAGATTGTAAACAAGAGTGAAAGAGCGTTTCAGCCTTGCAGAGTGTGAAATGGGAGAGCTTTTTTGCAGGGGGCCTCTTTCAGGAATATTTGAGAAGTAATTGAATATTGTGGAATGACAGAATCTGAAAATAAGTGTTAGTAGAGCTTGTTCATGAAATATGTTGGCCAGTCGTTGTCTCTGCAACCTTAATAGATCATAGTAACATAAGGAGAAAGTGCTGTAAACCACAGCCTCATGGTGAACCATTAGCAGAAAAGTGAGCTGGCGCTGGGATGGCTGGTGCTTCAAAGTCTGTTTATGTGTGTTGGGGGGAGGGGGGTCCTTCTGTAATGTGAGGGATATGATGTCCAAAGGACCAAGGAAGCACCTCTGTTGTTACTTTACACCTTCCACTCTTTCAGGCAGGTTGATAGAACATAAAGTTTGGACCTTGGCTCATTTTTCTATGCAGTTGTGAGCTATTTGACCACTAAAATGCTTTCTTCTAGTTACATGAAAAATCCTTACATCTTCTACAGGGGATTGTATAAATCATGTGCATCTGAACTTCATTCAGAACCACTTTGGTTGTAGTGAGATGCTCCAATTCAGGTACTAACCAACCTCGAGCATTTAAACTGGGCTGTTGGTGATGCTGAATCATCTGCTTCCTGGATTTTCAGATTGTGATTTTCTGTGTATCCCCCTCGTTACCCCGAGGTACAGCAGCACATTAAACACTTAGTGGTGCACTTGAATTTTCACTGAGAGTTGTGCTTTGAGTATGTAAGAAGCTACTTACTGCCCAGTACTCTGCAAATGGGACTCTGGACCTCTCAAAATGAATGTTCCAAATTGGTGGAAGCATCTGACTTCAACCTCTTCGCTGCTGTTCTGTGGAAACGATGACAGAGCCCTGCTGCACTCTAAAAGCATGTTTCAGGCATTAGTTGATGCTTGTGAAGCACTTGGTTTTACAGTAATTATCTGCCCAGAGAAAATTTTGTCAGATAAATAATAATTGTCATCTCAACAAAGTATGAGTAGCATGCACAAAAGGCGCTGAGCCATGAGAAGAGAAAAAAGTACTGAATTTCTTTTTCTAGTGAGAACTAGCCGCTGTGTGCCAAATGAGGCATGGGGACAAGATGACTGTGGTATGCTTAAAGATTATTGTCTTTGTGCAAGAGGGGCAAAGAAACATCATCTGCGTGTCCATTCCAGCAGTCCAGGCTTGCAGCCATATTCCAGTTCCAGGTTGGGGACAGTACTCGTTATTGTGCTGCCCACACTGCCATTGGAACACATGGATTCATGATGACTATGGCCATTCTCAGAGCTGAATCCCATGGAGAGGAGTGGGTTTCACAGTCATCTGCGGATAGATGAAGGATGAGAATCAGGATGTTTTCTCCAACCACTTGCGGTTTTCCACAAATCCTTGTTTGCCTTTCTGGCAGTTACCTCCCCATAATTACCTCCCATCAGTTCCCCTTAGGGGCTCCCAGTGCTGATCCACCTTCCATACCTCCACTTCTTTTCTCCCAGTCCCAGTTAGGTTCCTTTCCTCACTTGATTCCCTGTTTCTTCCTTCCTTTTTCCCCACCTGCTCCCTTCCCCTACTGTACAGATCTTACCTACAGCAGCCACTAAAGAGAAAAAACTGACATTCCCCGTGTATCTTCAGGCTAGCAAGAGGTTGTTCAGCTGTTTGGGGGATGCTGTGTGCATAGTCTGGTCTGCACCAAGAGATCCAATGTAACAGATCTGTGTAGTCAGTCCATGTGAATTTTTAGAGGCTTTACTTGTGGAAATCTGGCAAGTCTCAGGTACATACGATCCTGACAAAATTACTCTAAGGAAGAGCATGGGTGTCTGAAAACTTGGAAATTAAGGTGTAGTTATGGATGCTCAGCTGCCCAACTGAGACGCCATATCAAGTAGAAGTCTTGAGGGTGTTTTTGTGGGGGGTCTGGTAGCACCCTCTCTTTTAGAGTCAAAACTGTTGATGAACAGATTGTGTCATGAGATTGGTGGATTTTACCCAAAAAAGTGGGGGTTTTGGAGGACTGAGTTAAAATTCAGTGAAGAAATTACATGTGCCATACAGAACTATTTTCTTTTCTGCTAAGGAAGGCAAACTGAAAGGAGCAATTACATACAGGGAATAGCCTGGAGTTATAATAGGAGTCAGCTGCGTGGTAAAGACACCAAATGTCTTTCTGGAATGAACCAGCAAGAGCATTCGCAATACACCTCGGCTCGTGTTGTGTGCAGCTTTGCGTACTGCTGGTTCAGACAAAAGCTGGAAGATGCTGCCAAAAAATAATGAGAGGCTTAGAAAATATAACCTATGAGGAAAGTTTGAAGGAACAGAATTCACTTTAGTCTAGAAATGTCAAGATTGAAATAGTCCTAGGACAGGCATTTGTTGTGGGTAGTGGTTAATCTGTCATCTAGAAGGAACAAGCTTTGTCCACAGTGCATAGTATATTAAATTTGAAATTGTGAAAGCCTTTTTCATTTTACATTCTGCAAGAGTTTATCTCCTGGGATTGCAGACATTTTATACAGGAGAGAGGGAAGGGTTTTTCCCCTTTTGGAGAAGGAAAGAAATAGAGAGGAGATGACATCCTGGCAGTCTTCTAGTTTTTGCATGACTGTGATAGTACTTAGGAATGGATGAGCTCCAGTTTTCCAGTTGTTTATAACTTTATCAAATTGGGATGGATCTTGAGAGCAATTACAGAATTAAAGAATATTCAGCACTAAAAGTAACACATCCTGATTGAATTTCAAGTACCTCTTCCAAAATATGGAGAACTCTTTAATTATTGATAAAAATGGGGTTTTGCTATCATTTACAAAAATACATTTTATCTTGTGTTTTTCTGGGAATCCTCTGTGACCAAACTCCTTCCTCTTGTCCCCGAAATTGCCAATACTTAGCGTACAAAATTTAGGTCAAATGGTTGAAGTTTGGCAAAGTTATAAGCAGCTAAAAACAAGGTCTAAGAGGAAGTGTCATGTAACATTAATAACAGGCAAAGCTACCAGCCCCACCTATAATAATCTCATTTCTATCAAAGCCAGGTTTCCTTGATGATTCTCAAATGTTTCTACAGGCTTTTAGAGAAGATCTGGAATGCCTTATTCAAGAACAGATGAAGAAGGGCAATAACCCCACTGGACTGCTTGCATTACAGCAGATTGCTGAATACATTACAGCAAGCTCTTTTGCAGGTTTTTCCTCATCTTCACTCAGTAAGTGAATTATGCATATAATTGCGGGGTTTCTTCTTTCTTTTTTTATTATCAACAGGGCTTAGCAATGCTGGGATCTCCTTTTTCTTTGAATAAAAGTTCTGTCAGAGCTTGCTTCAGCTGTAAAGTACTACAGATGGTGGCCTTAACTTTCCTTTTTAGGCTTCTTTCTCTCAAATTCCTTGATTTATGAAGTGATATTCAAAATGTCTGGAGACCTCACATTCAGTTATTCTAGAATTTTCTAAGAAAAGTTTAACTGAGATGGGGAACAAAGTGCTGCGCCCCATTACTATTAGCAGTTTAACATGAGCATAGACTGAGATGTGAAATATATAACAATTTATTTTTCTACTTTTGCATATAAATTATTTTTTAAAACAAGTGGGAGATAGCCTGGCAAACTGAATTGTTACATGAACAGCTCCCACGGTTAAAAACAGCTTGTAGTATGCACTCGAGTTATAAAGATGTCACTAGGATCTTCCAGTTAACACCCAAGTTTTTCTTTCCAAGTTGTAAAGCACTGAAATGTTAAAGGCGATTTAAGTTCTGTGGGTGGACATCACGTGGGAGCACACAAGCCTGAAGTACAGTGGCAGCTGTCAGCATTCAGCATCTTTTGAGAATTGGTGCTCTTCAGAGTGGAAAAACAAGTGGAAGAAGAGAACGAGAGAGCCCAAATAATCTTATCTCCATGTCTCTGGCTGGTTAGGGAGACTGTGGGTCCAACTATTTGTCTCTACTGCGTCTGCCCAGGGACTCTGAAAGGACGACTAATCTCAAAGCGCATACTCTTGTGGAAAACCAAAATTACTTTTACTGGACTCTACAGACTCTTTTGGTCTTAACTTTCCCTGTAAGCAAAGTCTGTAGCTTTCAAAGGAATATCATGCATTTGTGAAGGGAGGAAGTGTATGTTTGGGTAGTCACAAGTCAAAGAGATAAAATGATCTTTGTGCTTTTTCTGTTAAGAGGTGATCTCTTCTGTCCAGCAGTTTGAGAACTCTTGCACTGTTCCTAATTTCTTCATTAGGACTAAATTAAAATGCTCAGATTGAGACTTCAGATTAGTTATACTGGTGTCGGAAGTCCAGCAAGAATGTGTTCTCCTGTAATTTTCAAACATGTAAAAATACTTGATTAGTGGCAAATGTCTTAAAGCGCAGTTCCAGTCCTATATAAAATCTTGAATCAGGAGAGAGCTCAAAATCAAAGTGGTGTACTTCAAAGGAAACCTGTATTTCACCTCTCTTGTGTCTGAAAGAGAGATGAAGACTTAAATTTGGGGTATGGTTCCTACTGTCTTAAAGTAACAGACGTTTCAGTAAAGACCTTGGAAATCCTAGCAGTGCAGTTCCAGTCTAATAATTGCTGGTACTGCTATGCTAACAATTTAAATACACTCCTTCTGGAAGATCATGGCATAGCTAGAAGTTATTTAATTGTCCAACCGGCCATCATCTTTTTTTTTTTTATCTGTTTTTCAGGCCATGGAATGATTACACCCATCAATGATCTACCTGGGGTAGATACCTCCTCATTTGTTAAGGGAGAAAAACTTACACGTTGCAAGTTAGCCAGTTTATACAGATTGGCTGACTTGTTTGGATGGGCGCATTTGCCAAATGCCTATATTACAGTAAGTATTTTAGAGAATAGAAGTTTTTATTTGGAATCTTACCTATTAATTCAAATTAATTTTCCACCTGAATAATATAAATTCAAAAATAGATCAGTAATCCATTTTCTTCCTCCTTTCCAGGTAAGAGTAAGCAAAGAACATGACCATATTCTAATCATTCCAAGAGGTCTGTCCTTTTCTGAAGCTTCAGCTTCTAATTTGGTATGTGATTCACCTGCTGTAATAACCAGCAAGGCTCAACCTGTTTTCTGAAAGACTTTTGTGGCTGCTAAAATGGACTTCTGAACTATAATCATGCTGTTATTTGTTTTTTTAAAGTTTACCACCAGATGAAAAGCTGATTAACTGTTTAGATACTAGCATCCTTTGTCCTCGGCATTTCTTTTGGGGTTTAGCTTTGCTTTCTGTTGCTTTGTCTTCAGCTTCAATGTGGAGCAGCAAAGTTTTGTTTTCCTGCCTGCTGAAGCTCATCAAATAGCCACAGTGTAACAGCAACCTTTTATAACCTGACAATATGGTAATACATATGAAATGACTCTGTAGGAGTTGTGTTAGTAGAATCAGCTCTTATCTTTACAAGTGGGGAAATAAAGTTGAATAATCTTCCCCAGGCCTAACAAAAGAGCTGGGTGCAGTTACAGACTGGCATTTAGGCAATGGTAGCTGCTAAATCCTGGAATTTACTATTTTAATGTTCCCATGAAATTGAAAATTGCCTATGCATTTAATTTTCTTACTGGAGATTTCTCAGAGACTGAATTTTCTTCATATTTAAAATGTAGGAAATGTTAACAAAATTCATTTTTTGCAAGTCAGAAACAAGGAGAGGTCAGCTAGGCCAAAGAGGAATATATGTTGTATCAGGGTCTTATATTTATTTCTTCCATAGCTGGACTTCCAACAACTATCAAGGGTTTGGACAGCAGGATGGTGCTACTCTCTTTTTTTTTTTTTTTTTTTTGTGTGTGTGTGTGTGCTCTGAGCCCTAAACATGTGGGGGGAAATTTCGTACTAAGGGAGGGTAGCTTTTAGGTAATGGCAGTTGTTGTAAACTTTTTGAATATTGTCCCTTTCTTTGACTTTTCCAGGTTAAGGTAAACATCCTAGGAGATGTAGTTGACCAAGGAAGTACAACTCTAAGTATTGACAATGCAGGATTCAGTCCACATGTGGCCATCTACTCCACACGCCCTGACGTCAGATGTGTAATACACATACATACCCCTGCAACAGCAGCTGTAAGTCTTCCTTCTAGCCTAAAGAGTAAAAGAAAACAGGTTTACCTTTTGAACTTAGATCGCCAATCTGAATCCCTGCTCACAGCAGTTTTTGTTTTTAACATTGACTCTACACTAGTAAAAAAAAAGGTGTGAGGTTACATAAGCAGAGCAGGAGGGCTGGGCTACAGCAGTGAAATGGATAGGAATAAACTGATGCTCAGATATAATTGTACTCACGTTGAGGCAGCTGTAAAGCATATAGTTTACACAAGCTTTCTTTATAGCATCTTAGGCCATATAACATGCTGTATACATCATCACTTGCATTATGTAGCTCCATTTTTAAGTGTTTGGATTTACCTCACTATTAACAAGTCATAGTTAACACACAAGTTAAAAAGGGTCTGTATAACAGTGATAAAAATGTAAGGAGACTTGAAAGAATTAAAATCATATTATTTTTACGTATAAATGCATATATGTGCATTCCTTGACTACAGACAAAAAAAGAATGGCTTTTATACAAGCTTTTTGAAGTTATAGATGTTGGAAAGAAGGAGAAAACATTAAGTAGGCTTATGCTGAGAATTAAACGTCGATAAAATTCACAAAAACTAACTTAGTTGGGATAATTTGTGTTTTCTTATAATGAACCTGTCCCTAGGTTGGGTGGCAGCAGCTCTGTCACCCTATTGCAAATTAGACTGGGAGGGGGGGGAGGTATTGTTTCTCAGCTTTCACTCTGGAGAGTTTGTCTCTCTCCTAGCTAAGATACAACGTACAGCCTGCTAAGGCTTGGGTGGTTGAGATGTGGGTTTTAAGAATTTCATTCTTTCCTAATTATCAGTACTTCATTTTCTTGAAACAGGTTTCATCTATGAAGTGTGGCATCCTTCCCATATCACAAGAGGCTCTGATTCTGGGAGATGTTGCTTATTACAACTACCAGGGATCTCTTGATGAACAGGAAGAGAGAATTCAGCTTCAGAAAGTTCTTGGACCCAGTTGCAAGGTATTCAGCCTCACTCATGCTCTTCATAAACAATTTTCATGTACTGCGCCAGTTTCTACCATTTAACATTAGTGTCTTCATTTACTAGGTATTAGTCTTGAGAAACCATGGTGTGGTAGCACTAGGAGAGACACTGGAAGAAGCATTCCACTATATTTTCAATGTGCAACTGGCCTGTGAAACACAGGTGAGAAGAATTTATCTGTATTTAATTTCAAATGCTTATGCTGCTGAATTATAGATTATATCCCAGATGGGAAGATCTCTAATATTACAAAATATTTGGGGTTGCGGAATCGAGTAATAATACGCCAGATCAAAGTCAGGGAAATTGGAGTAATCGGGAAAACATAGAAGGAACAGCACAAATACTGTATCATTCTTCCTAGAGCGAGTACTGGTGGTGTTACACTCTGAAGGGTACAGGTTTTGTTCCATGCTGTGGAGAGTGAGCTTCAGGCAGGGGATCTGCTGGATGATAGATTCAGTGGTACTCACTGCACATGGAAGTGTGGCTTAAGATCTCTCGACATCCAGCTCGTGTATCAAAACTGAATGTTGTGAGGAGGAAAGAAGCTTCTCCCTATCATCACAGAGATCTGTAAAACCAAATAAACAAAAGGTCTTTGGAGCAATGGTAGAGGGTAGCATATTTAAAAATAACTTGAGTCCCAAAATGAGTTGTTTCTGTTTTGTCTGACTTGAGCTACCTAGTTAGGTATCTGGGTGTTGTTATCTATATATAACCTGTGCGGAGAGACCACTGAAAGTGTCCTCACCTTCCGTAACTCTGAAGCCCATCCCCAGAAACTTCATCACTTTTCTCTTACTAGTTCCCCAGTGATCCTGTCCTCCCAAACAGGTCTTTGGAGGTGCAAATGGCAGTCTCGCACTCCTTTCATCTCTTCCCTCGCCTGCTATTCATTTTGAGTTTCATCACTCGTTCATTTTGAAACGTATATAAAAATGAAAATTTTTTTGCCTGGTGATGCAAAAGGACCTTTTCAAGGTACTCTTGAAAACTACTGTTTGAGTCTATTCCTTTTAAAGTGCAATTATTAGCAGGTATTATCGTCCTTTCCCTAAGAATCACTTGCTATATAATTTAATACATTTTTGCACAGAAGAAAACTAGCATGAGAAATAACCACAGCATGTGTTTAAGTGTGTTTCTCCTGTGAATTCAGAAAAGCAGAAAATCCAAAAGCCTTTCAACAAATGAAATACACTCGTTGGTCCCTCTAGGTTCATGCATTAGCTGGAGCAGGTGGAATAGACAATCTTCTACTACTGGATCTGCAGAAGTTCAAGCCTTCCACACATGCTGTGGCAGCAACTGGAGGAGGTGGAGTTAACATGGCTTCACAACAAAAATGGAAAGTTGGGGAGCAAGAATTTGAAGCACTCATGCGGATGCTGGACAACCTGGTGAGAGCATGTTGATGGCATTGTCCATACAGTCATAAGCGTCTGAGTGTAGGATTAGGTTCTGTAAAGTGAATGATATTTTTTTTTTTTTCTGGTTTCTTTGTGAGTTTGAAAATTAAGATGGAGTAACTTTTATTGTATATGAAACCTCTTCCGCTTGGTTTAGTTTTATGTCAGTGTATCTGACAGTAGTATTCTGTCTTGATAAGAATTTATAATGTTTTGAACTTAAATTTTGTTCAACCCATCTCACAAATGTATTTGCTCTTTATAGTGGCCTCATAATAGTAATAAATTTTAATCACACCCTGGTAAATAGACATAGAAGATTACCTCTATATTTTGTTAACAGCTCTACTGTTAAGAAAGAAGATGATAATTTATTATTTGAAATGTCTGTTTCACTGCAGTATGAATTCTGGAAAAGCCTTTAATACAAATAGTGTGAGGAAGGGGACAGTGTCATGAACTAGGATGTGCTATTGTGCAAGTCAGATAAATGTCCTCATGAATGCTACCTAGGTCACAACTTGAGCAGGTCATCTGGTCACACATTCACAAAGATGGGAGGAAAGTGAAGTGTGAGTGGGGTCCTGTTCAACTGCTACTATACAGGGTATTTTATATAGGGATCCTGAATATTAATACTATGAATGATGAACGACACCGCTACCTCGTTCTCTGTAGAGCTCAGTGGACCTGTTTAATGCATATAGAGCAGCACAAAACTTCCATGACTCTTTGGATACCTTTTTCTGATTTTTTTTTTAACCATTTTTCTGTTGTTTTTCCTCCCCCGTAGGGATACAGAACTGGCTATGCCTATAGGCAACCATTAGTCAGGGAAAAACCCAGACATAAAAGTGATGTTGAGATCCCAGCCACTGTGACTGCCTTTTCCTTTGAAGATGATACAGTCCCACTTTCCCCCCTGAAATTCCTAGCGCAGAGGCAACAGAGGGAAAAGACAAGATGGCTGAACTCTCCAAACACATACTTGAAAGTCAATGTGCCTGAGGAGTCCTGGAATGGGGAAACCAGTCCCAGGACTAAGATCACGGTACGTAGATACTTTAGGCAGTTGCTTAGTTTTTACACTTGAGAGAAAGAAAACTATACACAGCTTATATCAGGAAATCTTTAACAGGATTAGCAAGTAAGTTTATCAAGCAAATAAAAACAGGCTTTAGGGAGACTTAATGAGATTAGTACTAAGGGTCCCCTCTGTTTGGGGCAGGCGGGGTTCACTGTTTGGAAGAGTAACAGTTTATGATAAAATTTAGCAATGATTTCCTTGTTGTTACTAGCTCTTCTGATTCCTGAAGTAGAAAATAGTTTTTCTACCATATCTTTTTGTGCTATTAATTATCCACCAAATATAGGAAGGTTTTAAATAACCCGTGGGTTGTTCTCTACACAAGGGAGACACAAGCTCTAATTAGGCTCTCAACTGTCCCTGTTTGTGAGCCTGCTGAAAAAAGACTTCGAAGAGTCTGTTCATTCTACTGCTTCTAATGATGATCAAGACTCTTCCTTCTCCTTCATCTCGCGAGGATGTTTCCACTGTGTTTCCAGCCTGGAAAGAGGTGGCTCTCATGGGACTACGAAACATGTTATTTGCTATGGGGCTACTCCCAGTTGCATAGTACAACTGTAAAGGCATCAGCTCCTCCTGCTGGTGGATTATCAAGTTTCTAAATTTAAGTTTGGGAGAAACACCCTCAGCAACTGATGTAAAACCTTACTTAAAACGGAAAAAAACTCCAGACAAAATGTGTGGTTAGCAGAGGTGATGGCATGAACAAAGTCTCTGGAGCTGGTGGATCTATATGTCAGTTACTAGGAAGCTTGATCTTTTCTAAATATGACTTCATTAGTACACAGTTAGTTAGTACTGCGTTTTTCAGGAGTGTATTTCAATGTTTACAAAAAGTAATCTTGATGATATGTGTTTAAGGTAACTTAAATCCTCTTGGGAAAACATACAAACTTGTAAGGAGTTGGGATTATTTTGTGGGTGTCATGTGGAATTGAGAATAAAGTCAGAAGGCCATTTCTTTATATCTCCTCTTTGACAGTAAGACAACACTGAGAATTGGTCTTCCCGATCATGCTGGGGTTCTTAGCTTTTCTTTTTTTTTTTTTCCTTTAAGTGGATGAAAGCTGATGACTCCTCCAAGACTAGTGGAGGAACGCCTATCAAAATTGAAGATCCAAACCAATTTGTTCCTCTAAACACAAACCCAAGTGAAGTGTTAGAAAAGAGAAATAAGGTAAAAGTGTAATGAAATGAAAATTGTAACATTTCCAAATAAAATTATATGTTCAAATAATTATTTAACACAACAGTAAAATAACATTTTCAAATGTTCTGATTTTACTAAGGAGTTTCTTACAACATGTGTGATTTTTGGCACTAAAAAGCATGTATTTAAATGCATGATATATGTGAAGTCTGTAGATATATATGCTATATATATAAATTTTGAATGCAATAGTTTGAGGGATGAACTCTAGAAATGATAGATTGGAAATGGTAGTCCCTGCTATTTAACATTATACTTAGTGGATAATTAGGTGTCAACACGAACTGAATTGCTGTGCGTCATCGACAGCATGATTCAATCTCCGACTGTAATCTCACTCTCTTCTGTATTAATTCTTCTAGGACTTATTAAGCTGGAGTTTCTATGGTCTAGTCTGCTTCCTAATGGCAGTAAAAAAAAAAAAAAATTAAAAAAAAAAAAAAAACAGGAGGTTATTGTTGGACCTCTCTGTAAACACAAATATCTCACTGCTTTTCCCTTCCAGCGCATGAGACGCTAACTGTCAGACTGACAAAATACTCCACCCTAGGCATAACTTTATTAACAGATATTCAGGACACTTTCCATTTGATTACTTTTTTTTTTTTCCTTTCTTGGAAAGCACCATATCAGTATCCATGGGGACTGAACTGGAGTCAGAAGGAGCAACTCCCTTCCTTAGAACTGGAAAGACACCCTCTAGTCATCTAGAGATTAATAATACAAGTCCCAGACAATGATTTTTAAATTCATGCATGTCACTGTCTCAGTTGATGGTTTCTTCTTATTTTACTGATGTAGAAATTTTTTTTTCTCTGATCTATATTTGTATTTATATTTATACCTGATCTGTCCATCTCTTAAGCACTGACAATGTGAAGCTAGGGCTGTTGGCTTGGGGAAAATAATCCGGTATTCACAGAAGGAAAAACTTTACCAACCTTTGTGATCATAAAGATCTCTCTAATAGCTTAGCACAGTTCACTTATTTTGGGGGGATGGAGAGAACAGGTTGAGAGACATACTATTCCTTGGAGCTTATTTCTAAATAGTGGCTTGCACGAAGTGCAGGAACTGGGACTGGGATGGATATTCGGGAGCACTCAAAGGGCTAAACAACATATGTAGTGTATTCAGAGGTGGAAGGAGCGTTAATTTTTAGGTGCAGCAGCATACAGCTTGATCCTCCAGCCATTCACTGCTGGCTTTGCAAAGCTGACGGGCATAGGATTTGTTAAAGAGAAACGTCTGTTTCTAACCTGGTTTGTTTTCTCTATACAGATAAGGGAGCAAAACCGATATGACCTAAAGACAGCAGGACCACAGTCTCAGCTGCTCGCTGGGATTGTTGTGGATAAAAAGCCGAGTCCAGTGAGTAGGACACAATTAATTGGTTTACAAATATTTGGGTTATTTGGCTGCCTGTCTTTCAAACACCAGTTTGGGCCATTTTCTTTCTAAATGCTTTGTTAGCACTGATTATTTTAATGCCAAATTTTGGATGTGTGATACATTTTATTCATGTTTCATTTCAGAGGTTTAAAATGTTAGTTTCAAATGGAGATACACATGGTAAGTTTGCCTGCCGTTAATATTAATGGAGTAGGACTCTTGTCTAAGACCATTTAAGCTAGAGAGTGATGAACTTTGCAATGCATGATGCCAAAAATAATCTTTTTATCAGCCTGTGGAACCTCTGCTAAAGGAAATGATTGAGGCCCAGAAATAACTGAGTTTAAAAGGTAGGATGGGACTGTGTAGAAGGCAGCTTTCATTAGAAACAGGCTTCTTATTGGGAGAGAGGGTTTCCAGTTTCTTACCTGTCCACATGAGTCTTTTCTTGAACAGAATAGACTTACTTCCAAACAGTACAGATATCCCTAATAAGGTTATCTAACGAACTGTGATGGATTGGAATTGGAATTCTATGGTTCTAAGAGTTTCCAACCATCCATGGATTAGTACATCTATTTCCTTATTTTCCAATATTCTTTTGAGATAACACTGAGTTTGCTTATTTATTTCAGGCAAAAAGATTATTTTCCAAATAAATTTTCTTTCAACATGAAAATAATTTTAATTTTGTCATTGTAAGATTCATGTCAGAAGAGCTCTTCCAGTTAGGTTCCTAAACTGGAGTATGAGCACAGTCGCTTTCCTACAAAAAAATTCCTAGAATTTGGAGCATTTGCAGAAAATATAGGAACCGTTATTTTTGAATCCCTGTTGTTAAACAACTTCCAGTTCTCTGACGAGCATGTTAGTCCCTGAAGAGTAAGCTGTTGAGACAGGTCTCTACTCTGAAGATGTCCCTCTTGAAACCAAAAAAAAAAAAAAAAAC
>VFFE01007601.1:542722-579934 GCA_008921705.1 Burhinus oedicnemus
TGATACAAAAAAAAAAAAAACAAAAAAAAAAAAAAAAAAAACAAACAAAAAACCAACAACAAAAAAACCCAAACAAACTCAAATAATGATTGTGCTGCTGCAAAAGGATGGTGATTTACAGCTCAGTGGTCAGTATCCATTACTATGTGAATGCCTATTAAATGGGGTAATTTTCATCCGGATACATCTGTGGTTTTCTTCTGTATTCCCTGCCAATCTGGTGTCACCAAACTTTGGGCAAAAAAGAGACATTAACCATGTGTATCTTGCTTGCCTGCTTCTTTTTTTTTTTTTTCCCTAACTGTTAAATTTTGTGTTTTTTCTCTTTTCCAGCCAATGCAATTTGAAGATGATGAGCATGCACCACCAGCACCACCCAATCCGTTCAGTCATCTCACAGAAAAAGAACTGGAAGAGTACAAGAAAACAATTGAGCGCAAGCAGCAAGGGTTGGAAGGTCAGTGGTGCGTTTTTAAATGTCGGGGTTTACGTTTTAATAATGAGTTCATTCTTAGTTTGTGAATATCTACTGTAAAAAATGTATACGTGTTAATTATTAGCATATACTGTTGGCAACTACTTTAGAACTTATTTTTCAAGATGGTAGAATTTTTTGTTAAACGTTCTGGGGTTTTTCACTTTGGTTAGTGCTAAAACTAATGCAATGAAAGGTTTGCACAAAAACACACTTTAATATAATGACTGTTTTTGTCAGAATCCTAGAATAACTTAGGTTGGAAGAACCCATGAAGGTCATCTTAGTCCCACCTCCTCCTCAAAGTTGATATCAAAGTTAGATCAAGTTGCTCAGGTCTGTGCCCAGCTGAGCAAAAGTTTACTGAGATGTTTGGTCTTGGCTTCTTTAATTTTTCTTCTGTTCTCCCAATGTGCAAGACTCATCTACTTTCACTTTTTTACATCTTCTTCCAATACTACTCTTTCATAGGGAATTACTAATTCAGGGTTAACTTTTTTTTTTACATAATAACACTTACTATGCATTCTTCTTCACTAATACTGTGTAATAAAACAATTTTGCTGTATTTCACACTCAGGGCATAGCACGATAGCTTACTATAACAGCAAACTGTGTGACTGGCTAGCTAAAACCATGGGGCATGCTACTTGGAATGCAACTCTGCCACCCTTTTTAATGCTTTCTATTAAAGAACTAATGTATAATGATTGTCAGCAGATAAAACCTGTAAATACATAATTCTATAGAGTTTAAACTGTTTATTGTACCTTCTTGATGTTGTCAGCATGAGCAATGCAATTCTAGCAGAGCTGTAAATCTTGTAGCACTAGCACTGACATTCTTGCTTGATTTTTACTTTTGCATGGCTACTAATTCAAATCTTGTCCTGCAGATGCTGAACAGGAATTATTCTCAGATGACGGTTCATCTGTGTCACAAATTCAGTCACAAACTCAATCCCCGCAAAATGTCCCAGAAAAACTAGAAGGTATTCCATGCAATCTCTGTACAATGCCAATGGCTCTGTTAACCTAAATCATCTACTCTTCTGCTGCATTCTTACACTTGCGTGAAGTCAGCTGAGCCAAACAGAGCCCTCTTTTACCATGTCTGGGTGGGACTCTGTCCAGAAAACTGTTTTTCCCAATTTTCTCTAATACATAATGCTCACAGTCAGAAAACAACACAGGGCATACTGAAACTTGGATATTAATAAGGTGGAGGAAATAGATATTTTTATTTTACTGAAAGTAAAGATTAGGGTTTTTGCCTAAGACTTTTCCAGCAGAGTCTAAGAAGGCATTTTGAAAGACCAGTTCTCCCAAAGACTTCTGTATAGAATGGCTGTGTTTTCACAAATTAGTCTCTTGCAGTAAAGCATAATTCTGAGTGTGCTTGAGAACTGTATACGTATATGCTGTGCAGACCGTATTTGTATATACTGTGTACAGCTTGAGCTGTATATATACCTGGCAGAGATAAGGTTAGATTTTTCAGCCCATTTTCCTGTAATGACACTTTCACAGTATTGTCTGCTTACAAATAAGTGTAGATAAAGGGGGGAAGAAACCCCACATCTAAGCATTTCGGGTTTCATTCTTTGGATCACAGTCCAGACTTGCAGACTTTGTTTCAATACTGGGTTTCTTTGCATGATAGTGTACATAAATAATTGCAGAATCATCTGTTCTTTCAGAAAATCATGAAGATCTCTATACCCAGAATGCTAATCTAATATCCGTGGAGTTACCAGTTGTGGTGGTGAATGGCAAGGAAGATGCACATGACGTGGAAGAAGATCTCACCAAGAGGGTCAGTCAGTTAACCACTAGTACTGTGGAGAGCGTAGAGATTACGATTAAGAGCTCTGAAAAGATAGAAGAGACCCTGTCCCCTGAAGGGTCACCTTCCAAATCCCCATCAAAGAAGAAGAAGAAATTCCGCACCCCATCTTTCCTGAAAAAGAGTAAAAAGAAGGAGAAAGTAGAAGTGTAAGTGCAGTTCTGTTGTGAGGAGACATTGCACATTTTAAACGTTTAAGTTGACCATTAACAGCGTAGTGTTAGGGGTGTGCAGTAACTGGACTTTTAACCTAAACAAAAAGGAACTGGAAGAGGTTTTGCTTTAAATAAAAACCAAACAAAAAACCTTTCATGTTAATTAAAAATTAATTAATCTCTCACTTAACTGTGTCCAAAATTGCTATGAGGGTTGGAAACATTCATTAGTTTCATGTAGAACTACACTGGCAGGTGCTCAATTACCGTCATAGCAAGATCAAATACCATCACAGTATGCAGCAGCAAGTTCTGCTTGGAGTATTTTGCAGACCTTCAACTTTTCAGTACAGTTGAAGTCTTTATTAAAGTTACTGATGAGTGATCATACGACTTTTTAAAACTGCTGTCTCATTTGGTAACCAGATCATACATTTTTGTATTGTGATTTTGACCATATATTCTCTGTTTCTGTACCCCTGTTTGAGTGGGTGCATATTAACAGCACACCTTTAAATCTTTTTTAAGATTAGATCATATAGAAATATTATACACTGGCACATAATATTAGGGGAAAAACTGTGTAAGAGAAAGTTTATTTGGAATTATACACAATGTCTACAGAATTCCATTCTTCAATAACTTTTTTGCCAAATATTTCATTTTAGTGAAATATAATTTTTGAAGACTTCTTTTTTTATTCTATCAGTTGGGGGGGGGGAACCCTTATTTTTCAAGAAAGGGGATTTTATACACTTAACATTGATAATTTAGTTTAACTGGCAAAACAAAAAGATGATTTTATATGTTCAAATGTTTGTATACCATTCAGTATAAAGGTATTATAAGCATGTGAACCAAGCATTTAATAGTAGAGTGTATTTAAGAGTGCTTGGTTTAGAGTATACTTAAATATAATTCAGGAATCCAGGGACTTAGAAATCAAAAGATAAAAGCATATAAAATTGAACTGGATTCATGTTTAAAAATTACTTGTGGGGTTTTTTTTTCTCTCATGGTATTGCTAATGAATGAAGAAAAATAATCTCTTAACATAACCAAATGAAGGAAACAAAACTGTTAAAAGGGAAAGTGAAATAGTAAGAAAATAGGAGGAGACAAAGAAAGTTAAAGTCTGGTGATTATTTTTTTTAAATATATGATATGGATTGTGGGATATTTTTATTAAATCAGCAAAGTCACATTTCCATATTGTTTTAAATAATTTGTATGGATTCATACAGAGTGCAACACTTCAATTTTTATTTTTTTTTTTCTTCACTTTCATTTGAATTATAAAAGAGTCTCATGAATCTGTGTTGTCCTTTGGATGAACCCAGAGCAAATCGGAGCCTAGTGCCATGGGTAAGGGTGGTACTGCCACTTACTCATTTTTACTGATATTGTCATTTTAGTACATTTACTGTATTGTAAATACAAACTAAACATACAAATTAACATAGGGTTTTCTTCGCTGTGTCAAATTGTCTGTAAATGCGTCATTGCAATAGGACGTACATTTTAAAGATCCATGTGATTCCCAAATTGCTGGTTGAAATATTATACAATATATAATCGTTAAATATGGCTGGAGAGTGGTTTGGCATGCAAAAATGTTGATTATAGCATGTTCGGGGGCTGGTTAGCTTTGACCGTGTAAGTGTGATAATGCAATGTTGGAATGGATCCTGGAAACAATTTTCTAGCTATCACTAAATACTGGAATCAGTGGTTTTAATCATAGTGGAAACTTTCAGTTGCTTACTTTGGTTTTTATGTTCTACATTATTTGTGTTGTATTACAACATATGTAGAAACAGTAACCTGTGAACTACGCTTTTCATAACTTTTTAAAAAATATATCTAAATGAATGCAATGTGCATAAATATTTTTTAAAATGCAACCGTGAACTATTTGCACCTTTTGCTAATGCCTCTATTTACTTGCTTTGGCATAAAGAATGAGCCAGCCAACTCGTGTCCTGTGGAAAATATATAAATGTTATCTGAAATTGCTCATAGATGTAATGCTAATTAATGTTAAATCACAAATAAACAGTATTTTAAATAGATGGATTTTGTATAGCAGCCTTTTGTTTATACAGTGCTCTTATATGTCTCGCTTGTGGAAAAGATGCCTTGATCATGCACATTACTTCTCAAGAATTTGTTCTGAAGATGGCTTCTTACTTCTGCTTTTTCTGAAAGCTATGCAAGAAAATTGTCTGATCTTATTAGAGAACAGTTGTTTTCTCTGTCACAGATCCTGGAGATGAAAGAGGACAGGCCCATGGTAAAATACGCTGTGTTGTCAGGCAGTTGTTTTGAACCCTGGTTGAGTTCGTGCTGCAGGCTTTCTTCTCCCAGGGTATGCTTCCCCATCTTCTTGGTCTGTCTCCTGCCCTGCGGCATACGTTTATGTATGGTGGCCTGAGACATAGGACCTGGGCAGTTTAAGTGCTGTGTAAGTACAGAGCAGGGAAGTATCTTGGGGAAAAAACTATTTTTTTCACTTTATTAATGAAAATAAAGGGGTTTTGTCAGGAAGGCTTTTAATGCAAAGTTATTTGAAGACATCTGTGTCGTGCCCTGCCAGCATATGGTATACATCGGAGTCTCTGAGGCTGCAGAAGTTGCAGTGGTATGTTTTTATAGCTATATCAGCTCTGTGACATGTCTTTAAGGACTTCAACAAATGTTTATTTTCATTGTCCTTCTACAAATCAGCCTTTTGTTTCTGTTTACAAGAAAGTCAAAATCCAGCCCTCCCAGTTAGGTGACAGTTTTATGAACTCAGTCCCCATGTGGGAGGATAATTTTGGTTCAGCATTTTAAATAAATCTTAACCAAGATTCAAGTAATTTTCTTACTATCAGTTATCTCCAGAAGCATCTACAGTCCACTTAGTTCTGCACTAACACAAAAGTAGACACTATATCAACATGGAGAAGCTTATGCTGTAAGGCTAAGTGCATCTATAGTTTTCTTCTTTGAACTCTCTTTATTCCCAAGAGTCTACGAACCACATTTTCACTTAGATCTTAGTTTCCCAGTGTTGCAAGAATCATCTGAGATTCTGCAAGCCAAAACGTGAGAATAAAGTAGATGTTCATAGCAGGCATAATGTACATTAAGGCTTAAATCTTGGGAAGTAAGAGCCCTTGGAAAGACTACCTTCAAAACAGATCACTGACATGATAGGAAATAATTATTACCATTAGGGTACTTAACCCAAAAAAGAGCAATGCAGAGAAGAAGCAGTGTATGCTATGAGGAATTACATGCAAGCTACCACCTAAGAACCTTATAAAGGAAAACAAAGGATTTATGGAGTTGTGCATATTTACCTCACTTTGTCTCTATGGCCATACTAAAATCTGTATTGTAGTCCAGGTGATCACCTGCCGACTTCTTTTACAGACTCTTACCTGTTCTGTAGATGAGTGTAGATTTTGCTTGATTTGCAAAAATTGCAGAACAAGATATACCTTAGATCAGGCTTTAGATGCTGCAAGGGGACAGGATAATGTCATGGTGAAGGCTGCAATAGGCCACTTTGACCAGTATTTTCCTGCCTTCCCGGTTGAGTTACTGTACACTGTTTTCTCTGATGCTCAGTAGCTGAGGATTCTCTATTTTCTGGAAGTCCACTTTGAAAAACTGTTGAGTTTTCACTGTTTCAGCCCATGGAAACTTCTCAAATACAAGGCACCTGCTAAGTAGCCAAGGACAGGGAGAAAGGGCCACTGTGTCCCAGACTGGGCACGTGGGTCTGATGGAAACTTCTGACGTGAGTGCTGATGTTCGTCCTCTCCCTTCCTGCAAACTGGGGGGGGAAATGCATCTCTTCGCACAGGGGGTGGTTGTGTGGGTTGGTGTTTGTTCTTTCAGAGGTCCAGTATGTCAAACGAGGTGGAGGACTAACTGGAAACTGCCTGGCGATGTGCGTGCAGGCAGCTGGAGCGCAGTCAGCCAGTCTGTGGGCATTGCCACGTGCATGGCTCAAATGCTGCGAGCAGCCCGGCCGGGAGGGCGTTCGGTGGAGTTGGGTGCTTTTGACATTTTTAGCTGTCACAGAGCCTGTATAAATGCCTATTTTTAGACTTGCAGATTGACCAGACTTGCACAGAGGAGGAGGAATTCCTGCCTTGGAGGAACAGTAGAAAGCACATCCCTAATATAAAAGCTTCTCAGCCCTTTGCCATAATTTCTAATCTCACTTGCAAAGCCCGCAGCGATTGAGGTTTCTCGGAGAAAAGATTGCCAGAATGTAATGTGGAGGAACTTCTACAGCCTTGTTCTTCAGAAGTGTTTGATTACATTAGCTTTACATTTTATGTGTGCCAGCAGTACATGCAAACGCACCTGAGCAGTTTTCACATGGGCCAGCACAGAGCATGGCAAGTTTCAGTCACGTTTGACCAACTTGTAAGCAAACAAAACAAAGCCTGATGATGAGAACTGGAGGGCCAGCCTGGTCGAAGCTTATGCCTCCAGCCCTGTTGGTGCAGCCCAGCTCTGGTATTACTCACGTAGATATTTAATCCTTTAAACACACTACTGCCTCAACAGTGATGGGAGCTGCACGGGGCAAATATGCTGAGCCAGGGGGAGAAGGTATTTCCTTGGGTGGGTTCTCAGAGTCCCTTTACAGCTGGTTGCGCCTTTCTTCTTTCTATGTCTGCAGGGAGTAATGTAAATTCAAGAGTTCACACTGAAATTGTGGTTAAGAGCCCCAAAGCCTTTGAAAGGTGAAAATTCAAACGGCCGTTAGATGGCATCAGACTTTCGCGTTTGCTGCCTTCGTTCCCTGCAGCCGGAAAGCCATTAACAAAGAGCCTTCAAAGAAAGTATTTTGGTGGAGATTTTGTGGGCTTTATTCCAGTTCCAGTGCAGCGAAATGAAAGCAGACATCTGGCTGTCGGACGCATTTTCTTTATTGATTCATTTCAAAATCCAGCAATGGAGCAGGCTTTGTCCGGGAGGCAAGAGTCCTCCACTGCCCTCGATCCTCTCACACTTTCGCAACTAGTGAAGAAAATTTTTTTTTTTTTTTTTCACTTGTAAACTCACTCCTCTGAGCAGAAGAGTATCCTTGTGTTCAATATTTTCTCTTTAGCAAACTTAACCCACAGGCCAGAGGGCTCTCAGCATTTCTGGGTGATTGGAGCAGAAGTGACCGGGGTGGCTGGTGGAAGGTGTGCAGGGGGGACAGGGCTGAGAGGCTGCAGAGCTCCAGATGTCCTGGAGTCAGGGTAGAGCCTTGCTGATCTCCCCCTGAACTCCACGTTGTTGGAGGCTGAGGGCAAGGTCTCGGGAAGCATCGCTACATGCTTGCCCTGTTCTTTTTCCAAGTGTCTTCCCTTTGTCTTTGTGGGAAACAGGATATTGGGCAAGTTGGACCTTTGTTCTGAGTTGCTACAGTTGTTTTTCTGTATTAGTCAAACTTGAGAAGAGAAAGACTTAGCTGTTTGTGCTGTTAACTGTTGCCCATGGAAAATGAGGGAAAGGAGGGAGAGAATGGAGATACATAATTACATATTTTTAAATACTATAGATACATAATAGTATATATAGTATTATATCTCTCATATATGATGGTGAAAGGGACAGGTGCTCTGAATTGTCTCCAAGAGACAAAAAGACACATTTGATTTTAAAAAAAGTGGCAAGTGTTGTCTGTGTGTTTCTTACCTGGGATCTGCCTGTAAATGAAGCACAGAAAGGAAGAATAATGTCTGGAAGCATTTGCAGCACATGTTTAGCAGAACTTCCTTTTTGGCCTGTCTTGCCTTGCTTTTCTAGTTTCTCCTTCCTGTCCCTGGTCAACACTTGCACTGAATCAAACTAAGCAAAAAATCAAAGGCTTGAGTTCAAGAGACAGATGCAGGTGTTTTCCCCTCCAGGATCTTATGTTTAGGTGTGACATTATTGCATCTGCATCACGCAGATCCTCAGCTTTAAGCTTTAAATCAAACTTTGGCTGTGTGTGCCGGCGATGAGCCCCTTGCCTGGAAATATTTGCTCTAACTGGCATGCGGCTGCCATTGCCACGTGGGGAAGGGGACGTCCCCTCCCGGCTTTGTGTCCTTGTCTCCAGCATTTGGAGGCAGTGTTTTGTGTCAATCCCAGGCGGGATGCTGGAGGGATGCAGGGAGCGACTGATTTGAGAAGTTTCATCCCAGCTGTGCCAGAGCTGCCCAGCCCCTTGCCTCCCCTGGCCAGAGGAGTCAGAGGCCACTGAAGGCCCTTCCCAGGGCTCCACATCTCTCCTGGGGGAGATACCCAGTATCCACTGGTGCCGAAGGATCCTGCACCTTTTTGTCTTGCCTGCTTCAGTGTCATAATTTCCAGGCACCTTTCGTTTCGCATGTACAGCGATAGCTTGGTACGACTGCGTGTGTCTGGACGCTGCTGTAGCTTTTGCAAATTTTTAATTTGCAAATGTTATTTGCAAAAACAAAACTTGGGCTCTAGGATAGCAGGACGGTGAGTAGTTAAACTCTATAAGGAGTAACTCAAATGCTCTGGGGCGGTGGTGTTGTCCTGGGCACGGCTCTGAGCAGGACCATTCTGCTCCCTGGCAGAGGCTGCTGGCTGGTGCAGGTTTTGACCTTTGGCACGTCAGCTGCTGGCTGCTCTCTGACCTCCTCATCAAGCACAGCACTCATCCCTCTCCTCTGAAAGGTACGGAAAGTTCAAACATCACCTAAAATCTGGTGCTTGAATTAACGACCTGATTTTTCTCCAAGGGCTGAGCACACTTGCTGATGCCAGGAGAGCTGCAGAAGAGCAAGTTGCGTGTTCAGACCTTGGCTTGATGCATCAAGAGCCAAATAACCCCTGAGCTGCAGGGGGAAAAGCAGCTCCCAAAACCCAGCAGCGTGGTGACCGGCTGTCACACTTGAGGACCTCGTGAGGATCAAGTTTTCTGGTGAACATCCCGACAGCCAAGCCCTTTCCCTCCTCCATGTCCCCACTGGGATGTGGATGGGGACATTGCTGCGGATGGCTGGTTTTCTGTCTCCAGGCTGTTGAGAGCAGCTAATTGACTGTTAACAAACTTGCTTTCGTGTTAAGGATCTCTAAGTGTTAATGGCAGAGCGGGGACCTGCCCCCGCGTGTCTCGCAAGCTGGTGCTTGGCGCGATGGTGCTGAGGCTTGGGGACACTTCGAGTCCCTGTGCCGATGGCCACGCGGTGTGATAGAGCAGCTGGTGGGACATCACCTCCTTCCTTTTCCCTCTGTCATAACAGCTGAATAACAGAGGTTCTGCAAACTTTCAAAACTTCATTAAACTTGTATAAGCTCAGTCCCAAGCTGTGCCTACCTGTGAACATAGCTTGCTTTTGAAGTACAGTTTATAAAGAAATGTAGCTCTAACCTGAGGCAGTGGGATGGACTTGCCTTACCGCTGCGCCGTTGTCTGCATGTTGGAGGCCATCACTGTGCTCCCCCATGTGCTGAGGTGCCATCACTCCCTTGGACACCAAAGTCCAAAAGAGAGAAAATAAATGCATTTAATATGTGCAGTTGCACACGCATCAGCTGCACAAGCAATTGCATGGTATCTTCCCCTCAGCAAGACCAAGCACAAGGACTAATTCTTGCCTTTCTCACACTAAAAACCACCAGCCTGAAGCCCAGATGGGTCATGAAATGGAAGACATTTACCTTGCTGCTCCTTGTGTGCCACCTGCCAGGTGTCTGAGCTGGAGAAGGGAAGTCAGTAGGGACAGATAAACTTTTCTCAGGCTTGGTTATCTGCCAGGGTCTCCAGGATCTGCAGTACAAGTGACCTGCGCAGAGGGATCTGTGGGCCAAGCAGGAGCCCAGCAGAGCAGGGAGGATGAACGCAGCCCAGACTCTGCCTTATCTCCTGGGTGGGGGGGTGCGGATGTGTTCCCGTGCGGGCACTGCGCTGGGGCCTCGGAGATGCTCCAGAGAACCAAAGCCTGGTCACTTCCTGAGTTACATCTTCACTGGATGCCAAAAATGACCTACAGAAGATGGTGTGAATGTGCTGTAATAGCTGCTGTTTATACACAGTGCTTTGCCCTTGGATTTCAAACGCTTCCAGCCCCAATTCTTCTTTAGGTGGACAGACAAGAGGAAGAAGTTGGCTGCCAAATCCACTCAGCAGAAGGGGAACGTGGGGCAATAAGTCCCTTCCCCAAATTGCAACTACCAATTTCTTATTCCAGTGACTTTAAACATCCTTCCCCCTCTAGCGGGTAGGGCTTACTCTTTCCATCTGGCTAGACAACTCTCTCGAACACCAATACCTATAATTACATATATTATATATATTTGTATATACATATTACACATGCTAATTCTATCTACATAGGCATTAAATCATTTACCCTGCCTGGCTTCAGTTCTATTTTAAAGTTGGTAAGAGTCAACATTCATCCAGCATTAGGAATACGCTGTATAAATAATTAGAGTTTATTTAGATTTATTCAACAGTGTTTACATCTAATAAGTAATCACATCCATTTAAGCATTGATCTCCTGGCTGGCATGTCACCTAAATGAAACAATTCACCTTCAGCTGGAGCAGCTGGTCCTTCCTGGATTTATTTAATGGGACCAGCTTCACAAATGACCTGGAAGAGTCACACTGGGCAGACTTGGCTCTGCCATGGCCTGTGTAATGGGATAATATTTGGTTACTGGAGTGATTTTTTTTATAACCAGATGTTTTGGGCTGACTTACTCCATTTGGCTTGACTTCTACCTCTCCAGTTGCTTTACGGTACAAGAGGTGACCCGAATTCCTTCTCGGGGCAAGGGCGAAGGTGCTGTGTCCGTGTTAGCTGGACCGTCCTGCCAGCACCCTCGTGCCTGCTGGTCTGGCCAGGGTGCCTGTGGCACCAGCCGCTCGCTGGGGGCTGCTGAGCCTTTCACCAGCGTTTTAAGAGAGAACCGTGTCCCATCCCCTCATTTAAAATGAGCTTCGTGTGAATGGGACGAACAAGGGGAAATATTCTTCATGATTTTCTTCTTTTCTCCTTAGGCTTAAAAGCAAGGTACACACGCAAAAGCCTTCGCTTTTTCTTTCAGCCTCTTCCTCCGATTTGACCCGTGTGGGTGCTGCTGTGGACGCCACAGCGTGCACACCATCGCGTGCTGCACAGGGTAGTAAGAGGCTTAAAATTTGGCTGGAGAGATCAATGTGTTTTACACAGGGGATCAGCACCTTTATCTATGTGAAAATAATCTCATCTGAACCTTCGACCCATGGAGGGTCTGTGCGAGCAGCTCAAAGTCTTCCCTGGAGGGGGCTGGGCTCCCAGCTGGCACCTCCAGCCCCCCTGAACCCCACACCAGCATGGCACGGCTCGCTGAGACTCATTATGCACCACCGGTGCCTTTTTGGGGTGGATTTTGGCAAGCCACGCACGTTGCATTACCCCCCTGCAAGATCAGGATTCGGCCTTTAATCCTGGTGCACCCCAGGTGCTGCCCCCCAGAGCAGGGGAGCGCTGCTGCCCAAAGCAGGGTGACCCCGAAATACGGTCCCTGCTCTCTTTTAGATCTAACCAAGGCCATCAACACTGCCCATTTACTGGACACTCAGAAAAACCATTTAGTCGGAGAAATCGATGTTACGAGGAAGAACCAAAGTGGCGGCTGGGTGAATGCAGAGGCGGTGCTGCGCTCCCGCGGCGTCCGTGTAAATGCCACCGGCGCCGCAGGCAAAGCAGCACCTGCCTCGACAGAGCCCGAGGCGCCAAGCGGAGGGTGTTAAAGAAAGAAACGCACGATAACGTACGCGGCGCAAAAGCCCGCCAAGCCTGTGGAGGACGCAGGGCAGGCTCGCGCAGTCTCGTTTCCGTGGGTCAATAAATCAGGTGGTTCTTTGCAGCGCCAAGATTGTGAAATGCCGCTGTGTTTTAACACGATCGTCAGCATCTTTAGTGCTTTGACTTTTGTTGGTAATGGAATGAGGGGATGCTGCAAGGGGAGGCTCCGAGCCTTCCTCCCGCTCGGCTGGGCAGGGAACTGATGCTGCTCGCTGGGAGCCTCTCCGTGCCCAAGTAGGTGCTTGAAGGAGAGGCTGCAAATTATCCCTGCGCGATGGTCCCAGCTCCGGCAATCTTTGAGAGGAGAAGTGGTTCTTACCGTAATTAAATAACTTTGAACAGAAGTCTGAGATCTGCAACAGAGCTGTCGGGGATGGCTGAGCCTCACACACCGTACACTGAGCCTGGGCACCGTGTGAGCGTGCTGCAGTCCTGGACACCCCAGGCTGCAGCAGGACGCTGGAGAAGCGTTACAGCAGGAGCTGCTGTGCCCATCACCATCACCTCTTGGCTGATATGGACTCTGAAGCCAAGACGAGGAGCACTGGACACGCTGCTGTCCTTTCCGAGCTGCTCCAGGGCACAGGCAGCCAGAACTAAGCCGTTGTTAGATGGGTTTTAAAAGGACAAATTCTTCAGATCCGTGGGTCAGCAACAAGCTTTTCCCCTGCCAGGTGAACTGCAAAGGCCGCTCTGCCTGTCCTAATGCCCAAGTGTCTGTAGCCCGCAAATGGCTTCATATCTGGAAAATTTAGATTAAATGGGCCATATTCCCATGAGGAGAAAGAAGAAGGTCTGGTATGAGCAGAGCGTTCCCCTGTGTCAGCCTGTGCCCAGCATACGGATTAAATAGCTTTTGCTGCGTGAAGCCAGCCGGGCTCTTCAAGGAACGCACGCACATATGTGCCATTTTTAACAGCTGCCTCTAATTTGATAGATGTGATTATGAAATGATTTTAGGATTAGGCGTTGTAACTCCCCCAGCCCTAAAGGAATGACAGCACCTCTTAGCTCCCATGTTAACTGAAGTGCTGCCAGGGCTGTAGCCAGGGGCTGGGATGGCCATTCCCGCACTTTAGCTCCAGTGGCCGGGAAAGATGCTCCACCCCGCCAGCCAGCTGCTTTGCTGGAGAGCCGGGATCCAGAGCCGGGGTACGGTGATGCCTAGTGCTGGGCTTTCCAAGCAGCAGGGATAACGTCAAGTTCCTGACAGCTCCTTCCATCCCATTGCTCTTCCGTTGGTGCGGTGTCTATCCGCTGTCTGGTTACCTGGCTGGTCTCGTTAACAAAGCAGGCAGCTGCAATCATCAGAGAGAGGATTTAATTTGGATAGGAAAAATGGGAGTGTGGGGTAATGGGGGTGGGTGTATGCACATATATGTGGATACCTTTATGTATGCAATGAAGTTTCTGAAGTTCTCAGCAAAAACATCTTTGTCGTTTCCATTTTTCATTTCATCTTTTCCAGGATTGCTGTCTTCCTCAGCCATCTCTGCTGGGGAAAAAAATGTGCAAGTGTCATTTAACAAAAAAAAAAAAAAAGAAGAACATTTTTAAAGCAAGATGAACCTGTAGAAGAATTCCCCTGTTACATAGGTTTGATTTTTACACGTGTATAAAATTGCCCAGGGCAGCAGGGAGCTGCAGTCACAAACTTTGCTTGCTTGGGCCTCGCTCTGCGGGGCTCTTACCCCGGCACTCGGCTTTACCCACGTGGCCTTAAACACTTGGTTAACTGTTTTGCCGGGTTTCAGCCGTGCCCTCCTGTGCCTAAAGCCCAGTCCACCTCCCTTCAGGGAGCCCTTGAACCCTGGGCCAGGTCCAACCCCGGCGCCGCCAGCCCGTGTCCCCAGGAGGCCGGGGCAGAGGACTCAGGTTCGGCGCCTGCTTTGGCTACTGTCTGAGGGCTGAGCAGCAGCGAAGGGGACGGGGAGGGACAATCCCAGCTTCAATAGTTGGGGAGAGTGCTTTTCCGAAAATGTTTTGATTGAAAACTATATTGATGTTCCTTCTGACTAGGGAGGAAGGGGTAAGACAGGACTGAGATGATCATCGAATTCATTCATCGGAGCTTGATGGGGCGCTCGTTAATTTACCATCCAGCATGGCTTAAACTTTGCAGAGGAGAGCATGCTGCGATGCGGAGTGGCTGGCCACGTCTCCTAGGCTTGTTTTAAAATACTGCAGAGGATGGGTGGAGAGGCAAAGGGCTCCTGGGCCAGGAGCGCAGCGAACAAGAGCTTCTCCGGTGGTGCTGCCGAACCCCTGCCCACTCCTGCCTCTGCTCCTGCGCTTGGGAAACAACGCAGGGGTGCGACTTGCCACCGGCCGTGGCTCCCCTGTACGCTCCCCGTACACAAGAGAAAAAACATGAGCAATGAGGATGTGCAGTAAGTTACAAAGAGCTCCGGGACACCAGATGAGCAGGGGCGAGGTTTGCCGTTGCATCGCCCACTCTGAAATGTGGTGCTGCTGCACGGGAACGGGGGCACCTACCCCCAAACCTGCCCACCGATGGGTGCTCCCTTCCACTCCAGGGGGGAAACATGCGGCGTGGGTGCTGTGCAGCTCTTTACCATCACCAATGCAGAGCTTTTGGCACGGTGGAGCTTTGGAGGAAGCCGGCAAGCATCCCGTGCCCGCCCGCTGAGGGTATGGCTCTGGACAGGCAGCCGAGCCGCATCCTGAAAACACCCGGCATCCCATGGGCTGAGCACTCAGCCGGGGCTCCCCAGCATCCCTGGATGCTGAGCAGTCCGGGGATGGGATGCAGGAGCCCAGTGCCATCCCAAACAAGTCTTCCCTCTGCAGGGAGAGGCAGAGCAGTCGGGCTCCTGCAGCGGCACACGGACTCGGACTCCTTTTCCATTTCTGGGTAGGATAAAAAACGGCCACCCCATTGTTCGCAGCCGTCCTCTAGAAGTTTATAAATAAACCCCGTTTCCCTGCTGGCTTTGTGCTTTTCCATTTTGACGCACCCTTGATTTCCTCCTGTTCCAGAGAGCTTCAAACAAACGGCCCTTTTTTTTTGGTTGTTGTTTGTTTGCTCCCTCCCAGCTTGTGTCCGAACAGGCGTCAGTGGCGTCCCCTGCGCCCGGGCGCACCCCGGGTGCCAGGTGCCAGGATGCCGGGCGCCAGGACGGGGTTATCTGACCGTCTCCCATAAATTACCCCACGTTGTAGGTGTGGACTTTAATGTGCAACCTGGCGACAAAGCAGCCGGTTTCATCGCATGTGTGTGGCATGCTAGCGAAGGGAGGAGGATGCTGAGCAGTCCGGGGATGGGATGCGGGAGCCTGGTGCCATCCCAAACAAGTCTTCCCTCCGCAGGGGGAGGCAGAGCAGACGGGCTCCTGCAGACCCACGCACGAAGTGGGTGACCCACAGGAGTCACTGCTGTGCAGGCAGGATTGCACACCCACTGTCCTAAAAATACTTGGGGTGTCCAAAACCAGGTGATTCCCCAATTAATTTTAATGGCGGTATTTCATTTCTGAGCATTTTAAAGCTCATTGCGTGCTGGAAATTTGCAGTCCTGTAGAAGTGACTGTGACTAACAGCATAGTTTGTGTAAATATTTAAGGAACACTCAAATCCACCCATGATCTGTGTAACTGCCCTTCTCTCTGTATCAATATTGGAGATTGCCCGTTTCTATCTTATTTTATAATACATGGCTGTATTAGACGTGGTCATAAACGCAGGTCTGTGCCCTGGGCCAGTGCAAGGAAGGGTGTGTTTTGCTTTTTCAGTGCTCGCGTTGCGAGGGCAGGCTAATTTTTAACTCTCTCCTTCTCATTTTTTTAGAGCATCTGGGTGAAATCTCTCTCCCCTGGCGGGAGGCTGGGGTGCGAGGGGAGCCAGGGGGGGCAGAGATGCTCTGAGCATCACGGTGCTGCAGAGCCGGGGTGAGAAGTTGTGGCTGCGCGATGAAGCTTTCCCTTTTTTGTTCCTTTTTTACCTGCTTCTGCTGAAGCCGAGGTCCTGAGAAACACCAGGGGCCCATGCTGGTGTTATGGCAGCCCTTCTGCTTCCTAAATTAAAGACCTGTTGGGTTTTTAATCTTCAGCTGGGTGATTCCCAAGCGAGAGCAAAGGTGCCATCCCCCATGTATGTGCTCACACCACTGAGGTTAAAAAATCGCAAAGAGAGAAATCTTAAAATACCTTTACATCTGAAATGCAGGAAAAAGAGCAGAAAGTCCAAGAAAAGGGATGCGCTGAGCTGTAACAACACATGGCCAGCCCCTGAGCTGGCATATGGCAGCCCAGCCCTGGTGGCACTGGGGGCCCTGAGGGCTTCACCCCAGCTTGCCGCAGGGTAAGCGGGTGTCTCCTGTTATTTGACATTTTCCTTCCTCCTCCCGAAGGCCGAGACGTGCGTCGCTTCACATCCCGCCCATGTCTGGAGCCAGCAGCTCCAAAGCAGAGCAGAATCAGACGGCGAAGTTTCCCCGCTCCGCTGCCTTTGTGTGCAAACCGGGTTTATCTGTATTGTTTGACCAGCGCTGGCAAATTACACCCTGCCTAATGCGTTGTTAGGGAGAGGCAATTAAATACCAACCCAACGAGTATTGCGGCCAACGTGACTGGGGAGAAACAGCTGCAATCTGCACGGCAGCTGGGAGAGACGGGTGGAAAATATTAACCTTTTTATTTGTGTCTTTGCTCTAACCTCCGCCGTGTCTGGCTGCTCGGCTGGGTGAAACCTGCGCAGGGCAGGGTTTGGCAGGGAGCGGGCAGGGATGATGCCTGGATCCAGCAAGTTTTCACCGGTTTGGCTGCAGCCCAAACGGCCGACGATGCCCACCCTGCACAGTGCCGGGTCGGCTCACCGGCGGCCACAGGGCTCTTCGCTTTTGCCCTGCAGCCCCCGTCTCTGCTGTTCTCCGGCTGCTTTCCGGCTGCTGAAGCCCTGCGGGCTGCTCCAGCTGGCAGCGGTGCCGGTGGCCACGTCCTGTACACCCCCATACGATTCAGCACTTCAGCTCAGTCGCCATCAAATCAGCCCTGGTTTTCTGTGGCCTCTTCTTCAGCGCCCGTGCGCCCTGGCTCCTGGCACCGAGCTTGTGCCAGTGCCGTCCCACTGCCAGCCTCCCGCACCATTCCCAGGTGGGATTTGCTGTCCTCATCCTGCTTCACCTGCCACAACGCGCAGCACGTTCACGTCTCCCTCCCTCAGCCTCCAACGCTGAATTACCCCAAGTGTTTTGAAGACAACAAATCCTGTTGCTAATCCTGCGCACCCCAATAAATTCCTTTCTCTCCATTCCCCAGAGGCTGTGAGCGCTCTGAGGGATGGGACCATCTCGCTGCGGCCTGGAGCGTTTTCTCAGTGTTAAACAAATAGATGCGAGTAGGTTTGAACCAGGATCTCTGGGACTGGCTTCCTGCAGGTGCCAAGAGCATTTCTGGGTGGATTTAGAGGGGTACCTTTGCAAACAGCATCTTTAAGCACCACCAAAGTGATGCTCACGGTGAAGCGGTCTGGCAGCTGGAGCAGGTGATGGGAAAATTGGTGTCGGAGTCTCATCGAAGCCACGGATTTAAACTGGCTGGTGTGGACCAAGTCATCTGCCACCGAGTTCAGCAGTCTGAAAAACAGAGCAGAAAATGTGTGTTCCTCTCTGTCACCGGCTTTCTGAGAGTCAACACCCGCAGGTTTGTGTAGTGTTTTGTCAGCCCTGAATGAAGGGTGGCCATAGGAGTGTCTGGGAAGGGAAATACCCAACGCAGGGCAGCGAGTCAATAACACGGAGCAAACACGTTCCTGCTGAAGATGCTGCCTGGCCGGCCCTGCCAGGGACCCGCAGTCACTCCCTCCTGTCCTGCACGTCGGGTTGGAGGCAGCCGGGGCATTGCAAGGCGTTTTATTTGGTTTTAGTCTGCAAGCAGTTTGTTCTTTGGGGGATCCTACAGTATCTGAGGTTCTGGGGGAAACAACAGTCAGAGGCCTGGGGAGGACAGGGAAAGGGTTAAAAGTGCAATGAACAGGTCACACTGATTTTTTTCCTTTAACACCAGCGATTTTTCTAGGCCAAGCAACGCAACAGATGAAATCTCTTCTTCAGACACGTATGTGACAGTGCCATGAGAGAAGTTGTTAGTGGAACCAGAGCTGGTGAGGATTAGTAAATGAGCTGCAGAGTGGGTAACGCGCTGGCCAAGGGGAGCGGAAGGGCTGGGGATGTCACCCCTGGCTCTGCAGAGCCGGGACTGGCACAAAAGCGGAGTTGGGACTGGCAGCAGTGGGTTTTGCTGCGATATGGTGGGTGTAAGACGCGGGGACATCAGTCGATTGGAAAGAAATCAGAAGCCATTCACATGGCATGGCTGTGGGCGGCAAACCGGGAGCCGAGATGCTGTGACTTGCCAGCAATGCCAGTGCAATGGTCAACCATGTCTGGGACGACGGCGGGGATGCTGGGTGGGATCAACCTGGGAGGATGCACGATCCTTCTCCTTAGTTACAGTGAGAGGGGGAAGCCCCGGGGAAACAGTGGGGAGAGAGAATAGCTTTTAAACCGCAGATAATGTTGGCACGCAAACAGATGGATATTAAGTGGTGGGGGCTGCCAGGAGGCTGGGAAATTTGTGGCGGGGATTATATGACGTGGCTGCTCAGAATAGCAGGAGTTGGACTAAATGACCCAGCAGATCCCCTCTGGTTTTGCCCTCCCCTTATGACACCAGGTGCTCTGAGTAGCAGCAGAGCCCATCTATTTGTGTTTGAGTATTATGATGTCAAGCAAGTAAAGATGAGTAAAACTGCATCCAAATGCTGCTATGCTTTTTCTGTTCTTGGGATGTGCCAGGAATCCCTCCTGCATCAGCTCCTGGGGTCAAATCCTGCCTGCCAGTGCCCCGCAGAGGCACAGCGGGCCGTGCCTCAGGCCACGGAGGTGTTGGAGGGAGGTGCTAGTGAGAAATGAAGGAAATCATTAGGCAACCATAATTACACTGCGAAACTCACGAGCCAGCTCTCGATGCGTCGCTCCCACACTAACCCAGAAGAGCCAGGGGCTGGTGGCACTGCCTGCTCCCAAGGTTCCTCCCAAAGCCGAGCTCCTCCCAAAAGCACTGTCACCTCCAAGCCACATGCTCCTTTCCCCAGCCGGTCTCCGTATTGCTGGCACCGTGGCTGGGGGCTGCTTTCCCCTGCCCACCACAGCCTGGCAGTAAGGCCAAGAGCAGCATCCTTGTGTCCCCCTGGTCCCCCCAAACTGCCCCAGCAGCCTGTGTCCATGAGGCTCCTCCAGTCTTTCCTTGGGCACTGACCCCTTCTCCTGCCTGCAGGCGAGCAATAACACCAGGTCTGGGCACGACCCCTTTAGCACACGATATTTTTTCTAAAAGATAATTATTTTTTAAAATTAAACCTTTATCCATCCTTTTATTCAGAATAACCAGGAAGCCCCTTTGAATGGCAGAGGGTCATTTTTCACTATTATTTTGTTGCTGCCGTTACTGGAGTCAAGTGTCGGCTGTGTCCTGATGGATTTCCCCACCTTAACGCCAGCCCCAGCTATTGCAAAGCCCAATTCAGCAGCAAAATCCAAGGAAACTAACTCGCCCATGCATACGCTGGTCATACAAACCGTGTGCTGAGACTAAGCTCTGAAAACCTTGGAAAAGCAGAAATAAAGTATTGCTGAAGGGACAGCCCTCGGGAGAGTGAAACAGAGCCCCCGGCCCTGCTGAATGCCTGGGCATCGCTTCTGCACGTGTCGTCATCTTCTGGGAGAACAGCTGGAAACCTCCCAGGACGTTTCTCCTCGCAAAGCTGCTGCCTCTCTCTCCCTATAGACTATTTTCTGCAGCCAGCTCACTGAGACACGAGACCCGGGGGGATAAAAGGGAAAAACGAGGCACCTGAGCAGCTAAAATCTGGGCATGGTCCAAGGAACGCATGGCTTCATAGCCATCAGTGCCTGGGGAAGCCCGTCGTGTGCTAATGCATCAATACACAGGGGGACTGGGAAGTTATGTGGTATGAAATCAGTTAAGGCCATCTGGGGAGAGGTAGACGAGGTACTCCAAAGTGAGAAGAGGCTCAAACTACCATCCATCAGGAGTGTGGGTCCCTCTTTCCATGCTCTTCCTCCCATGCATCCTGCAAGGCTTGTCCTAATGGCCCCTCAGCCCCGGTCCAGAAAGCACAAATCTCAGGGATGTGTTGGGTGTCACAGATACCGAATTTAACATAAAAACCCAAAGCCAGAGCATGTAAAATTGCACACTGTGAATATTACAAGTTCTTCCTGCCTGGAGCAATGTCAAATGACCTTCTCTTTATCTGCCAGCGTAGACTCAAGGATCAATCCATGTATTCCTAGGAGTGGTGCAAAGTTTTCTGTTCACCAGCCAGAGAACTAGATCCTCCTCTTGGCCCATTTCACCAGTGACATGCTCTCGGGCCTTTTACCACATACATAGAATAACAGAATCACACAATGATTAGGGTTGGAAGGGACCTTAAAGATCATCTAGTTCCAACCCCCCTGCCATGGGCAGGGACACCTCCCACTAGACCTGGTTGCTCAAAGCCCCATCCAGCCTGGCCTTGAACACCTCCAGGGATGGGGCATCCACAGCTTCCCTGGGCAGCCTGTCCCAGTGCCTGACCACCCTCAGAGTGAAAAATTTCTGCCTGATATGTAAGCTAAATCTAACCTCTTCCAGTTTGAAGCCATTACCCCTCATTCTAGCCTTGTCCATCCTCCCACCCACCTCAGCAGATCCCATCCACCCCTTACCGAGCCACCCAGACCCACTGGGAATATTCAGCAGTGAATCCACCCACCAAGAGATGTTCTTTTTTCCGCTGGCACAACGTAACTTTAGACCATATGTGTGCTTTCCCTTAAGGGTGGGCAAGAAGTTCTTTATTATTTTTATATCAGTATTGCGTAGCAACTACTGTGAAAGGCCAAGCACGAACGGGGAAAAACTGCTAAGAGCCAAGAAGAGCTTGTGCCAGCTCACAGCCTCCGAGACAGAAAACCGACAATTGCAAGGATGGAGAGTGAGGAGGGCAATTAGGAGGCTGGGGCGGGGGGAAATAAAAAAAAATGCTTATTGTAAAAGGAGAGATCATAGCTCAGGTTTGCTTAATGAGTGCCGGAGGAGAGCGGGAAGCACCACACAGGTGGCTTGTAAGGAGGGATTTCAAAGGAAATGAAGCAGAAGCTTTAGAGGTACTAGAAGGACAAAACTGTAAATAATAGCAGCATAAATGGATCTGAGATAAACAGCGTGGCTGGGCAAGACAGGAGCAGGCAAGAGGGAGCATCAACACCATTTCTAGTTTAGCTATTTCTAGCACACAAAAAAACAGAGCATCAAATGACAGATCGCAAAGGCGCTGCACCCTGCCTGCTGCCTGCCGTGCCGGCCAGCATGAGATCCACCCAGTGAAACCACGGCACTTCCCAAGGTCCCAGCAAAGAGCTGTCGGGACCGCTCACGAGCCTAAGGAGCAACCCCATGCGTAAGGGCTGCTGGAGCAGGCACCCGAAACCCTGACAGCTGTCATCCCCTGGGGCATCTCCAAGCCATTCCGATCTCTTGTTTAAATTTAGGGAGCAACTGGGGACATGAAAGATGGCTTCATAACAGAGGGCTGGATGCACCCCCCCACTCCAGGTCCATCCAAGTGAGACTCAGGCTCTGACAGCATCTCTAAAGACAGGCACAACCCTTGGCTGCAAACACCTACCTGCCTCACAGAAGGACATGTGGCTGTGCCGCAAATCCCGGTCCCGTGTCACACCTCAGGACCGGGGACAACAGGCGGCAATAGCAGGTGGCAGCCAGGGGCCTGGCAGGAGAGCCTGCAGCCAGCGCTGGGGAGAGTTAGGTTTATTAATTACTGACTAGCGAAGGATGCTCAGGAGCAGAGATACTCACAGGCCATTAAAATGTTGCCCACAAAATTTCCCAGCTGACTCCTTGCAAAATCCGTGGGTTGAATTGGTAACTTTCGTCTAAAAGTTTGAAACAAATCAGATAAATACCATAGAGGAAATGAAAACAGCAACATTCCTCCTCTTCTGCCCTTCCTCTTCAAAATGAGGATAGGTGTTTGATGGCCCATGAGGTTTATCTGTGCCTTGAAAAAGTGAAAAAAATAGTCTGACTGGAACATGAAGAAATAAATCTTCTTTAAACTGCTCCTCGAGTTTTTTGTCTTGCCATGAGGCTTTTCCCTTTTTTCTTTGAACAAGGGACGTATTTGACCAGTAACACTGCATTCTTCCCCATAAATAACCCACCGATGGAATGAGTGTCATCAGGAAAGAGGGAGCGCTGCGAAGTGTCCGATAGCTGGCTGGGTCCCCAACACCTGGAGAAACGCTGGTGCTTCGATGGACCATTGCACCCGCACCCAGGGGCTCGGGGGCTGTTTTATGGATGTGCTGTGGGCACACAGGGGACAGAGGCTGGCGGGGAAGCCCGACGCTGGAAACCACTTCTTCCCTGACCCCCTAAAGCCCAAACCTGTTGGCAGCCAGACCCCAAGGCTGGTTTTGGCTACCCTATAGAGACCATGCTTTGGACCTGTGGTGATGGAGAAGGCTTTCAGCAGTGGCATTAGCAGAATCATGAATTGTCTCCAACAAAGATGGGAAACCAAAAAGATAAAATACAAGAGTTCACTGACCTTTGTGCATCGCTCTGTGCTGGCAGATTTCTGTATCCCAATTAAATCGTGCCTGGGTGAGGAGCTGGGCCCCACCTGCGCTCGCCGTCGGGCCGGGGCCACTTGGCTGACCACAAATAGCGATGCTAGTAACACATCTCCTGGGATGGAGCTCAGCTGCAAAGCAGGTCCCTACAGCCTGACACACCACTGAGTGCCAAGTCCAGGGGCTGATTTTTTTGCAAACCAGGTCTCAAATGAAAAAATGAGCACCTGGATATTTAGAAGTGAAAAGGCTGGTATCACAGCAGGAAAAGAAATGCTGAAAACCAAAATGGTCTTCCTCATAGCCATGCTTCTTAGCAGGGATGGAGGCTTTCTGCTTCCTTCTGCAACCTACAGCGTGTCCTAGTGAAGACGGTGGTGCGGGAAAATCCCGACACGCACGCAGTTGCTGGGGCACTGCTGGGCATCCTGCATGGGCACCCAAAGGGGCTGCGAGGGCTAACGGTGCCTGCTAGCGCTGCTGGAATAACCATCCTGGTCACAGCAGCAGCTTCTTGGCTTGGGCCTGAGCTCATAAACTTCCTGGGTCCAACAGTAAAGTCGAGCCTGTAGGAGTCACCCAGGACCCATCAGAGATCTGCTCCCTCCCCAAGGTAGAAGTGCTCCAGACCAGCTCTAGCCCATCACCACAACTCTGTCCATAAAACAAAAACAAAACAAACAAGCAAACAAAAAAATGTGATAGCCCTCCAAACAATTTTTTAATATATTGATATCACTCTTGTGCAGTGAGAAATGCCTGCCCTTGGCAGATGGGCAGTGCGATTATCACTTGGAAAACAGGTTCATCCTTCCAAAAGGGCAGCAGCAGAATTTTAAAGGCAGGCGAAATTTTATAAAAGTATTACAATGGGATTAGCTGGAAAGAGAGAGGAGGTGCCTCCAGGAGCTTTTGCAGACCGAAACCCAGAGTCGTCCTGGCCCCCACCCTTTCAAACCCTCTCCAGACCCTGCCAGCTCTGTCCAGGGGATGATTTACACTGGTGCTGTCACTGGAACAAACTGAGCAGATAACACCTGCGATGCGGGGAAACAGCGGCTGTGAGTGCACGATACCACAAGAACAATGTCAAAATACACCCAGCAAAGGGGACTCACCGTTTGTGCCCAGAGCGGTGGCTGTGTTTGTCACTGTTTGGCCCAACAAGGGCACGACCCACACGCACGAGATGCCCACCGCAGAGGGGAGTGGGACGCTCACTCTAACCGGGGGGTTTCTCATGGCAACTCACACCGCGGGGCAGCTTTGCACCTAAACCCACACCTTGCTGTGTTATGGAGCACTGTAAAACAAAAGCACTCTGGCAGTCTCACCTCTTACCTGGCCCGATCCAAAAAGGATAGGGTGAATATTTTTCCCACTTCCACGAGTGTGAATTAAGCAGCAGCATGGCGAGCACCTGACCTCTGCACCCCTGGGCCACGTTCCCCTCGCCGTGCCATGCTGTACCGAGGGCAGCATGCAGCCACAGGCTGCTGATAAAAGGTCCAGGGATCTCCCACATGGCGAGCGATGCTTTGGCAATGTGCCCGGGCACTGGCGGCCATGCCAACAGTGTGGGCAACGGGGCTGTGCTGGTGGCTTGCTGTTCTCGTGGGCCCACAGGGCTGCACTCAGTCCCTCCGCTTTTGTCTGAGAAGTAGCTCCCCCATTGCCTTGCAGAGAAAAAATTGACGGTAAGACTTCAGGGTGAGCTCAAAGGTTAAACAAAGTA
Organism: Burhinus oedicnemus; assembly: GCA_008921705.1. Lineage (NCBI taxonomy): Eukaryota > Metazoa > Chordata > Aves > Charadriiformes > Burhinidae > Burhinus > Burhinus oedicnemus. The sequence continues at coordinate 567,432 of VFFE01007601.1, forward strand.
AATGAGAAGGCAAATAAAGAGAGCACGCCCTTAACTGGCTGTATTTAGAAGGCTGCCGTGGATGAGGGTGCTGGACCACGGCTGCTGGATGTGCGGAGCTGGCGATGTTGCAAAACCTCCTCCTTATCGCTCCTTCTGCGTTCCTTCTCCGATCTGTCCGTGTGCTTTCCCCTGCCCACCCCTTTTTTCGCAATGTACTCCTCAGCCCATATCCCCTAGAAGCCCTATTTCTTCTGAGCCACTTCCCTTGGAAATCCTGCCCTTGGAAATCCTGCCCTGGACCATGCCCTTGGAAATGCTGGTATCTCCCTAATAAAAGCCGTAACCCTCTGTTGTCCCGGGAGCAGCCAGGACAGGCAAGTGTTCTTGCACCTCTGGCATCACCGACGGGTGAGAGCCTGAGCTGTGCCTTGCCCTGGGCTGTCTCTGAGTACAAACCTCATGGGGACAAGGACCATTCCCATGGGAGATGTCCAGGCGCAGCCTCCAACACTTCTCCACCAAGGACCCAGCCATGCACAGGCTGCCAGGTTTCAGATGGGAGCCGTGACTCGGGGCTGCTACAGCAAAGCATGAGGACAGCCAGGCCAATTCAGTGTCCTGCCACTGGCAGACAAGCATGGACACCCAGAGAAAAAATATTAGAAGAAACAGAGCATCAAAGGGTCCGGGGCATGTTCCCCTCCCAGACAGGAGCTCTGGGGCTGGTAGCTGGGGCTCAAAGCTGGGCCAGACCCACCACAGTTCTCAGGGGCATCTGGGACATCCTACAGCCTGGCCAGCCACGGCAGAGCTCCTCAAACCCTTCCAGGGCAAGCTGTCTGGGGAGACTTGTAATTCAAATCATTTTTCTCTGTGGAAGAAACTTTAAAGAAAAAAAAAATCTCAGAATTAAGCTAGAAGGGAAGAGAATCAAAATTATGATTATTCTGGCTTCAAACCCTGGGGATGTCACACTGGGAAAAGCAGTACCTGCCATCAGTGGCTGAATCAGCACCGATTCATACAAAGCATTCAAAAAACCCCAGAAGTGTTGCACAGGCACATGAGGAAGACCAAGAAATGCAGTAGATAACGGAGGATGCTGCCATTAGGCACGGGATCTACAGTATGAACTCCAGATGACCATACGCATCCTCATCTTCTTCTCGGAGAGGAGCCAGGATTTTTAAATCATGTGATTTTTAAGCAATCTGATGCTGGCTGCCTCTGCTGCCTTTGATGTGTTTTCAGTAACAACTTCTCGTACTTTAAGCTAAGGTCATGGAAAGCCTTCTCCCTGTTGGCGAGCAGACAGAAAGATGCCCTCAGCGCTACGCCGAGCTGGGCAGCCTCTTGTGCCCAGGTTCCTAGCGGATGCAACCTGGTTAGAGCGGAGCCGCATCCCCGGCTCGGTCCCTGCGCAATCAGAAAGCCAGAGACTTTCTGCCTGATGTTTCAATGGGAGTGTTTGCCCGCGCGCACTTGTAAAGCGGGAATCGTGTCTTATCTCAGCTCGTTAGTGGAGTTAATAAAAGCCAAGAACATTTTGAGTCCTTTGCTTGCCTGGATGTACTTTATGGCTCAGCCCCTCCACCCCCCTGCTCCGGTCAGCCCCTGCTCTTCCAGCCAAAATCCTGCTCTTGCAGACGGCCAGATGCCTGCGGGTGCCGAGCACACCCCAGCCCGGCAGCGGTGTGCCATCCTGCTCTGCTCCTGGCACACCAGGCTCTCACCTCTGCCTTCCCCACTCTTCTCCAGACGACATCTAAACCCAGCTGATGCTTCATGGCCCCCCGCTTCCTAATTTTCCAGGGACTTCCCAGCTCCAGGCACTCCTGGTCCATTCTGTGCCGTCCACCAGCCCATTTCAGGTGGCAGTAGGAGCACTTGGCCAAACGTAGTGATGGGACAAGTGGTGGCATCGTTAATGGGGCAGCTGCTATGTGGTGCTGCCGGCAGGGAGTTGCCATGTGGCCACAAACAAGGCTGGGCTGAGCTGGCCGGAGAGCCAGCCTGGCTCCGGCACGTGCCCTGGGAAGGGTGGGTGACCAACAAAATCCTGCAGCCATATTTCCCAAAAATAGCTTGCCAGCCCCCAGCAACTGGAAGCCGGAGGAATTTCACTGCATGCGCCGTCATCTGGGGCATCGTCCCCTCTTGGATGATGCAGGTCCCCGTGACGCTGCGGGCTCCAGGTACCAATTAACACTTACTAATATGGCATCTTTTAAACACCACGTGACTTCTCTCCTCACCTCCAGCCAGTGCTGGCCCCTGCGAGGCCGGTGAGCCCGGCGAGACCCGCGGAGCCCCACGGCAGCCGGACATGAGCAGGTCCCCGCGCCCCAGCACATCTCTGGGGCGATGCTTCACCCCGGCTGCTCCCGCAGGGCTCCTCGGCGGATCCAGATCAACCTGACCGGCCGGGCAGGAGCGGGGTTTCCAGCTCGGGCGTTGCCGCCACGGGTGGAAGCGGAGCCGGGAGGGTTGTCGGAGGGCACCTGCTGCCAGCCCGGTGCCAGCGGGGTCCCTTCCTGCTGCCCCCCCAAAACTGGCGGACCCGAGGTGGCTCGTGGAAGTGCGACGATTCACCCTCCTCTTCCTCCGTCCAGCTCAGGTCCTGCGCTCTCTCCCCGGGGGCGCAGGGAGGGGGGGGATTCTCCACCTGCCTGGCTGCAAAACAAGGAGAAAATAAGGATACGCCACGGTGTGCCCGGCCCTGACACGGAGCGGGGAGGAGGGAAGGCCGGTGCATCCCCTGCCTGCTCTCCAGCAGCTCTGATTTTCTTTGGAAAAAAATTCATTTACTAATTACTTTAGGAGTATTAACCCCAGCGAAGGCTACCTGGGGGCGGTCACTGCTCATAAAAAGAGAAGTAATTTGATATTAAACCGCCGTCGCTCGCACTCCGCAGGCGCGGCCGGGGCCGCCGCCGCCGTCCCGCCCCCCCCGCGCCCCGATGGGGCGCGGGGGGGGCGGGACGGCGACGGCGGCCCGTGGGGCGACAGAGCGCCGGGGCGGACGGCGGCGCTAGGACCGCGGCGGCCGCCGGTCTCGCCGGCAGACGGACAGACGGACAGACGCGCTCCGCAGCGGCGCAGAGGGAGGCGTGCGGGGCATGGGGAAGCGCGGCCGGCCGCGGAGGGAGCCGCGGGACGCGGGGGCGGCCGGGGGGACCCGGTGCCCCCTCGGGGATATCTGCAATACGAGCCCGGGTATGGACACCTTCCTCTACAACGTGCAGGTGTTGCTGGAGGCCGCCAGCTACCTGGAGCGGATCGAGAAGGAGAATAAAAGTAAGTGTGGGCTTGTGGCCGCGGACACGCGTGTGCGTGACCGGCGAGAGGGGTGAAGGGGGGAGGGGGGAATAATAACCCAAACTTTAGGTTGGCTGCAGGGGCCGGGGGGTACAGTGACAAAGGACGCCGGGGCCGGCCTTCCCCTCCTCCCCCGCGTCGGAGGCACGCGTGGGATTCCCCCCCCCACTCCGTCACCGGGGAGGCCGGGCCCGGGGGGAAAGTTTGGGATGGAGAGCGGAGCGGGACGGCGCGAGGGGGGCGCATCTTCCCCTCTCGAGGAGGGCGGGGGGCGCGGAGAAGGGCCGGGGGGCCCCGCGCGGAGCCGGAGCCGGAGCCGGTGGCGGAGCCGGAGCGGCGGGGGAGGAGGCGGTGACACGTCCCCGCTCCCCCCGCCGGGGCATGGGCAGAGTCACGTAGACAAGCGGCAGCGCTCGCCAGGTAGCCGCCGGGGAGGGGAGGGCAGGGCAGGGCAGGGCGAGCGCCCGGTGCGGGGAGGCGGCCAGCCGCGCCGCCGGCCTCCTGCTCCGCGGGCGCGGAGGGTGCGCGTAGCCCGCGCCTTTCCCCTGCGGAGCGGTCTCCCGAGGGGGTCGCGGGCTGCGAGGGACGGCGGCACCGTAGGCAGCGAACGCGTTGGGAACAAAGGGGCGGCCGTGCCCCCCGCGGCGGTGCGCACCCGCGGAGCCCCACGCGCGGAGCGGACACCCGCGGCCGCCGGCGCTCCGCCCCCGCGGCCACATGGTTCGCACATGGAGGCAGTCCGCCGCGCTCATTGGCGGCGGCCTCCCGAGGGGCGGGGCCGCGCGTCCCGCTCCACCAATGGGCGGCGGCGGGGTCCCCGTGTGACGTCACGCGTTGCCGAGCGGGGCGCGGGGCCGAGCCCGGGGGCGCCGGTGCCGCTGTCCCCGGGGGTGCCACAGGCCAACGTCGCCGGGAGCCCTGGGCTCTACTCCCCCCGGCGCTCTGCCCTTGTTGCCCTCGGGTTTTTCTGTTCTTTTAGTCTTTGTTTTTGTCAAACCAGGACAATTTTGATTTATTTTCTCGGGTTTTTTTGTATTTCATTTTTTTTCTCTTATTTTTTTCCTCTTTCCTCCCCGGTTGCCTCTTTTTCCCTTTTTCCCTCTTCTTCACGGAGCGCCTGCTGCGTTTTCTCTTCCGTTTAACTTTACAAAGGAATCGGCGAGCCCCCCACCGCGCCTCTCCCATCGCACCGTCACCCCCTCCTGCCCGCTCCCCCCCTATGGCAGCTATAGGTGACGATATAGGGTGCCCTTGTTCTGCGGGCACGCAGGGGAAAGGGATCCCGCTGCAGAGAAGCTGCTCTGCCACTAAAGCCCTGGTGGTGATGGGCCAAAAGCCCTTGTTCTCCACTCGCCCGGAACAAATCCAGGCTGCTTTTCTGTTTTTGACAGTTGAATTAATATTGGGGTGTTTTGTGGGTTTTTTTTGTCCTCACGTGCTAACTGTTGTTTTGTAATGAATCTGCAAAGCCGTGTGTCTGAGGAGCTAAGCAGCCCCGCGGCCGGCGGCTGCGAGCAGGAAAATGACAGGAGTTAGCAGCAAAAATCGGGTTTGCATGTGAAAGCGGCAGCACCGCTGCTTTGGAAATCAAGTGGGAGACCACTGGTTTGGTTTTGTTTTTTTCTCTAAAAGTGCTTCTGTCTTGGAGGGGAACTGTCAAAATCGTGGAGTTTTTTTGGGGGAGGGGATAGGATTTTTCTTGCCGTTGAGGACAGTATCTGATCTTTTATACGCTCCGTTTAAAAATGCATCATTTTATGCGGTTCCTCGTTTGGAAGGAACTGGAAAATGAGCAGGACAGCAGAATACAGGATTTTTTATTGCTAAATTTTGAAAAGAGGTCTTTGCATCCAAACAACTCCGTTCCTGAGCACTTGTTTTCACTGAAGCTTTCACTAACGATCATCATGGTCATAGCACTGAAAATCCTCACTTTTATTAGGCAATTCTGCAAAACCTTTCAACAGTTTAATTTGCAATCAGGACATTTTAGGTTGAAAAGTCCCATTTAACCAAATTGAACGTGCTGTTCAGAACGTGACCGTCGTAAACCAGGCAGCTTTTACGTGTTGTTCTCAAACAAAGAAAAATGCTGCTGGGATTGGAAAACAGTGTCTGAGCGTTATGGACCCTGTCTAAACTAAGGAATAGCTGCAGAAGCGGGAGGGTTATATCCTAACGTATATACATAGTCTTACTGGGAAGAGATTTGCATGCGGAGCTCGGGTTATTGCACCACGAGGATACTGTGCCCTTTCATCTGCCAGCGCAGGAGTGATTGCTCAGCGCACCCCGTGCTGGCAGCCTGGCAGAGACGTTGGTAATGGCTGGTCACTCCTCGTTACAGTCTCCGACCCGGCAATTAGCAATAACAGAGGAGACCAGCACAAAAAAAAAGTTCGGTGATGGAGACTGCAGCCAAACGCGGTCGCAGGCAGACTCGGTGCTCGCCTGCTTCCTGCAGGATGCCCAGGTTGTTTGACCGCGGTGTTACGCAGGGCTGTAACGAGTTATTTTGGTGTTACTGCCATCAGGAAGGTGGCTGAGTCACAGCCCTGTTGTGCCAGGTGCTGTACACGTAGGGGAATGACAGAGCCCTGCCCCAAGGAAACGCAGTCTTAAAAAAACAGAGGTGACAGGTAGGTGTTTGTCTCCTCCTGGGCAGGACGGTGGACGGGGACGGGGCTGGGTGAAGCTCCAGGGTGCTGGCTGGGATTAGCGTCGCAGCTGTGCGGAAGCTGAAGAGCTTCGGGAGCCAAAGGCAGGAATTTAAGGAAGGGCTGTTATGGCTGGGGGAGCTCAAGTGGTTTTCCTAGTAGTTTTATGCAGTTTCTGATAAACCACGCTCAGCATCAGCATTTGTTATTCCAAGCCCTTGATGGCCATACCGGGTTATTCACCTTTTTAAAACACTGTCCCAAGAAGGAGTGGACGCTATTTAAAGGAGGAGCCCCCTGAGAGGTGGAGGCGACCCTGTCTTATGTGGGTCCAAACTCTTGGATACCCAGATGTCACATATTCTGGTGGTAGAGGAGCAGCTATGAGGCCCTTTTCAGCCAGTTGCCCACCTCTGCCTGCAGGTCAGTGGTGCAAGTTGGGTGGTGGAGCCTTCCGTGTCAAGGGCAGAACTTTCAGTCAAGGCAGCAGTTTCCTACCTGCTTGGTTCCCAGGGAGAAATAAGGACATGATTTTTTTACATGTATAGGTCCCATATCCCATTGTCTTGGTCGTGAATAATAGCAGAAGGGCCATGGGTTGTCTGGATGGTGTGGAAACAGAACCACAGGGCTGAGAGCCATGCAGCAGAGTAGGATGTACCGTCAGGACCACGGCACTGGGAGACCGCACTTCAGCAGTGCCCTTTCAGCACCTCTGCCCAGCAGTGAAACCACCCCTTTTGTATTCACTCACCTTTAAAAAAAAAAAATGGAATAAAAATTATCTGTATTACGGTACGGTGACTGGGAAGGCTAGAGTCCTGTTATCAGACTGCTTGGGTAAACTGGAGTATTTTAGCTACTGAAATATAACTGAATTATTTTTCCAGTTGAGCCTCTAGAAATGAGTAACAGTGCGGCCTGCCTGCTTGCTACAGTCCTCATGGCGAGACCACAAAACCCAATCCCAACACACCTTGCTAACTGACATGTACAGGTTTCCAAATGACCTGTTTCTAGAAATTTAAGCTTGGTATCTAAGGAATAGAAATGTCACATGAAAAATATTACAGTGGTGGCTGTTTTCAGAAATGAAAGTTGTGCTGAGGGCAGCTCTGTTAGTGTACCTGTAACCTCTGCAAATGCCACTTCATGAATAAGCATGGCTGGAAATCTGTAGCATCTGAAATGCTGGAGTTTGGAAGATGTTGTTAGCGGGACCTGGAGTAAATTCAGCTGAGGTTTAGTATGTGCCAAGCATCCCCTTTGTGTGTGTGCACTCATGCTTTGTCAGTAGGAGTTGCGTAAACACGTGGTGAATTCTTCGGATATGATGACTTATCTGTAATAGACAGAGTATGTAATATATCCTGATCTCACTACAGATACAGACGTATGTTGCCATATCCTCTTCTAAAAGCATAAAGGCAAGCAGGCCACTGTAACAGCGGTGTCCTTATTCACAAGTCCAGTACAGTTGTGCATGCATGGGACTTTGGCCCCTCACAGAAGATAGCTAGATCTTCAAGTGCTGGCCATGTTTATTACTTTCTGACCAGGAATAACATATGTTTGACCTTAGATTTGTCTTTTGCTCCTGAATAATCCTCTCTGAAGGAGAGGAAAACTAAGCCTTGAAGGTGAGTCAACAGTGTCTTCATCGTGTGGCTCCTTCCATTGTTTATGTGCTGTTTGGGGTCTTTTTTTGACAAGTCAAAGTAAAGATGTATCAGAAACCTATAATTAGCGGAGGTCAGAAGGAGACAAGACTGCCTTCAGTCTGTGCGCAGAGCTCCCATTGAATCAATGAGAACTCAACACGTGGCTCAAGGTCAGTATAGATGGTCTTGGATCTTACGGCAATGTGATATATGGAGCAGTACAGGGCTCCTTTATTTATGTATTTTTCGTCCAGCTCACAATAAGCCCCTTTCATTCCTCCTGGTTCATGACCTGGCCACAGTGATTCATTTGTTAGCCACTTCCAGGTTGGGTTAGTTTGACTCACGCTGTTTGGACCTCAGCATAAAATTCAGAAGGAAGCCACAGCAGGAGGAATGATAGGGCAGAGGTAAAACCGTGGGACTGTGCCAGAAGCGCTGCTGAGAACCGATCACATCCTTTGTCAGCAGAGCATCCTGAGAGCTGGCAAAGAAGCACCTTCTGCTGTTGGCTGGAGAATCCTACCTTCTCATTATTTAGCTGAGGGACCCCATCCTGTATATGATGTATTTTTTTCTCATGGGAGGTCCTCTTACTTGATTTTGCAGCTGGGTCAGTCAAGTGACTTGACCAAAGTCACAGAAGAAGTCACTGACTCAGAATAAACTGGGGCACAGCGCAGGTCTGGAAACAGAGCAACATGCCTCCCAGAGGAGAGGAGCAAGTAGCCTGAAGAACCAGTGCACCTGTGGCTTTTGCCTTATTGATTGGCAGAGCTTGGTCTTTGAATCAGAGTGAGGTATACAGCATGCGCTTTATTCTTATTCAAACTCTTGGATATCCAGGTGGTTTGGCTCTGAGAAACGTCTGTCCTCACCAGTGGATGGGTTCCAGGCACCAGTGGGAGTGCTGAAAGGGATTATCTGATGCCTTGCAAAAGAATGAGGCTCTCAGATGAGAAATTAGGCCATGTCCTGTAGGCAGTGTAGGTCCCTTACTGAAGGTATTGCAAGCATTGGAAGGCTGTTGAGTAGGTGGGACTTGGGATGTTCTCCAGCCTGCTGCTGCAAGTCCTCCGATGCTGAGCTGTTACAGTCAGGAGTACAAGAATGGAGCCCTGGTTGTTACAGTGTGTGCTGGTAGGTGGGATACTCAGGTGTGCCAGAGACATTGTTCCCCTGGCTAGAAAAACAGAAGCTTCGTGGATCTGCTGTCCCCAGAAATTTGGGGAATCTGTGAATCTTTTCACTGCTTTGAGAGCAGCAGAGAATGGTTCCCACTGGGTATCTCTGTTCATGCCTTGGTTGCAGGAGTGTTAGGTTTCAAGGCTTTGAAAGCAACATTAAGAATTTTCAGGGTTTGTGTGAAGATGGGCAAAGGAAGCTCTTGCAACTCTTCCTCCCAGTGGCTGCAAAGAGTTGGGGATAGGAAGATTTTAGAAAAAGCCAAGGAAGGGGTGGAAAAATAGGCAGTTTAGCCGAAGGGATTGCCCTTATTGAAAATAACTTCCACGCTGCAAAGCACTGTGTTATTTCTAAGCCTTGTGTTCAAAGCAGAGGGTTGGGCATCTTGATTCGTGAGCTGTGTTCCTGTTCCACTTGTAGCTGAGGGTGTGTCTTCATGCGAGCGATTATGCTGCTTACACCTCAGTGTCCCTTCCTACAGAGTGGAAAGAAGAGAGTTGAAGTCATTGCAGGTTTGAGAAGCTTAAAACATTACTTTCTGGAATCTTAGAAGATTTCCCTGATGCAAGATGCTAGTTTAATGCAAGTGATGGTGGTGTTGGTAAAAAACAGACCACATCTGTTCTACTTGATTAAAATAGTACAGCAGCATTTCAGATGTAAATATTAATTGATTTCTGCACTGCAGATTTCTTCTTGGATATTTAAATTGTTGCTAAGGAGGAGGGAAAGGCTATCAGGGAGATTAACAAATCCATTATTAAGGCTGGAAATGGAGGGCTGCCGAAGTGCCATTTAATAAAATGTAAAAAGCCCTTTTCTAAAGGGCGAAGCAGCAGAACACACAATGAAAGTGAATCACAGCTGCCAGAAGGGATGCCAAGCAGCAAGCACTTATAATCAGAAAACTGTACTTACAGATCATTCGGAGCCACTAAATTAAATGATCTCATTCTCCCCTAAAATACTCTTCCCTTAGCCCCTCCCCAGCGTTGCCTGTGGATTGCTCAACCACATTTTAAATGTGACTTTGGGGGGTTTTTGGTCAGCAGTTGAATAGCATCTTCTTGCCATTCACTTTCCACCCACTTTTGTTTCTGTCACATACAACTCTAGCGCTTTGCAGGCTGACCTGCCCACACGAGCACTTGGGATGGCAAATGAAAGATTTTGCTGTGGCTCCACAGTTGGCTTGCCTGCCTCTTCAGGGCTCCTCTTTGGGAAGATGTCCCACAGCTTGCTCTCAAATTTGTCTTTGTTTCACATAGAATTTTTTTTCTAATTGTGCATTGTTTACCTCAGAAACAAAGACCTGGAAGCTGAGCTGATGTGTAAATGGAAGAGCTGATCCTACATCATTTCAGGCAGAACTGATCCTGCTGTTACTTCATTCCAGTGCTGATTTAATTCACTGCGTGTGTCAGGGTCGCCCTCCTTCATACTCTCTTATTTTGTATCTTGAACTTTAGCTTCAGGAGGCTGACACTTTGATATGCTCCTAAACTATCCCTTCATTTTCCAGCCATGGCTTTCCCCACTTAATCCCTCGAGTGGCACCACATTATCTTTGAACGTGCCATCACAAAAGCTAGTGGCAGTGGATGCAGACAAGAACCTGTCTTGCAGTGATTTTGGGGCTTCATCATGGGTTTTTTGGAAGGGCTGTGTTGGTTTTTTTTAATGTTTAGTATTGCTAATCCGGAGAGGCAAATGGTTCCCTGGCTTTGAAAGGAGGTTAGAGGAAGCGTAGTTACAGCACAGAAATGCTCTTCCATTAACCCTGCTGTTGCAGAGTGGTGTGTGCACCTGTGTTCTTTTCCCCTTGTGAGTAATCCAAGATCATATAAGTAGTTCCTGAGACTGCTCAAATTTGAAACTTTCCATGTGCTTTTAACAATCTGCTCTATCGGCAGTTTCCAGTGTAGAAAAAAGAGGTGGGGAGAGAGAGAGTACTTCCTTTCCTGAGTTCTCCCTCAGACAAAAGCCAATCTGTACAAGCACTGTGGTCTGGCTTGGTGTAGGTAGGTGAATGGAGGCTGTCCTGCCTGAGCAAGGGCTGGGGCTTGCATTTCCGCAGTGCGGAATGAAGGAGGTATGTCCCTGAAGGTGTCCCAGCTTCCTTTATTCTTCAACTATCCCATCTTAAGAGAAACAAACAAATCAACCCTTTGAGATTCGGAGATGAAAAGGGCTGTGTAAGAACTGAATAGTGGTATTATTTTTACCTCCATCAGCTGCAAGCCTGCAGTTTTCTGAGGAAACCTCAGAAATGGTAAATCAGCGAAATGTCTTTAAAGAAAAGTTAGCTACCCTGAATCCACTTTTTTTCAGGCCTTCTCATGTCGAGTGCTGCCAACTCTTGCAACATCATCACAAGTCTCTGGATACTTTGTGCTCTGCTTAAAGCTCTTGCTACCAGACACAAGCCATTAACTGAGAATCTCAGCTCTTCTGTTTTTTTTCAAGGTACTTTTCCAGCTCCTATTCTGATGGAGGAATGCTTGCAAATGTAACCAGTCACAGCCTAAAGGTTCAGACCCATGAAACATAACCCCAGTTAGAACTACAAAACGATCCTTGGAGGGTTTCTAAGTCAGTATCTGTTCGAGATTCAGATTTTTACTCTGAATGTTCTGATTCTGATTGTGAATAGTCTCCCTTTTTGAGAGTAGATCAAGTATTTTAGCAACTGGTATCATACAATTAAATGTTAACGGGTTTTTAAGCTCCATTCCAGCAAACATTGAAGTTAGTAAAGTTCAGAGTCATGGAAGTACCTGTATGAAAATGAGGATGTAAATACATTATTAAGATGCTGAGAAGAGTGATCAGACTGCAGGGTGTGACTTCCCAGGGCCTGGCACCTTGTCTTTAGTTACGTCTCCACAGGTGAGATGCGGAAAGCTCCCACCCTGTGGCTGCAGCTTTTTCTTTTGTAGCCTCTCTCTGCTTTATTCTTGCCACAGTCCTGGCACTTCAACGTGCCCTGGTGTTCGCAAGGAGAGGGATGAAGTGGCTGCAGGTCCCTCCTGCCTCCTAGGCGATGTCTGTCTTGCCCCTAGCGTGTTGGTGGAGCATGGAGCTCTGGCCTGCTGCAGCAGCAACGGAAGGAGGACAGGGCAAACCACCATCACCTCAGGGCCTGGGTGGGCGCACAGCCATCTCCTTAGGGCCTGGCCACCATGACTTCAGGGCCTGTATGGGCGCACAGCCATCACCTTCAGGACCTGGCCACCATCACCTTCGGGGCCTGGCCACCATGACCTCAGGACCTGGGTGGGCGCACACCCATCTCCTTAGGGCCTGGCCACCGTCACTTCAGGGCCTGGGTGGGCACGGGGCCATCAACTCAGGCATGAGGGCACACAGCCATTGCCCCGGGGGGCTTTGGGCCCCCACGCGTGGGGTCATCTGGCCCGGATGCCTCCAGACCGCCACCGTCCCACAGTGCTCGGCGGCAGCGGGGAACTACATTTCCCAGGCAGCCCCGCGGCGGCGCGCGGCGCCCCGCCCCTCCCGTGAGCGCCGGGCAGAGGTAAACAAAGTGGTGCGAGGCGGCGGGGGCGGCGGGCGCGCGAGGCGGGGCGGGGCGGCGCGGCCTGAGGGGGCCGGTCCTGTTCCCGCCGCGGGGCTGAGGGGCCGGTCCGGGCGGGGGGCGAGCCCAGGCGGGGTCCGAGGGGGTTGGATCCTGGCAGGGCCC